>CALZFC010000138.1:0-53365 GCA_945643635.1 Allodiplogaster sudhausi
GGGGCGAGAGAGAAAGAGGTCTCCAATCATCTCTATATGGTCCGCTTCACACTCATTTTGCACATCGACCCGCTACCCTATGCCCTCTTGCCAGAAGCACAACATCGTTTCTCTGTCCTCTCTCAAAGGTCAACATAAATTTTTATGCTATCCATGTACACTTAAGAGTACATCATCGCTCCCCTGCCTTTGCTCACTTGCTGTACATGTTATGCATAACAGACTTTATTATTCTTTTAATATTATGCATACAAACACAAGTATACATCGATAGAAAATAATGAAGTTCATTAAACCATTTGACCAACATCATTCTTTATGAAAATTATTGGACCAAAATCATTCAGATATTTGCCATTGGACCAAAATCATTGGACCAAAGATCACTGAAAATTTGGACAAAAGCATCTTGTGGCGACTCAGAGCCTCTGGCTCACGAGTTCTCTGCTCATCTGCACGCTCTCTCCAACACACTCTCTTTCTCTGTTCTGCGTCTCTGTACCCTCTCGTTCGCTCTCACTTCTCGTCTCAGCGAGCATCCGGCCTGCACTGCACACCAATCGAGACGAGTCGATATGTCCTCTTTCTCTCTCGCTCCCTCTCTTCCTCTCGCATTCTTTCACTTCTTGCATCCTGTTCAGATGCATTCTACGATTGCTTGTGAGCTAAGCTTCTTTGAACGAAGCTTGGATATTTTGTTGTTCATAGGCTCAAAGAATAGCCAGTAGATTGATTGTCCATCTAAATTGACATAAGCTCTTTCATTTATTCAGTGTTGCCAGAATGGCAGATCAGCGCGAGAAACGCTCAATCGCGGGGCAGTTCTTCTCGCTTCGCGCGGAATGCTCGTGTTCTGCAAATTCTGCCCGAAGAAGTACAAGCACATCAAGGGTTTTCCCCATCACTCCGCTGCTCCGCCATGTCAAGGCACGCCATCCAGAGGAATTCTACGGCGATCAGCCGCTGTCCTCCTCGCCCTCGGCTGCTGCTCTTCCCGAGCCCAGTGCACCTCCGCGCGAGTCTGCTGGTCGGTTGTCTCTTATCACTCTGTCATCACGGGGATTTGGTGGGCATGGTAGTGAGCGTGCCTATTTCGGAACTATCGTATCTGCATGGAATCAAACGCGTTTTATTTTATGACATATGATTAAAACACCGCATTATTTTTTCGTACACTATGAAGCAAAGAACTGTGCCGCCAGGCCGGGCCGGGTCGAGACTTAGGACCCGGGCAAAATTTTGGGCCCATTCCCACATCTTCTCACGATTAATATAAGTGCAAATGTGAGCGCTAATTCACTGGCCGAAACCGCATGCGTCATGGCATGTGAGCGATGAATGCAACGAATAACGATTCGAGTTCATCCCTGACAAACGCCCATGGGCAAGCGCCGACCGTCAGCTGGCGTCTCTCATCGCCGTGTCTGGGCTGTCGGCGGACTTTGTGTCTTCGCCCCACTTCAAAACCTTCTGCGGCGAGCTCTCTCCATCCTACGTGCTGCCGTGCAAGAAACGCGTCACTCGCATCACCGCCGCCATGGCTGCCGAGCATCGGCACAAGGTGTGTCAACAAACATCTGCATTTAGCAGCAAACAAGTTATTTTTCGAACAGTATTCTAAATTTTCATTCCCTAGTTTATTGCCAGAATCTACTACTTTTATCACCATCTACAATTTTACCATGTTTCCAGGAGAATTATATTCGCGTATTGTATTCTTAGCTCTCTCGTCGCCTTGCGGGCGCGGAAGAAGTGGCGCTCTCGGTTGACTACTGGCCGGCCTCGGCCTTTGACGAGGCATCGATTGCGACACTCTCGCTTCACTTCTTCACCGGCCCCAGCGATGATGCAGAACGTGCTTCATTCCTGCTTGACCTGACCCAGTTATGCGACGAAGGGTGGGTGCTGATTGAAGTTTATATTCGGTCATCCCATTTAGATAAATAAATATATTAAAAATATATTTTAACAATTTTCTCGTATTGTTATTAAGCTACTAAGAAATTATGTTGTAGACAGATTTTGTGTCTAGGTTATCCATCCAACAGATGATAGAAGACTGTTGCGTGGTATACGGCATTCAAAAGAAGGTTGGGTTTTGTTCTTGCATTGGGGCCCATTGCGGATGGAAGATTTCATGAGACACATTAATTGATAAAACATTGCTTAATGCGTTTCCTTATCCTATATTTCCCAGAGCTATTTCAGATTGTCTGCATCATCTCAAACTTCACGAATGCCGCTGTTTCGTATGCGGGCATTGAAAGGTACATAAATGTTGCTCTTGCTTAATTAGCACGCTCATCACCAAGTAACTTGGCAGTTCTTCGTTGATAGTGATTGTAAATGTATTTTGTCATGAATCTTTGCCTTGGAAGCAGAGAAGTAGAAGTGAGTCCCTTGAGATGCGAGTGCGGGACGAGTCTGCTGAGTCAGCAGCTGTCGGGTCTCGTCCCTCTCATTGAAGATGATCCCCAATTGCGACGCGCCGCTCCCCTCTTCTCGCGCCCTTTGATGAACTCGTTCGATCGGTTCGACAAAACGTTCATTTATTCTCTTTTCACTCTTACCTTTTTTTATCAAAGATCTTACAGTAAAAAATTTAGCATTTTTTAAAATCTTTTCGACTATCTTTATTGAATAGATTCATAGTTACCTGAAAGGAAACAATTCCAGCTTTGTGACAGCCGTGCTCAAGCCTCTGCAGTTCTTGCGGCACATATGGTTGCTCAACAAGCTTTCGACAGGTAAATATCATCAATACTTTTTGGAATAATTAAAAATAAAATATGGAACTGCGAAGCAATCTCTTTTTTTCTATCCCAGGCTTCAAAACACTGTTTCAGTTTTTCTTGTGCGAGTGCGCTGAGATCCGGTCTGTACTCTCTCGTCTCGTCTCGTCAGGAGACGGTTTCTGCTAAACTTCTCTCCTGTCCATTCCTTCGACGGGCTCTTCTCCTCGACCCTCGCTTTGCTTTCCTTGAGCTTGTGCTGCCTGCCAATCAGTGGGCGGACATTCTTGAGGAATTCTGCGAGTTTGCTGGTCAGAATACTCATGCTTTTCTTCACTTCTGGACAATCATGGAAAAAATTTCTTGAATTTCTTCAAACTAGTCTTTAGTGTAACAATTATGTGCATTAAAAATTCAGAGAAGACAATTCTTTTAAGGAGAGAAGAAGGTGATGAAGGCTTCTTCTTCACCTTCTGCCTCCATTTGGAATATTCTCTCCACTGGCAGGAGCAGCTATCTGTCAACATCAACGGAGTCGCCTCTTAGGGTCACTTTTATCGGTGACAGTTGTCCTTTTTTGTGACGTCTTTTTTCTGTGAAACGTGTGTCTGTGTACGTGTTCTTTTTAAATTAACTATTCATAGGTTATGTTCACAATGGCTATTGTGAGAGTGAGATGAGATGCTACATACAGTACCGGCCACGAGCCAGGTGATATTTCTGTCCTCCATTCAAGATCGAGCTGTCGGAGTACCGTGCCCAGTGCGCTCGGTCGCGCCCTCGCGCGCTCTCCTGCCCGCGGGAGTGGTGGCGCGCGAGACGCTCTACGCTTCCTACGCTGCACGCCATGCAGCGGAGATATGCTGTCGTTCCGGCTTCCGCCGCCTCCTTAGCCGGTGCCGCGCTGTGAGCAAATATTTGACTTCATTCATTCTCCTCACTCTTGTCACCAGAGCAGTTATATGTTCGCCTACTAACCCCCCCCCAAATGATGAATTGGATCTAGCGAAATTCACAACATTAGTGAGCAAAATTAAGACAAAGCAGAGCTAACTAGACACAGATAGTTTGAGACCATACATATAACTTCGATGTAATCTAGGCTAACGAAGCGGACCACCCGCAGTCTCTCGAACCGTCACAACACGTTGATGGTGGCTGCCGCAAGCCAGCCAGAACCGTCCATTAACGAGTTAGTGCTTAGTTTCGCATTATGTTTTCTAAAAATTTACTCAACATAAAGTAAAAAAAAAAATGAAAACCCCCATTTCTGTCTGACCATAAGGTGGAACGTGCTGATCAGGATTTTTTTAGCCTTCTCGATTCGGAGCGGTTTTTATGGCGGTGCCTTCTTTCGCCTCATTCAAGGGTGAAAATTTGTTTTGTTTAAATTTCGTTCGTTCAAATAGATATTAAATGTTTGATTTATGATATTTAAAAAAAACTTTTGCACAGAAAATCTATTTGTTGAAAATGACGATTTCATTTTTTCTTCTTTAAATGTGCTTGGAGAAGGCACTCGTCAGGAAGAGGGGCTAGAAGATAATATGATGATGGACAAAGAGAACGAAATGGAGATAGAGGTGGAAGAAGATGAAGAGGTCGCCGATGACTGGAGCGACGCCGTGAATAGTGATATTTATTAAGAAATTTTCAGATCTCAATTTTTATTGCTAAAACAAATGTTCTTCCTCAAAAGCATCACTTCGGATTCTTTTTAGTGCTTTACATACATATGTAATTTATCATGTCAGACATTTCACCTTCTTCTTTTGTGTTTTGTTTGCAAGAGTTTTTGCTTTCCTAAATAAATGAGACCTTGGCTAATGAATAATGTGTGAACGCGTACGTACGTTGAAATGAGAGATGCTACTATAGTTGGTTAGGAAGAGGAAGATCCAAAAGAAAAAAAGATAATACTCCCTTCGCTCATCTCTGATTCCCTCATCTTAAAGGAGGTATATGGGGAATATTTAACCTATGTTTTGTTCTGTGTGGATAAGTTCATCTTGGCGTAAAACCTATACTCAGAAAGTTTAATAGATTTTCTTTCATTACATTTTGAGCAAAACTAACATGAAATCTCGCGGGTAGAGAATCAGCTACGGTATATCAGAGCCGCCCTCCTATTTCACATGCTCTCTCGACCGAGCGACAAACAACTTATTTTTTAAAGTGGTTCTCAAGCGCTACTGTATAATTATTCGCCGGATACTTCCTTTAATGACATTACTTTCCTCATCTCTTTATTGTCAGATTGAGAAGTCAATTTGGAAATGAAGAGTATGTTGGGTCAGGAAGGAAGCTGGGCAGCTCGGGGGCGGATTCGAGGGATTGCATCCCAGAGCGTTCTTCATGCGTACGAGCTGATCGAAAACCTTGGAGATGATGGAGAGGGCGATTCTCAGACTGGGGCTGTTGGGAAGAAACGAGTGCAGCAGAGGGAGAGCCACCCAGGAGATTGGCTAGAATTTTAATTGCATTGTTCGTTTAAAGAGCGAGTAATTGACTTCTCAACCTGACAATAAAGAGATGAGAAAAGTCCTGTCATTGATAAGAGGGAATCAGAGACGAGCGAAGGGAGTATAACCTTTTTTTTCTTCTGGATCCTCCACTTCATAAATAACTATAGTAGCATCTCTCATTTCAACTTACGTAAGTGTTCACACATTATTCAATAGCCAAGGTCTCATTTGTCTTGGAAATGCAAAAACGCTTACAAACAAAACACAAGCGAAGAAGGTGAAATGTCTGATATGATAAATGATGAAAAGCACTAAAAATAATCCGATGTGATGCTTTGAGGAAGAACATTTGTATTAGCAATAAAAATTGAGATCTGAAACATTCTCAATAAATATCGCTATTCACGATGTCGCTACAGTCATCGGCGACCTCTTCATCTTCTTCCACCTCTCTCTCCACTTCATTCTCTTCGTCCATCACCACATTCCTTTTTCGCCCCTCTTCTTGACGAGTGTCTTCTCCAAGCACCTTTAAAGAAAAAATAAATAAAATCGTCATTTTCAACAAATGGATTTTTTGTGTAAACGGTTTTTTTTAATATGATAAATCAAAAATGTAATCTCTCTTTGATCGACGAAATAAAAATAAGACAAACTATCACCCTTGAATGAGGAGTAGCAGGCGAAAGAAGGGATCGCCATAAAAACCGCTCCGAATCGAGAAAGCTAAAGAATCCTAGTTAGAACGTTCCACCTTATGGTCAGACAGAAACGGGGTTTTCATTTTTTTTTAAATTTATTTCCTATAGAATGAAATTTTAGAAAAAAATAATGCGAAACTAAGCACTAACTCGTTAATGGACGGTTCTGGCCAGCTTCCGGCAGCCACCATCAACGTGTTGAGAAGGGTCGACAGACTGCGGGTGGTCCGCTTCGTTAGCCTAGATTACGAAGATCTTATTGGGCCTCCAATAATTTTACCTTGTCAGTTCTGCTTTATCTAATTGTTGTCCCAAACCTTGTGACTTTTCCTTGATCATTCGGGGGTTAGTTGGCGAACTAAGGACTACGCAAATGACAAAAGGAAGGAGAATGAATAAAGTCTAATATTTTCTCACAGCGCGGCACCGGCTGAGGAGACGGCGGAAGCCGGAACGACAGCATATCTCCGCTGCATGGCGTGCAGCGTAGGAAGCGTAGAGCGTCTCGCGCGCCACCACTGCCGCGGGCAGGACAACGCGCGAGGGCGCGACCTCGCGCACTGGGCACGGTACACCGACAGCTTGATCTGGAATGGAGGACAGAAATATCACCTGGCTCGTGGGCGGTACTGTATGTAGCATCTCATCTCACTCTCACAATAGCCTTTGTGAACATAACCTATGAATAGTTGCTTTAAAAAGAACATGTACACAGACGCACGTTTCATATAAATAAAGACGTCACAAAAAGGAGGACAACTGTCATCGATGATAGTGACCCTAAGAGGCGACTCCGTCGATGTTGGCAGATAGCTGCTACTGCCAGTGGAGAAAATATTCCAAATGGATGAGGAGGTAGAAGATGAAGAAGAAGAAGACGAAAGGCCACTGTGGCCGGCCACCTTCTGCTTCACAATCGCCTCGCCAGACGAACTCTTCACTTTCTTCTCTCCTTACAATTAGAGGAGGTATCCGAGGAATAATTAACCTAGGTTTTTCTCCATAAGGATAACTTCATTTTGGCATAAAACTTATCTCCCGACAGTTTGAGCGATTTTCTTCCGTTTCACTCTGAGCAATTGTAAATTGAAAAATCACGGGTAGAGAATTAGCTACGGTAGGTCATAGCCGCCCTCCTATTTCAAATGCTCTCTCGACCGAGCGACAGGCAACTTTATGAGCGCGCGCATTCAATCTGCTTCTCTAGCGCTACTGTATACTTATTCGCCGGATATTTCCTTTAAAAAGAATTAAACCAGGCTGTCTTCTCTCGGAATTTTTAATGCACATAATTCTTACACTAAACTAGCGAATTTTCAAACTAGTTTGAAGAAATTAATGAAATTTTTTTTCATGATTATCCAGAAGTGAAGAAAAACAAGAGTAGTATTCTGACCAGCAAACTTGCAGAATTCCTCAACAATGTCCTCCCAGTCCTTGGCCGGCAGAACAATCTCAAGGAAAGCAAAGCGAGGGTCGAGGAGAAGAGCCCGTCGAAGGAATGGACAGGAGAGAAGTTTAGCAACAACCGTCTCCTGACGAGGCGAGACGACAGAGTACAGACGTCGTTCGCCCTCCTTCCTCCTTCGTCCTTCAGTCGCTGAAGCCAATCTGAAACAGAGTTTTGAAGCTTGGGATACAAAAAGAGAATGTTTCGTAGTTTCACATTTTACTTTTAGTTCTTCCAAAGAATATTTCAATCATTTACCTGTCAAACGCTTGCTGAGCAACCATGTGTGCCGCAAGAACCGTTGAGGCTTGCGCACGGCTGTCACAAAGCTGGAATTGTTCCCTTTCAGGTGACCATGAATCTATTCAACTAAAGGTAGTCGAAAAGATTCAAATCAAATGCTGAATATTTTTACTCTAAGATCTTTGATGGAAAAAGGTAAAATTGCCGATGAGTGAAAAGAGAATAATGAACGTTTTGTCGAACCGATCGAACGAGTTCATCAAAGGGCGCGAGAAGAGTGGGAGCGGCGCGTCGCAATTGGGGATCATCTTCGATGAGAGGGACGAGACCCGACAGCTGCTGACTCAGCAGACTCGTCCCGCACTCGCATCTCAAGGGACTCACTTCTACTTCTAAAATATAAGACAGTGTGAATAAAAAAAAAGTTTTTTTCTGCAATTTTTGTGTAAGCTGTTGTTTTTGGCACTGATTTAGAACATTCCACTGTAGAATATTAAACTGTGGATTTAGAATATTCCACTGTTTGCCATTATTGACGATCGTAAAAATTACGAGATCAGCGCTTTGACAATTTTAACGATCGTCAAAAATGGCAAACAGTGGAATATTCTAATTCCGTGCCAAAATAACAGCTTTTTCGAAATTTGCAGAAAAAAAACCAATTTTTTTAAATTCACACTGTCTTATATGTATGTACATGACTAAATACATGTATAATCACTATCAACGAAGCACTGCCAAGTTACTTGGTGATGAGCGTGCTAATTAAGCAAGAGCAACATTTATGTACCTTTCAATGTACGCATAGGAAACGGCGGCATTAGTGAAGTTTGAGACAATGCAGACAATCTGAAATAGACAATGCAGACAATCTGAAATAGACAATGCAGACAATCTGAAATAGACAATGCATACAATCTGAAATAGACAATGCAGACAATCTGAAATAGACAATGCAGACAATCTGAAATAGACAATGCAGACAATCTGAAATAGACAATGCATACAATCTGAAATATCTGAAATAGCCAATGCAGGCAATCTGAAAAAAACAATGTAGACAATCTGAAATAACCCTGGGAAATAAAGCATAGGGAAACACATTAAGCAACACTTTATCAATTAATGTGTCTCATGAAATCTTCCATCTGCAATGGGCCCCAATGCGAGAGCAAAAGCCAACCTTTTTCTGAATGCCGTATACCATGCAACAGTCTTCGATCATCTGTTGGATGGATAACCTAGACACAAAATCTGGATACGACATAATTTCTTAGTCGCTTAATAACAATACGAGAAAATTGTTAAAATATATATATTTTTATATATATATATAACCGAATATAAACTTCAATCAGCACCCACCCTTCGTCGCATATCTGGGTCAGGTCAAGCAGGAATGAAGCACGTTCTGCATCATCGCTGGGGCCGGTGAAGAAGTGAACTGAGAGTGTCGCAATCGATGCCTCGTCAAAGGCCGAGGCCGGAAAGTAGTCCACCGAGAGCGCCACTTCTTCCGCGCCCGCAAGGCGATAAGAGAGCTAAGAATACAATACTTTTTTATTCTTACTAGATCTTACTTAATGATACACAATTGCAATGGCTCACGCTCCTATATGCAATGCCATAGATAGATATACAAATCAATGTAAATCTGTGCAAAATCGGAGAAAAAATAATAAAAAAAGATGTAAAATCTAAAACTATACGCAAATATAATACATCCTGGAGACATAGTAAAATTGTGGATGGTGATAAAAAGTATGTAGTAGATTCTGGCCAATAAACTAGGTAATGAAAAAAAATTAGAATACTGTTTGAGAAAGAAGTCTTATTGTTTGCTGCCAAATGAAGATGTTTGTCGACAAACCTTGCCTCGATGCTCGTCAGTCATGGCGGCGGTGATGCGAGTGACGCGTTCCTTGCACGGCAGCACGTAGGATGGAGAGAGCTCGGCGCAGAAGGCTATGAAGTGGGGCGAAGACACAAAGTCCGCCGACAGCCCAGACACGGCGATGAAAGACGCCAGCTGACGGTCGGCGCTTGCCCAGGGACGACCGTTTGTTAGGGCTGAACTCGAATCATTCTTCTATTGCATTCATCGCTCGCATTAAAATCATACTTCACAGGATCATTTCTGTAGTATGTATCTCACAACATGCATAACTGCGTGTCGAGCCCAACATTGCAATGAATCATGCGGTTTCAAAGGTGTACGTATATTCGGACGGAAAACCCTTAAAGACACTATATGCACAGTTCGTTGCTTCATGGTGTACGAAAAACAGAATTCCGTGTTATAATCATATGTATGTCAGAAAATAAGAACCGTTTGATTCCACGTGCAGCTACGATAATTCCGAAACAGGCATGGAACGCTCACTACCAGGCCCACCAAATCCCCGTGATGACAGAGTTGTGATAAGAGACAACCGACCAGCAGACTCTCGCGGAGGTGCACTGGACCCGGGAAGAGCAGCAGGAGCCGAGTGCGAGGAGGACAGCGGCTGATCGTCGCCGTAGAGTGCCTCTGGATGGTGCGACTTGACATGGCGGAGCAGATGAGAGGTGGCGAAACCATTGAGATGCTTGAACTTCTTCTCGCAGAAGTGGCAGACAGCGGCCATTCCGCGAAGCGTGAAGAACCGCCACACGATTGAGCCTCTTAAGCGCCTCTCGCGCTGCTGCTCTTCCATTCTGGGGCAACACAAGAAATAAATGAAAGAGTCTATATCAATTTAGATGGACAAAATCAATCTACTGGTTATTCTTTGATCCTATGAACAACAAAATATCCAAGCTCTTCGTTCAAAGAAGCTTAGCTCGCAAGCAATCGTAGAATGCATCTGAACAGGCCGCAAGAAGTGAAAGAATGCGAGAGAAAGAGAGCGGGCTTGAGAGAAAAAATTTATGTTGACCTTTTTTGAGAGAGGACAGAGAAACGATGTTGTGCTTCTGGCAAGAGGGCATAGGTGTAGCAGGTCGATGTGCAAAATGAGTGTGAAGCGGACCATCTAGAGATGATTGCAGAAATAAAGACATTAAAATTTAAACTAGAGCATTATATATTGAGAGGGTTGCAAAAACAGAGGTAATTTCTGCTTCTCTACCTCTCTCTCGTCCATGGGACGCGTTGTATCGAACCATTCAGTATATCTCATTGCAGTACATATTAATCAGTGCAGTTATACGTATAGGGAATTGGAGGGTGGGGGAAATAAGGATATATTCACATAATTAAATCTTCTCGCAACTGTCTGCTTTAATTGTATGAGAGGAGCCCTGGTATTAGGGCATTCGCGAACTGTCTAAATCTGAGCTTCTTGCACTTTGTAGAATTGGATGATACGTCTTCTTTTGTCTCCTTTTCTAGAACGAAGGGGACAGAGTGAGGTATGGAGATGGAGAGGTCTTTAAAAAAAAAAAAGATGCGCATCGGTGGATTACACGAGCGTGCGAGATTGAAATGCGCACAGTTTGGATTCCGAGTGATGAATTATAATCCTGTAGGGTCTGGCAAAAACAATATAAAGTCATGCCTAACTTCATTAAAATCAATTTTATCGTAAAGTAAAAATCTTTAAGTATACCTTGCTGTGGTTGCTGTTTCTGCAAACTGTACTCGAGATCGGAGCTCGAGGGCGGACGAGCGCCGCCGGCGCTGGAAGCGGCCGTCGGGTTGGCGCCCGCCGCCGACCGAGCGGGGCCGCCGGCCAGGGCAGATCAATGTGTTGTCTCCCGGCCGTCTCCCGAAAGAATTCGGCTTCTCGTCCGACCTCTGAGAGATTCTCAACCCACCTGACAACGGCAACTCGACCACCCGACACTCGAGCGGCGTCGTGGGTCTTCTTGAGAAGGAAAGCGATTTTACCGCTTGCTTCCTAAATACAGTATTAGTATTTCTAAGAAAATACAGTAGAAATATTGTTTGCTTCAAAAAAAAATTAATTAGTAATACTTTAAAAAAAACTTGCATACCGTATTTTCTCTATTAGTACCCCCCCCTTTATTAGAACCCCCCCCCTCTAATAGTACCCCCCCTGATAAAGCCATTGAAAAATAGAACCCCTCCCTCTAGTAGAACTCCCCCTCCAATAGTGCCCCCCCCCCTAACAGCCTAATATCTCATCTCGAGACGTACTTCGAATGGATCCTGGAGGCATGGGATGCTCTCTCCAATGAACTGATTGCAAATTCATTCAAAATATGTGGTAAAATGGCTATTCCAGTGATGATTCCTATGAATTCGAGCTATGATTCTTCTTTTTTTGAAAAAAAGATGTTGTTATCAAACTTTTAGTGTCTCACATTGAAAAACAGAACCCCTCCCTCCAGTAGAACCCCTACCTCTAATAGTGCCCCCCTCTCTCAAGGGTATTGAAAAATAGAACCCCCGGGGGTACTAATAGAGAAAATACGGTAATATAGGATTAATATCTCTTGCTTTGACATTTTTCACCTAACTTTTGTGGAGTTGTAATAAAATGTAAAAAAAAAAGAGTTTGTCATAATTTCCTTAAAGATGCGCACCGCTGGATCAGTCGGGCTTGCGAGATAGAAATGGGCTGAGTTTAGGTGCGGAGTGATGGGAGGATTGTGATGAGAGGATGATTGTTCTAACAACGCAGAAGCTGTTGATGTAAAAGAAATATTTCTTGTTTCGTCTCGCCAGCCGCCTCGAAATCATCACAACTGTCGTCCATCTTCAAGGATAAAAATTTTTTATCACTATAATTTTTCATCGGTTTACATGTGGTTTGAACGTCAAAGGAGAAACGAGCATTGTTCAAAGAAACACGGTTTTATATCATATTGTCAAATGCAAGCTAAACCACCGCTCCTTGCTTTCTAGTGACCCAACCCATGCTTATTGCTAGTAATTACAAATGCTTGCTGAATTTTTCAGAAGTATTTCTGACTTCATCTGCACTCACAATGCAATCTTGTCAGTCGAAGATTGAGAAATCAACAAGAGAAAGTCTCCTGCAGAGTCCACTTAGCAATTTTAAGGACGGCGAAGGTCCTGGCGCCGGGCAGAAACTCCGAAAGCCGCCGCCGCCGCGCCTCCCGCTGACCTTCAAAGTCAAGTAATTCGATCCACGAAAATCGCTGCCCAACCTCTTTTTTCTTTCTCTCTCTCTTCCCTCTCTTTCTCTTTCTTTCTTTCTTTCTCTCTCTATCTCTCTCTCTCTCTCTCTTCTATTTCTCTTCTGTATGCGCTCTCTCACTCTCTCTATTTTCTCTCACATTCTCTGACCCTCTCTCGCTATGCATCTCACCTATCCCTCTCACCCTCTTTTTATTCTCTCCAAACTATTTCTGCAAATGATTCTGTAAAGACGTTAGACAATGGAATATTAATAAGGACAATGCTTCTGTATGATGAGTGAAGCTATTCGCTAAGAAGAACCCTTTATCAGCTCTCCTCTCCTCTCTCTCTCTCTCTCTCTCTCTCTCTCTCTCTCTCCCACTCACGCTCTCTCACTCCCTCTTCATTCCTGTCTATGCTTTGTCTCTATCTCTTACTACCTCCCTCCTTATCTCTCCCTCTCTCTCTCTCTCTCTCTCTCTCTCTCTTCCTCTTTCTTGCTCTCTGTCCCTTCCACCACCTCAACCTAGTGTGGTGGAACTTTGCGCACCTTCCTGCCCCTCGAATTTGTCGACATTGTTTATATTTGCATTCCGAATTAGGCACAAATCCATTAGAAAAAAAATTTCCTGAATTTCGTACAAAATAAGCAGATGAAAACTGCAAGAAAAGTTGAATGAAGAACTGTAGAGTTAACGCATTTATCCATCTTATTTACAAAATAATTATTTTAATGGATAAATGAATAATGATAAAGTTGAGAACGTAAAGCACGAACTGTTAAGAAATACTTATTGAAATTTAGTTTTGAATAATGATTTTTCTTATTGTTTCAAATATTTTTAAAGCAGCAACAACATGCGATGCAGCAACAGGCGCAAGCGCATCTCGCCGAGACGAATGGAACTCATAGGGCGTTTTAGTATTATTTTATTTCATATGTTTTTGTGAAATATTTAGGATGGACAAGTTGACTTTAACACTTCTCGAAAAATCTGATAGAATTTCATACAAAATTAGCCAATGAAAACCACCTGTCAGCCAAGAATGCATCAACTTTTTTCTTCATTCTATCCACAAAAAAATTTAAATTCGATAGTGCACAAAATTCTATTCTTTTTTTCTTTCTTACGCTTTCTCACGCTCAATCTCACGTCTTCTCTCTCTCTCTCTCGCTCTCTCTCTATTTCTCTCCCTCTCTCTCTCCTTCTACACGCTATCCTGCTCTATCTCCCTCTTTCTCTCTTTCCCTCTCTCCCCCACTCTCTGTCTCTCTCTTCTTCTACATAATATTTTGCTCTATCTTCCTATCTTCCTATTTCTTTCGTTCTCTCTCTCCCTCATTCTCTCTCTCACCATCCATCTATCCCCCTCTCTCTCTCCAACTCTCTCTCTCCCTCTTTCTGTCTCCAGGTCACTCTCCTTTCCTACACTGTCTCTCTGTCTATCTCTTTTTCTCTCTCTCTCTTTCCCTCTCAATCTCTCTCTCTATCTCTCTTCTCTATCTCTCTAAATGTATGTGAATGAATGCCATATTGTGAATGAGAATACGAAGACGACGGTGGAGAAGAAGCGTGAAATCGTCTTAAAGTGTGTGATCGACTTTTAAAAAAAAAACAAAGTACTCCTAGAAAAAAAAGCTTCTTTTATGTTTATTTCTCTACCTTCTACACACGCTTAATATCTACGCCGAAGAAGTAACGCATCTCTCCGCATCTAAACTGTGCTCATTTCTATCACGCAAGCACGAGTAATCCACCTGTGCTCATCATTTTTTGAGATTAAAACATTATTGCAACCTTTTCTTTATACGTTTAAAATATCACAAAGTAAGCAAGCAATATTAATTACCGTATTTTCTCTATTAGTGCCCCTCCCTCTATTAGAACCCCCCCCCCCTCTAATAGTGCCCCTCTCTCGCGAGGGTATTGAAAACTAGTACCCCTCCCTCTAATAGAACCCCCCCCCCTCCCTTCCAATAGTGCCCCCCTATTAGTCTAATACATATATCGGCTCGAGATGTACCTCGAATGGATTCTGGACGCTAATGAATTAATTACTAATTTATTCAAAATTTACAGTAAAATGGATCTTCCGGTGATGATTCAATGGAAGAAGAGCAACAAATCTTTTTTGTTAGGAATAAATTCTTGTTTACAAACTTTTAGCCAATCACATTGAAAAATAGTACCCCTCCCTCTAATAGAACCCCCCTCTAATAGTGCCCCATTCTCGCAAGGGGATTGAAAAATAGTGCCCCCGGGGGCACTAATAGAGAAAATACGGTATATGTACATAGGCAATGAGGGGGCTGATTTCTCTCTGATATTTTCTCTCCAAAAGATCTCGAATTTAACATTGATATTACAGCCCGATTAATAGAAGACGTTAATTTATAAAAAGGCGTAATATTTTTCTTAGCAGAATGCTGAATTTCGAAAATAACGTTTTCTAACTCTGAAATAAACATTCTTATGCTTCTGGCTGATGGTGAGTGCAAAAACCATCGGGCAGTAGTTGCTAATTTAATGTATGAAAAAGGATTTGCAGTGATTTCCTTGACAAATTTGTTTAGGTTTTTTTTCATTTCTTAAGAAGAATTAAAACGTATCACCGATATCTCAATTATTCTACGACCGGTAGTTTTCACGAGCATACTTCGCATATATTCTTGATTCTTTGAATGTTTTTCGATTTGCCAAAGAATTTGGAAGTACTTAAAATTAAATATCATTGCATGTAATATGTTTATGCGAGTGTGTAAATTCTCCATGAATTTGCAGATGTAATTTTACATGCTTTCCCGAATATATCTTTATATAGAAAAGAAGAAGCAAAGTAGCATCGAACATTTTCATAGCCGGAAAAAATATGTATGCAATTGCATTGTTACTAAAATCCAGGGGTGGCCGGCCCCGGCCCCGGGGCCGGGGCCGATACTGGGGGCCGGGGCCCGGCCGACCTCGGGGGCTGTGGATGATTAAATGAATTTCACATCCAGTAGAACAAATTATGAGCCAATTTATGATGAAATGTGTAACCCTTTATTCAGCATGCGTTTAAGATGTATTGCGCATACGCATTTTCTCAATTTTTGATGGATTTTCCCCCGACGCAAAATTGTTTAAAGAAAATTTTTTAGTTTTGGTATTGGGGCCTCATCGGGGGCCGACAATGGGGGCTGGGGCCGGGGCCTACCCTGAGGGCCGGGGCTTACCCTGGGGGCCGGGGCCGGATATTTTCGGCCCCCGACCACCCCTGCTAAAACCACAACGATGAGAAGAGGAAGTCGGAATATTTTAATATGTTGGAATATGTTGGAATATGTGTAGATCGGTCAGTTTGGTTCAAAAAATTGACAGTGAAGGCTATCGGGCGGCGGCGGCGGCTTTCGGAGTTTCTGCCCGGCACTAGAATCTTGGCGCGGCGCCAAGAGCTTCTTCTGAAAGCTTCTTCTTCTGAAGAGGATTCGAAGAGAAACCAAGTAAAGTTTTTATGTTATTTCTGAAAGCTACAGATAGAAAGAGAGTAGCAGAGAGGCAGAGAGAGAGAGAGAGATAGAGTAGCAGAGAGGCAGAGAGAGAGAGAGAGATAGAGTAGCAGAGAGGCAGAGAGAGAGAGAGAGAGAGTCTCTCTCCGTCTCGTCTAACAATAGCCTCATTTCTCTGCCTGATGCGATCCATAAATTCATATCAGGCAAACTGTGAGGGAACGGGCATAGACAAGAAGAGTTGCTTCAGATGAGAGAGATACAGAAAGATTAGTCTCAAATGTCAGTACCCTGAAGTTCATACTCAAAAGCAAGACACTTTACTACGGCGGCTGATGTAGAGAGAAAACAATGGCCAGGAAAATCGAAATCTCGGTAACGATTGCTTTTCGTTGTACTCCGCTAATTTCGCGACAATTCCTATCCCGATGGTTTTTGTCAGAGCACAATTGAATAAATATTTTAATTGCCGTCGTAAAATCGCTTCGCCTGGTACCTGTGATTTTTCATGTTGCTTTCTCGATATTTGATATGTAAATAACAAGGCGAGCGCATATGAAATTTCAAGGAAATCGACTAGAAAATTCTGCAAAATTCAGAAGAAAACTATAGTTTGCAAGCAAAGTCCAAATTGATTAATACGATCGAAAAAAAATTTCTATTATTTTTATTTTTCCTAAAACGCATCTGGTAATTTTATCTTGATTTTAAACATTTTGATAAATTGAGGATGTAGGTTCCTGATCATAATTAAGTCTTTAAATAGACAATCGACAATGGCAAAATAATATACGATCGCCGGAGGCCATATAGGAAAAAGAAATTTGTCTGATTCAATTTTTTGAACCGAACTGATGTATGTGGACATATTCCAACATATTCCATCCAACATATTGAAATATTCCAACTTATTCTTCTCATCACTGTGGTTTTAGTTACAATTTAATTTCATACATATCTTTACCGGCTTTAAAAATGTTCGATGCTACTTTGCTTCTTCTTTTCTATATAAAGATATATTCGGCAAAGCATGTAAAATCACCTCTACTAATTCATGGAGAATTTAAACATATTACTATTTTGCTTAAATGCAATAATATTTAATTTTAAGAACGTCGCTCCTTTGGCAGATCAAAAAACAATCAAAGAATCATGAATCTTAAAACGATAGAAGAAAAACTAAACATAATAACCAGGACATAATTTTTAGAAAAAAAAAAGGATGAAGAAAGGAGAGAGAGGGGAAAGAGGAGAGAGAGAGACAGAGAGAGAGAGAGAGGAGAGAGGAGACAGGAGAGAGGAGAGAATAGAGAGAGAGAGGAGAGAGAGAGAGAGAGAGAGAGAGTCTAATCGTAAGGAAGCGGGGTCCATTGCGCTCGCCCAGGTCCAATAGGTGAGAACCCCCTAAACAATAGCATTTATTATTCTCATTTATTGTTAATTTATTGTTAAAAAAATGATTTGCAGTGATTTCCTTGACAAATTTGATTAGGAATTTTTTTTTCATTTCTTAAAGGAGGTATCCGGGGAATAAATGGGGGGTATGACAAATGCGCAGCGGTCATTTGCGCAGCGGTCAAAAACGCAGCGGACATTTGCGCAGCGGACAGTTGCGCAGCGGTCATTTGCGCAGCGCCTGGCCTGGTGCGTATGTGACGGCGAATTGTTACCATTTTGTCTGTTCAAACCATGTTGGACATCTTTATAACTGATCTGATTATTTGTTAAGGCCATTTCAACTCCACTATTAATCATTCATGACGTCTTACAGTTGACAATTGGTGAATTAAAATTCAAATCATGCGACTTTAGCGTGTTTCCGCCCACGTTTTTAAATTCAATTTACAGGACAACAATAAAAATAGACAAGAATGACTGGGCAATACACCTTCATCAATATTTTTAAAATTAAACAGGAACACTGTTGCAAACTAAATTTTAATTAAAAAAATTCTTAGGCTAGCATAAGAAACGCAGGATAACTGTCATTATTGCAGTTTCAACATCCGCCTATAATTTAAAAACAATTATCATAACAATGAACATATTACACGTAGTAAATTGTTAGTATTGGAAATGAAGTTAAACGAATGTCCGGGAATAACTATTTTCTCTAGCGCTACTATACGCTCTGTAGCGCTACTGTAGCATCTCGCCTGTTCTAGCCGAGAGAGCGTTGCAAAATAGCAGGGTTCTAATATATACAATAGCCAATTCTCTACCCGTGATATTGAATTCTGAAATGATAAGATGAAAATAATTCAAACTTCCTGAATCATCTTTTAAGCCGAGACGAACTGAACCATGCGAAAAAATAACACGTAAATTATTCGCCGGAGATCTCCTTTAATGGGCAAATGGATGGATAGTGAGAGAGAGAGAGAGATAAAGAGACAGAGACAGAGAGAGATTGAAAGAGATAGAGAGAGATAAAGAGACAAAGAGGCAGAGACAGAGAGAGATTGAAAGAGAGAGAGAGAAAATGAGAGCGAGAGCACCGTGCTATGTAAAATAACGAAATGGTTAACAAAGAAAGTAAATTACCATTTCATACCCTATTTTCTCATGCTCACGAATCTCTGAAAAAGAGAACGAAAAAAGGCCCTCAGAAATTGAAGCGTGGGCGGAGACGAAGTTGATCATTTAGTTCCAGCGTTTCTTATGTTAGCCTAAGAATTTTTTGAATTACAATTTAGTTTGCAACACGTGTTCGTGTTCAGTTTTAAAAATATTGATGAAGGTGTATTGCCCCAGTCATTTTTGTCTATTTTTATTCTGGTCCTGTAAATTGAATTTAAAAAAAAAACGGGGGCCGGAAACACGCTAAAGTCGCATGATTTGAACTTTAATTCACCAATTGTCAACTGTAAGACGTCATGAATGATTAATAGTGGAGTTGAAATGGCCTTAACAAATAATCAGATAAGTTATAAAGATGTCCAACTTGGTTTGAACTGACAAAATGGTAACAATTCGTCGTCACATACGCACCAGGCCAGGCGCTGCGCAAATGACCGCTGCGCAAATGTCCGCTGCGCAAATGTCCGCTGCGCAAATGACCGCTGCGCATTTGTCATACCCCCAATAAATGACCCATGTTTTTTCTATGTGGATAAGTTCATCTTAGTGTAAAACATATATTCAGAATGTATAAGCGCTTTTCTTAAAGTAGATTCTGAGCAATAGTGACGTGAAAACTGCCGGGTAGAGAATTAGCTACGGTGGGTCAGAGCCACTCTCCTATTTCACATGCTCTCTCGACCGAGCGACAGGCAACTTTATGAACGCGCGCATTCAATCTCCTTCTCTAACGCTACTGTAGAATTATTCGCCGGATACTTCCTTTAAGAGGAAAAAACGTATCACCGATACCTCAACTATTTAAACGAAAGGTGGTTTTCAAGAGCATATTTCGCATATATACATGATTCTTTGATTGTTTTTCCGATAATCCACCTGAGTGCATTTCTTACAATAAAATTTTATTGCATCTAAAGAAAAAGAAATATGTTTATGCTTGCGAGTAAAATCTCCATGAATTAGTAGATGATGCTTTTCAAAAGGAAAAATCATTAAAAATTTGGTTTGAAAATTTTTATTCTTTCTTCTTCAAAGAAAAATTCTTATCTCCAAGGCGCTCTCTTAAAATTAATTTCACATGCTTTGCCTAATATATCTTTATAAAAAGAAAGAAAGAAAGAAAAGGTTGAATCTAAACGTCCGGTGGCAAACTTGCCGTGTATATAATGCAGCTATGATCTCGAACCATTTGTCGTGGAAAAACAATACCTGTAGAGAAAAGAGAAATATACGTATTTGTGTGCGCATATGTATGTATTTGTCTTCAATCTCCTTCAAGTAGTAGGTGATGTGGTTCAAATGAGGGGGGGGGGTGGTATAATTTTGATTTTTTTTTGTGATTTTTATTTGAAGACTGCTGCCCTGTTCTTGCATTATGCAATTCTTCTTTATGGGCATTATTAGCATATGCAACGTAAGAAAGATTTATTCTTTCTCGTCAATCTAGATTCTGCTACCTTGCTAATTTTGTTTACAATTTCTATCGTATGGTTAACCGTCTTTGTTTTGTAATTACTGCTGGGACATAGGATCAAAGAATCATGATCTGACAAATGATCCTTTTATTGTTCTGTCAAATCCTTGCTAAACCACCGGGTCATATTATCGACCGTCGATAGCCCCACTAATCACTCTTTCCATTTTGATTCTCGCTCTTCTTCTTTCCTTCTCTCTCTCTCTCTTCCTTCTCTCTCTGTCTCTCTCTAATTCTCTCTCTCTCCTTCTCTCTCTCTTTCCAGATTGCCGCCCATGCCTGTCGAGATGAACAGCGTCAGCTCCTACGCCAACTGCTCGATGCAGATGGCATCACATACACATTTGGTATCTTCTTTTAAATAAAATCATTTAAATCTGTAAGTTTTGCCGCTGATTTATTTGAATATTTATGTAAAAATGTAAAATCTAAAATGTAAAAAAAGTATGTAATAATTTTTGTCTTTCGAAAAAAAATACTCTGGCGTGCGAGATAGAAATGAGCACAATCTTTTTCCAGTGACTTTGCACATACGGACTTGCTCATGGTTAGCTTGTGAAGTTTGCACAAAAAAAATGTTCTTCTAGTCGACTCCCTTGAAACTTCAATCTACTCTCGCCTGAAGAATAATGCATCCGTTACATGTAGGCAGAGATCGCGAAAGTAACATTTAAAATTTAACTCGTTTAATAGACGTATTAGTAAGATAGACATATTACGATAAAATTTGTATGCTCCTGTTTGATAACCGTCGCTTTCTCCGCCCAGTGCAAAAACCACTGGGCAGCGACAGTTCGGAAAGAAAGAAGCAAGGAATTCAACCATAATCTATTTCCATCTTCCTGTATTCTCTCTAAATTGCATTCTCTCTCGCTCCTGTGTCAGGCAAAAAGGCGCTTATTTAAAGGAGAGTTTTATTTATTTTAAATATTACCCTACATTATTTATTTATAATTATTTATATTGTTCTAACATGAATCGCTCTTTTGCTTGCTTCTATGCACTCTTCTTCCAGTGATTCAACACGTACTTTCTCATGGTTACCTTGCGAATTTTATAACAAACAAAAAATACTCTTCAATTCGAATCCCTTGAGGTAATGATCAGGAAAGCAGTATTGATATTAATAATAGACGTAATTTTAAGAAAGATTTTTTTCTAATTATATGACTAGGAGGCAAACTACGCAAATAACGTTTTCACAATTTGAAATAAACTTATTTATGCAGCTGTCAGAGATCAAAATCCACCGGGAGAAGGCAGTAGCCCGCAAATGAAAAAAATAATCATAATCCATTGCAAATGAAAAAAAGATTAGCGAGCTTGAGCGCGATTTCATCTTCGAGAATGAGTAATGAGAACAGGAAATCTATCGCCGCAATAATAGACCTAAAGCGTAAAATCGTTCAAGCTCATAGAGCAGTAAATGGCCCTCTCACGACTAATCCTTCACGAGCGCACCGCTCTGGGAACTGCCATGATGAAAGAGGAAAAGTCACCATATTATTTATTTATTTATTTATTCATACATCAGTTAAATGATGTGACAACATTAACATTAAATTATATAAAATAGAACCTCGCAGGCAAACCCGTGAAATCGCACTCTTACTTGTAATTTTCCTAGCGATGTGCTCACTTATTATACTTATTTATAGACGATTTATTCTAAGAAAAAATACTTGGAGTGATTTCCTTGACAAATTTGGATTGTCATTTGATGAAGAGAAAAAAAGCATATCGCCGGCACGGCAATTACTAAATGAACACGGTGGTTTTCAGTTGCAAACTTGGCATATGTATATTCATTGTTCTTTGGTTGTTTTTCGATATGAATGAGTAAACTGGTGAACTTACTTATGTACATATAACGTGGCCATCGCAGGGACGGTGGAACCAGCATAAGAAGCAGAATTCGCCGCCATGCCGGCTATGACTTTGCATTGCTCGCTGTTGACGTGTTATCTCTGCATCTCTGTCTATCTCTAGCGCTCTCTTCTTCTCTCCCTCTCTTATTATCCCTCTTTGTTTCTCCGTTACTCTATTATTCACTCTCTCTCTCTCTCGCTCTCTACCTCTCTCCCCTCCCTCTCTCTCTCTCTCAAAGTGCAATCCCCATCCTGCTGCGCATGCGGCGTCCCTCCACCTGGCGCGGTCGGCGAGGATGGCGCGCCCGGGAAGATTTGACTCGCCCATTGGCAAAAGAAGAGAACCCCTAAACAACAACACTTATTATTCTTATTTGTAGCCAATTTATTGAAATCGAACATTAATTTGACGTTATTTCCTTGACAAATTTGAATTGTTTTTTTTTGTTAAGAAGAAAAAAAATCATATGGACGATGCCTTACTCCACGACCGGTGGTTTTAACGAGCAAACTTGTCATGTATTCATGATGATTTGATGGGTTTTTTTTCGATAATCAGGTGGGACGTGAGACAATTTAACTTAATTTAGCCAACAAAAAACTATGATTAAACTGCATAACCCTTGTCATTAATCGAAGAGGGAGAGAGTACGAGAGAGATAGAGAAAATTATTTTTACTTCCACAGACACACTCATTCATCAGAGAAGACGCAGCACTAGGAATCGCGCTCATTCTCGCCAAACGGCCTGAAATTCTTGGTCACGAATGTTAAGACGAAGCGACTGGCCAAGGCTTGAGCAATTCGTCCAGTTTTTTCCTCTGCCCGTTCTTTATTTACAGCGACAATTGTCCAAGGTAGTTTTCAGAGTTGCGACATCTAGATTACTTTCGAAGAATGCCGTTTAGGTCGATAAAAAACATTACTTCTAAATATGCAAAATAACTTTTCTGATAATCGAGACAAAAGTCTTCTTCTTTTTCTAACTGCAATTATTGTCTTCCTCGACCGCCTTCTGGCGTCAGGCGTCAGGCGGCCGGCGAAGGTTTCGCCGGCGGCAGGAAGAGCCGCGGCTGCAGCGGAAATTGCAGCGAATCATTATTAAAGGAGATCTAAGGAGAATTTAATTGTGTCTTGTTTTTTCGACTTATTTGGTCGGCTTGAGCTAGAACCTTAGGTTGCAAGTGTCGCGAAGTCACAAAAAAATCATTCCTGTTTTTTCTTCTTGCCATTCTTCTTCTTTTTCTTCTCGGATCCTTTGTACTTGTCATGTATTTTCCTTGATGTGCTTCTAATAAAAATGTATGTATGATTAACTTGTTTGTATAACTATTTGCATTCTACCACTGATTGTTTGTATGTGAATACAGAGAGGAGAAGAACCCGCACAAGCACGAAATTCAACCGTAATCTATTTCGATTTTCCTGACAATTTTTTATCTCTTATTGTAAACACAAATTTGCTCTGTCGCCCTTGCGACTCAGGCAAAAAGGCGCCAATTCAAACATTAGTTTTTCTTTTTAAACAATCGTGCAGCAAAACTATAGAATAAACTAGACAGAATATAATATAATAACCAGGACATAATTTGTTAGATAAAAGAGAAGAGGATGGAGAAAGCAGAGAGAGAGGAGGGAGGAGAGAGAGAGAGAGAGAGCGGAGAGAGAGAAGGAGGAGAGAGGAGGGAAAGAGATTAAGGAGGCGAGGGGCATTGCGCTCGCCAAGGTCCAAAAGGTTAGAACCCCCTAAACAATGTATTTATTATTCATATTTAATTTATTTTTGGAAAAATGATTTGCAGTGATTTCCTTGACAAATTTGACTAAGATTTTTTTCATTTCTTAAGAAGAAGAAGAAGAAAACCTATCACCGATACTTCAATTATTCCGCGACCGTGGTTTGCACGAGCATACTTCGCATGTCTTCGTGATTCTACGATTGGTCTTTTGATCAGACAATGGGGTGCCTTTCTTACAATTAAATACTATTGCATTTAAAGAAAAGAGTAATATGTTTATGCGAGTGTGTAAATTCTCCATGAATTAGTGGATGTGATTTTACATGTTTTCTTTATATTATATCTTTATATAGAAAAGAAGAAGCAAAGTAGCATCGAACATTTTTCAAAGCCGGTAAAGATATGTATGAAATGATATTGTAACTAAAACCACAGTGATGAGAAGAATAAGTTGGAATATTTCAATATGTTGGATGGAATATGGTGGAATATGTCCACATACATCAGTTCGGTTCAAAAAATTGAATCAGACAAATTTCTTTTACCTAAATGGCCTCCGGCGATCGTATTTTATTTTGCCATTGTTAATTATGATCAGCAACCTACATCCTCAATTTATCAAAATGCTTAAAATCAAGATAAAATTGCCGGATGCGTTTTAGGAAAAATAAAAATAATTGACATCTTTTTTCGACCCTATTAATCGATTTGGACTTTCCTTGTAAACTATAGTTTTCTTCTGAATTTTGCACAATTTTCTAGTCGATTTCCTTGAAATTTCATATGCTCTCGCCTTGTTATTTACATACCTGGTCAAAGATCGGGAAGGCAACATGAAAAATCCACTGGTACCAGGTGAAGCGATTTTACGACGGCAATTAAAATATTTATTCAATTGTTCTCTGACAAAACCATCGGGATGGGAATTGTCGCGAAATTAGCGGAGTACAACGAAAAGTAATCGTAACCGAGAATTCCATTATCCTGATCATCGTTTTCTCTCTACATCGGCCGCCTTAGTAGAGTGTCTCGCTTTGAGGATGAACTTCAGGGTAATGACATTTGATGCTAATCTTTCTGTATCTCTCTCATCTGAAGCAACTTTTCTTGTCTATGTCTGTTCCCTCACAGTTAGCCTGATATGATTTTATGGATCCCATCAGGCAGAGAAATGAGGCTATTGTTAGACGAGACGGAGAGAGAGACTCTCTCTCTCTCTCTCTCTCTTTCTCTCTCTCTCTCTCTCTCTCTCTGCCTCTCTGCTACTCTCTTTCTATCTGTAGCTTTTAGAAATAACATGAAAACTTAACTTGGTTTCTCTTCGAATCCTCTTCAGAAGAAGAAGCTTTCAGGAGAAGCTCTTGGCGCCGCGCCAAGATTCTAGTGCCGGGCATAAACTCCGAAAGCCGCCGCCGCCGCCCGATAGCCTTCAATGTCGCTTCTTACGTAAGACGCTCTTCATGCTAATGGATAAAATATTTGAATTCAAGGACACATTAAAGTTCGTTTCTAACCACCTCTCACTCCTTGCAACTGTCTCTTTAGGGCGCGCGCAGTTGAGGCGCGCAGTGAACAGGAAGCGGAGAGGGAAGAAGACGAAGGCGATGAGGAAGAAGATGGAGAGGACGAACAGAGGCAGTTCGTTCGGCATGGTCACAGGCTGGAAGAGAAAGAGAGAGAGAGAGAGAGAGAGAGAGAGAGAGAGAGAAGCGAGAGAGAGAGAGAAGCGAGAGAAAGGAGAGAGAAGCAAAGAGAGAGAGAGAAGCGAGAGAGAGAGAGAGAGAGAGAGAAGCGAGAGAAGGAGAGAGAAGCAAAGAGAGGGAGAGAGAGAGAGAAGCGAGAGAAAGGAGAGAGAAGCGAACAGATGGGGAGAGAGAGAATGGAAGGATAGAGAGACATAAGTCCCGATTGATCTAATTGTAAGCAGATAATTCGATTTCTCCTACGATCACGGCGAGATCCTTAACACATTAATTAATTTCAATTTTTTTTTCTAGTCCTGAAAAAAAATGTAGAAAAAAAGTTTCTCATAATTTGTTGTTTTTTTTTCGAAATATATGCGCGCCGGTGGATTACTCGTCCGAGCGAGAGATAAATACGCACAGTTTGGATGCTAAGTGATTTACGAACTGTTCTGGACAGGCAAAGTTGATTATACAAAGACATACCTAACTGCATAAAAATATTTTCTCCTTGGAGCAAAAATCAATAATTCTAAACATAAAAGAAGCTGACAAACGAAAAATATTATGTCTTTGCATTCGATCGATGAACCCAGTCACGAAAGACTGTAGTGCCCGAGAGAGATAGAGAAGAGAGAAAGGAGGGTGAAGCAAAGACATGGGGGGGGAGAGAGAGAATGGAAGGATAGAGAGACATAGGTAAGTCCCGATTGATCTCCGCAGATAATTCGGTTTCCCCTATGATCACGGCCAGATCCTCAACACATGAATTAATGTCAAATTTATTTATTTTTTCTATTTCTGAAATATAATGTAGAAAAAAAGTTTGTCATAATTTTTTATTATTATTTTTATTTTTCGAAAAAGATGCGCACCGGTGGATTACATGGGAGTGCGAGAGAGAAATGCGCACGGGTTGAATACAGAGCGATGTTCTAGGATGGCTGTAATATAGCAATACAAAGACATGCATAACTACATACTTAAAAGTATTTTCCCCGTCAAGCACAAATCAATAATTCTATAATTCTAGAAGGACCAGCCTGAGAGTATCATTTGGGCTGGGCGAACGTAATATATACCCCCTTAAACTTTCCTCTCTCTCTCTCTCTCACTCTCTGGTCATACTCACTTCTCTCACTCTTCATTCTCTCTCGCCTTCTCTCTTTCCCTGGATGACATACATAACACATATATAAAAATATTTTCCTCTGGTAGCAAAATTCCAATAGCTCTAGCCATAAAAGAACCTGCCAATTGAAGAGTATAACTACGTATTTAAAAATATTTCGCCGAAATACATACATATGCGGATTCGCACGATCTACTCATAGTCAGTAAGTATTATACGATTTTTAATTCCGTTTCGCTTTAGGATGATTTCTTCATGTCCATTATCGTCTTGGTATGCTCCTTCACGTTCTTGCATGTATGAGAAGGAGAGAGAGAGAGAGAAAGGGAGGGAGGGATTGATGACGTCATCTTCCTCTTTATAGCATTATTCGCTCAGCAGACGAATAATTAATGAGCGGGTCGCGTCGTCGACCAAGTCAAATTGAAGAGAAATTATACTGATTGACAAAAAACATTTGTTCTATAACGATTCTATTATCTAATTGTAGGTAAATTCATGCGAAAAATAAGGCTTTTCTGGAAAACGCGCGTTTCTGGACAAATATATGAAATACGTCATGGTTTGAAAATCATAATTTGTCTTGGCTAGTGGAGAGAGAGAGAGACAGAGAGACAGAGAGAGCGAAAGGAAGGGCTAGATAGACAAAATTCCAGACTTCTTCGTCTTCTCCGACCTCGGCGAGATTCTCCACCCACCCGACAACGGCAACTCGACCACTCGACACTCGAGGTCTTCTTGAGAAGAAAAGCACTTGCTTGCTAAATACAGTATTACTAATGTTTGGTTGCCAAAAGGTCACTGTTTGGTCACTTGCTTTGTGATATTTGATCAGATGTGTTTCCTAATGAAACTATGAATTTCAATTTACTATTTTGATTTTTTAGAATTGAAATAAAGTGGAAAAAAGTGGGTCTTTTTTTCGAAAAAAAAAAAAAAGATGTGCGCAGGTAGATTTGTCGGCCGTCCGAGAGTGAAATGCGCAAAGTTTGAATGTGGGAGTGATTCGTTATAGAGTAAGTCAATATCTCATCAAGAAAAATATCTTGCGATCTTGTGTATTGTGTATAAGTGTGTGTGTGTAGAAGGGAGAGAGAGAGAGAGAGAGAGAGAGAGAGAGAGGTGTAGAGAAGCGAGTGAGCACGAGGAAAGAAATATAGAGAGAGAGAGAGAGAAAGGAAGAGAGAGAGTGAGAGAATAAGCGAGAGCGAGAGTGCGTTAGAGAGCGAAAAGAATGACATGTCATTAATATTGATTGCTTGTCAAAAACTCTATTACTATTCCTTACTTGATTTGTGATGTTTGACCAGATGTGTTTATTAGCGCCATATGTTGAAGAAATATGAAACTTAATTTGACACCTCCTTTTTTTCTCTCAAAATATTCAAATTGCCATGCCATTTTTCGGAGGCGCGACAATGGCAAATTTCATAGGTTTATCGGTTGGCTTTTATTGCTGCGCATCGGTTTCCTTCTCGTTACTTACTCTCAGCTTCTTAAAATTGTCTTCAAAACTATTTCGTATTTGAGATGGATATTATCGTTTTTATTAAAATAATAATTTTCAAATTAAGATGAACAAACGAACCGTCCGGTCAAGGTATCATTTCGAACGGCATTCTTGGAAAGTAATGTAGATGCCATAACTCTGAAAACCACCTTGGATGATTGTCTCGGTTTATACGGATGGGCAAGGAAAAGTAGACGAATTGCCTCAAGGCTTAGCCAGTCGCTTCACGCATCTTCGGCTCTCGGCTGGAATTTTATGTACATAAATAAAATTCAAAATATAAAATAAATAAATAAATAAGTAAATAAAAAATTGGAAGAGAAAAAAAGTCGTACACGAATATTCCGACTAGCGAGCTTAAGCTCGATTCTTCGAGCGGCGTTTTCTCTGATGAACGAGTGCACTTTCATAGCGATGGAATCTGTGGAAAAAAAGATTCGTGTATCTCTCTCTCTCTCACTCTGTGTCTCTCGTACTCTCATTTTCACTCTATCTCTCTCTATCCCTCTCTTCAATTAATGGCAAGCGTTGTGTTCTACATAGTTTTTTGTTAGTTGGTTAAATTAGAAATTGTATAAGATATTAAATATATGTATGTACATATCTCTAATGGTATTGAATTGTTGGAACACAGAAAAGGTGAAAACCTTGCTACCGATTAAAAATTTAGTGTCGATTTTTTGGTTATTCGCCTCAGATCTCCTTTAAAAAACTACTTCAGAAACATTTCCACATGTCGAATCATACATCAAAAGAAAGAGGATGAAATTTGGTACAAGATGAATTCCATTATATGAAATTCCGTACGATCTTTTGTTATAAGCCATAAGATTTGGATTATAACGCCTCAAGGAAAAGGTGTAAAAAAAAGGAATGGAATATTAAAATTCGAATAAACTAAACTTTGAATCCTTGGGCGAAATGACAGTGACGCTACTGGCACTACTTTTATGACTTATAACACAAGATCGTATGCATGGAATTTCATTTAAAGGGGTTCATTTTTTTAAGCCATCTTGATAAACAGAACGAAATTTCCCATATAAATCCAAAGTTTTCAATAAACGTATGTATGTAACATTTGAAGATCTCCATTAGAGCTCTTAGATGAATACTTACAATTTTGTAATATTAAGATTGAGCGTAGTTATGGATCGATGAATGCAAGTGCACTGGGTCTCGGCGACCGAAAATGCGCCATTTTGACCGACTCGCGCGCATTTTTCGCAAGGTGTGCCAACCAGGATTTTTTTGAAGGAAACAAATTCTTGTAGCAAATATCACGCGCTACAACATATCAAAAAACTGCAGGGTACACTTTCCAAAAATGAGCAAAAATTTACCAAAAAGTGGTCATAAAAATGTTCAGGGCCGTGTTTATGTCGAAAATGGATTTTTTTTTGAAAATTTTACACAAGATCAAAATTGAAGTGCGTCCAAAGGGCTATCGAACGGTATCTTTGTTTTCGTCAAATTCTGAAAATTAGCCGAGTTATGGTTCATCATATTTTGAAGGGTACTGTACTGTTTCTCGAACGGAATTTTTCTGAAAAAAAAAATTAAAATGTACGGTATGTTGTAGAGGACGTCGAGTTGTACAGGTGAGCCAATTTTCTTAAACAAAATCGAAAAAAATTCCTCAGGGCTGGTCGTGCTAAGAGATTACAGACATGCTGTCTTAAGTGCAGATATTATAATACGCATGTTGTGTAGATAGTGAATATCTACACGTAGTGTTCTACGTGCATTTAGTTGTTAATAGCACATTGTAGTTTGTAGTTTGTATTTGCCACCTTGGCGCTCTCCAATTGGTCCACGTGGCATTGTTCGTATATTAGCATGTTAGCTTACGTGAGACTCGCATATATAAGTCCTAGCTAGCGAGCTCTCATCACTTCGCTCTCATCTTCTCATCTAAAGCGGCGGTCTTCTATTCTCTCTCTCTCTCTGATAAACCTCTCTCTCCCGCCTCGCCTCGCGTCTTCACACATTCTACTCTCTGTCCCTCTCGTGGACGGACACAACAACGCGCATCATCATTACAATACACCAGCGTAAGCAATCAATCAATACTTTTAAGCCACTGGATCGCTATTTATTATCAGTACCCATTTTCAAGCGCCAAAGTATAGCAAAAAAAGAATCACACTTCGAGCGGGCTGAAGTAACAGTGGTGAACTCATTCATATTATGAACGAGTGAGAGACAGTGAAGTAGAGGAAAATGTAAAATAGTTGCATAATAATACACTGCAAATCAATATCTCTTCTTGAAACGTAACTATGCGTGAAATGTATTACGGTTTGGTAATTATGATTTGTCTCGGCTAGAAGAGAAGGGAGTGAAAGAGAGAAAGGTGAGAGAGTCAAAGAGATGGGGAAAGAGAGAGAGAGAGAGAGAGAGAGAGAGAGAGAGGGGAGAGAGAATGGAAAAGCAATGCGATGAGTGAGAGAACTACAAAGTGGCGAACCGATCAACCAGAATCAAAAGGGTGCTCATTTCTCTCTCGCACGCCCGAGTAATCCACCGGCGCGCATCTTTTTCAGACAAAAAATGATTCTAAAAAATTCATAAATTTTCGGAATTCATAGTCTCATGTTTCATTTAAATATAACGTTAAATAAGATATCTGATCAAATATCACAAGGCAAGTGAGGAATATTAATAAAGTTTTTGGCAAGCAAAATATTAATTTGCATATGAGGAATTGAAATTGGAGAGAGAGAGACAGAGAGAGAAAAAGAGAGAAAAAGAGAGAGAGAGAGAGAGAAAGAGAGAGAGAGAAAGAGAGAGGGAGAGAGATTGGGAGAATAAGTATTTCTTAAGGAGCAACAGGTGCGAGCGTATCTCGCAGAGACGAACGGATGTCATATCACTCACAGGTATTATTATATTTCAAATATTATTGCTCATTGATAGATTATCTGCGTCGTCTGATTTCTAGAATCATTACGTTCGAAACGGCAGGAAACGGATATTTAATTTCCCAACAATACCTTATTTTTCTTTACCAGTTTTCCAAGAGTAGTGCTACTTCCTGAAATCAAGAATAAGAACAATGGAAAACAAAACTCTTCCAAAATTTTTAATCACTCAAATTATTTTTTTCACATACGACCCGGCGATTTTATGAGTTGCAAGAACTTCTTTTGATTATATCAGTAGCGTGGATTGCTTATCGAGGTTTTGGATTTTGGAATATTTTAAACCAATTAGAAACCAATATGATTTTCCACCAATTTCGTAAAATTGTTGCTCAGATTACAGCAGTAAACATATGTATACCTGGCAATTTGTCTTTAGTTAACCAAAAAAACGGCATTTAAAAGTACATAATGAATGCTTGTCATTAATTGAAGAGAGGGAGAGAGAAAGGGAGAGTGAGATAAAGAGAGAGAGAGAGAGAGAGAGAGAGAGATAGAGAGAGATAGAGATAAAGAGAGAGAGAGAGAGGGAGAGAGTGAGAGTGAGATAGAGAGAGAGAGATAGAGAGAGAGAGAGCGATAGTTAGAGAGAGAGAAAAAAAAATCGATGTTTCATCTTTCTTCCCGCAGAACCGTATCGCTATGAAGTTGCACGCCTTTATCAGAGAAAACGCAGCTATATGAGTCGCGCTCAAACTCTCTAATCGGCCTGTATTAGTAGCAAAGGCGGCAGGAAGAGCAAGGCGGTGGCTGCGGTAGCTACTCTCTCTCTCTCTCTCTCGCTCTATCTCTCTCTCTCTCTCTTTCTTTCTCTCTCTCTTTCTCTCTCTTTCTCTCTCTCTCGCTCTCTCTCTCGCTCTCTCTCTCTCTCTTCTCTCTCTCATATAATAACGAATATTAAAAAAAAGAAAAACCTAAACGTTTGATCGTTCTAAAGCTTAAAATCATAAGAAAGCGTGGAATCGTTCAAGCTCATAGAAAAGAAAATGGCACTCTCAGATTGTCCTTCATGAGTTCACCAACTTTTGGGAATACCATAATGATGACTGAAGAAGAGCACATTATACAAAGTCTTTCTTACTACATACATCCTTACTGAGAACGTCGAGCGAATACACAAATGTATGTACTGTTTATATGGACAAAATATTTTTTTTATAAACATATATAGTTATTCTTTTTCGCTTGACAGTTTGTTTTATGCTTATCGTTAGAATTATTGATTTTTGCTTCAAGGGGAAATATTTTTTAGATGTAGTTATGCATATATTGTCACTTGCTTGTTGTAATGATTCCCTCCAACTAGACGATCACTCGATACGTAAACTCTGCCCATTTCTACCTCGCACGCCAGAGTAATCCACCGGCACCCTTATTTTTCGAAAATAAAAACAAATTATGACATATTTCTTTCTACATTTTATTTCAACGCTACAAATAAACTTTTGGAATTCATAGTTTCATATTTCTTCAACATATAGCGTTACATCAGGTCAAATATCACAAAGCAATTAAGGAATAGTAATAAAGTTTTTGGCAAGCAATCAATATTAACTATGTATTTAGCAAGTAATTTGTGTTCCCCATCTAGTTTCCCCATATAAGAATGTCTTACCGAAACATTCACGATTATAGTTTTGCTTTTTGTGTTCAGTAACCGTAGAAAAAAACACAGATAAGCATTAGTGAATACAAGACAGTGAAGGAGAAAACGAAGACGACGTTGGAGATGAAGCGAAAAATTGTCTTTAATCTCAAAATCGTTCTAACGTTTTACCGCACGACCTAGAGCGTAATAGTGCAAGCTTATAGAAGAGAAAATGGAACTCTCACGCTAAGATTCCTTTCTGAACACGCCCACTTTTGGGGACTGTCAAGCTGAAAGAGAAAGACGAATATGAACAAAGGCACGTTACATACAATCTAACTTGTATCATTCTCTCATCGATCGAATGCTTTTAGCTAGCCAGCTTCTTTGATGGTTAGCATTTTTGATTTTTGCATCAAGGTAAAGATATTTTATGTCGTCATGCCTATTACTCACTAGCGTTCGCATTTTTAGTAATATTGATACTCGCTTCGTCGTCGTTCCCATCACATACCATTTTAACTGTGCGCATTTCTCTCTCGCACGCCCGAGTAATTCACCGGAGCGCATCATTTTCGAAAATTGAAAACAAATTATGACAAACCGTTATTATTCAACTCTACAAAAATAAATAAATTTGAAATTAATAGTTTGACATTTGTTCTTCATATTGCCTTATTAAACATATCTGGTCAATCTGAAATTATGTCTCTCCATCCTTCCTTTCGCTCTGTTTACTCCTCACCTCTTTTCTCCTCTCTCGTTGCACTCTCTCTCTCTCTCTCTCTCCATTTCTCTGTCTTTCTCTCTTTCACCATCTCATGGCTTCTTCCTCCTTTCTCTCTCTCTCTCTCTCTCTCTCTCACACTCTCTCTCTGTTTCTCAATCTCTCTATCTCTCTCCCTCTCTCTCTTCTAGGCGTTTCAAACATATTTTCCTTTATCATTTCTACTTTTTAGCAATGTTCATGACGACTATCATCCTGTCCTTTGCCATCTATTGTAAAGAAACTTTGCGATCTTTTTGGCGTCTGAGAACCGGCGGATGAGAACCGGTCGAATGAGAACCTTGACCGGCCGTTTGAGAACCGAGCACAAATAGAACCTGCAGGATGAGAACCGAGCGCGGATAATATTTTCATGCATACCCGGATGAGAACCAAGCGGAGAAGACAATTTTTTGGAATGACACGGATGAGAACCGAGCGCAAAATGGCAATTTTGGGATTGTGCCGGATGAGAACCGAGCGGGAAATGGTAATTTTGGGATTGTGCCGGATGAGAACCGAGCGGGAAATGGTAATTTTGGGATTGAGCCGGATGAGAACCGGGCGGGAAATGGTAATTTTGGGATTGTGCCGGATGAGAACCGAGCGTAAAATGTCATTTTTAGAATTGTGCCGGATGAGAACCGAGCGGAAATGGTAATTTTGGGATTGTGCCGGATGAGAACCGAGCGTAAAATGTCATTTTTAGAATTGTGCCGGATGAGAACCGAGCGGAAATGGTAATTTTGGGATTGTGCCGGACGAGAACCGAGAGTAAAAAATTTATTTTTAGAATTGTGCCGGATGAGAACCGAGCGTAAAATGTCATTTTTAGACTTATGCCGGATGAGGACCGAGCGGAAAATATCATTTTTAGAAATGCGCCGGACGAGAACCGAGCGGAACATGACATTGTTAGATTGTCCGGATGAGAATCGAGCGGGAAATGTTGTTTCTGGTAATGCTCATACTGTCATTCGTATCAGTTATACATATGTATTGTGGAATTATTTGTACAGCAGTAGAACACGTGATTTGAGATACAAGAAAATGTAGGAATTATAATATCTGCACTATTATCTCGGAGAACAGTTTTAATTCGGAGTAACTTTGGAACAGACACCCTTTTTTAACCCGTGAATAAAGTTCTTCTCTTATTGCTCCCGCACTACATCTACTTATCACCAAGGCTTCTCGGAATATGATTATTAGATAGATGCGAGAAGCATTGGTGATAAGTAGATGTAGTGCGGGAGCAATAAGAGAAGAACTTTATTCACGGGTTAAAAAAGGGTGTCTGTTCCAAAGTTACTCCGAATTAAAATGTACTCCGAGATAGTAGTGCAGATATTTAAAGTTCTCATCCGGCACAATCCCAAAATTACCATTTCCCGCTCGGTTCTCATCCGGCACAATCCCAAAATTACCATTTCCCGCTCGGTTCTCATCCGGCACAATCGCCAGTTCTCATCCGCCGGTTCTCAAACGACGTAGCGCCATCTTTTTATATCAGCAAATACGTATGTAGCAACGTACAAAGAAATTGATAAGAATATGAGCATAAGAAAACACAAGAAAAGAAGATAAGCGCATTCAAGGTTCTATAGGGCTTAAAGTTTTATTTAAAAAATTTATGCTCAAAAAAGCAAAATCATTGCTCGAATTTAGCGAGCTATCAACGAGATTTAAGCGCATTCACGATTTTATTTTAATTCCACGAATTAGAAAATCAGCGAGCCCTCGATAATGTTCAATGAATCCGAATAGAAAGCACCTGCTGAAAAGACACTGGAAACTCACGCAAACATGCATATATGAAGACACAAACAATGAGTTTCGGAAAAAGGGAACCGATAGGGAGGAAAAAATACTTTTACAAATTTGCCATAGTCGCCACCCGAAAACCGCATGGCAATCTGAATTTTTTTTGAGAAAAGAAGGAGGTGAAAAACGAGTTGCTGCAAAGAGAATTGATATCAGAGAACCTTTAAAATCTAAGACATAGGTGAACTAAACACTTGCAAGTGAGCAATTCATTTGTACAAGAATGCTTGATTTTTGCATCAAGGGGAAGATAAGTCATGCAGATTATTCATCATCACCTAGGTTGTTATGTGTGCACATTTAAATCCCGCACTCCCGAGTAATCCACCGGAGCGCATTGTTTTTCGAAAAGAGAAAACAAATAATGACAAACCGTTTTATTTCCACTCTACAAAAATAAATATATTTGCATATATAAAAAATTTATGCTCAAAAAAGCAAAATCATTGCTCGAATTTAGCGAGCTATCAACGAGATTTAAGCGCATTCACGATTTTATTTTAATTCCACGAATTAGAAAATCAGCGAGCCCTCGATAATGTTCAATGAATCCGAATAGAAAGCACCTGCTGAAAAGACACTGGAAACTCACGCAAACATGCATATATGAAGACACAAACAATGAGTTTCGGAAAAAGGGAACCGATAGGGAGGAAAAAATACTTTTACAAATTCGCCATAGTCGCCACCCGAAAACCGCATGGCAATCTGAATTTTTTTTTGAGAAAAGAAGGAGGTGAAAAACGAGTTGCTGCAAAGAGAATTGATATCAAAGAACCTTTAAAATCTAAGACATAGGTGAACTAAACACTTGCAAGTGAGCAATTCATTTGTACAAGAATGCTTGATTTTTGCATCAAGGGGAAGATAAGTCATGCAGATTATTCATCATCACCTAGGTTGTTATGTGTGCACATTTAAATCCCGCACGCCCGAGTAATCCACCGGAGCGCATTGTTTTTCGAAAAGAGAAAAACAATAATGACAAACCGTTTTATTTCCACTCTACAAAAATAAATATATTTGAAATTAATTGTTTCCCTTCTACATTTACACATAGCGTTAGCAAAAAAACAAAGGTGTGATTAAGTTAAAGCGTATTCGTCTTAAAGTGTAAAATCGTCCAAAACTTAAAAAAGGTGTTAAACCGTTTTCAAGCTTAAAAAAATCGTGTAACGTGTAACCGACCTAAACATACACACAAGCACATGTATGAAACTTTTAGAAATTTACCATTGTCGCGCGAACGAAACATGCATGGTGATCAGAATGTTTTTGAGGAAAGAACAAGGAGGGCAGAAAAATAGTTGCAGCCAAAATATTCAATTACAAAGAAAGATTCAGTCGCATTATCAATCGTACAATAATGAGTGGTGGCTTTGTTTGTCAATGCATCCCGGATAGTGATATAGAGTTCCTGGGTCTCTCTCTGTCTCTCTCTCTCTCTCTCTCTCTTTCTCTCGCGCTCTCTCTCTCTCTCTCTCTTGCTTCAGCTTCCCCCCTGATCGTCCTCTTCATCTCATACTCTTTCAACATTTTTATTATTTAGGTTTTTTATATTTAATTTTTCCAACAATTCATTAATTTCTTTAATTGTTTTCCAAGAGCTTAAATTTTTACGGTACTGTTACTGTTGTAGCTTATATTTCATATTTTCTTTGGATCCAATAAAAAATTTTGATCAGGGTTTGAAATATAATTAGATAGTGTAAAAAAGTTCATTTGCTACTCAAGGTCAGAGTACTCCCTGATTTCAAGAATAAGAACTATGGGAAACCAAATTCTTAATCGGTCTCAAACAATTTTCTTCACCAGTATTACTTATTTTACTTCGGAAACACAGTTTATTTTACTTCCACGCATCGTTCCTCCGCTCGGCAGTAAAATTATATATGCCATTGATTGAATGCAAAAACCGCCGGGCAACAATAGTCCGGAATTAAAAGAGCACGAAATTCAGCCGCAATCTTTTTCAATTTTCTGACCATTGTTTTCTCTCTAAACCACGCATTTTCTCTGTCGCTCTTGCGTCTCAGAGATAAAGACGCGAATTCAAGTGCGAGTTTTTATTTTTTTATTTTTTAAATATTGCTCTTCAAGATGAGCGACATGGCTCGCAAGACGCTGGAGGAGGCGGACGAGAGTTGTGATGATGTCGAGGCGCACACAAGAAAATAAAGCGTTGAGAACGCGTTTTGGCCATATCGTTGGGGTTGAAAGCGTTGAGAATGACGCTTTTAGAGGCGCCTCGGCCGACTTTTTGGAAAGCGTAGACCCCCCAACGCTTTTCAGGTTTGCAAAGCGTTGATCGCAACGATTTTCAGCTTTGCAAAGCGTTGATCGCAACGCTTTTCATTGCAAAGCGTTGCGGAGTACGCTTCCCAAATTATCTGCGATCGGCTTCTCTCTTCATTACCACTATCATTCGCACTTTCTCTCTCTCTCTCTCTCTCTCTCTCTCTCTCTCTCTCACTGTCTCTCTCACTCTCTTTCACTTTCTCTTCACTGTCTCTCTCGTTCTCTCTCTCTCTCTCTGTCTCTCTCTTCACTGTCTCTCTTATTTAACAGGTTGTTAACTCTTCCACTTTGTCTAACATTCGTCGTGTTAATGATTTGGAAAAGAAAAAAAAATTTAGTCACATTAATGGAGATGAAAGCTTTTGGTTTTGGAAAGCGTTAGAAATACTCTGCGGCCGGAAAATTGTTTTCTGATAAGTATTGAAATCATATGACACACTAATATGTATTTAATTTCGTGATATTTTTTGGTCTCCAACTCTTTTAGTTTTGTTTATATTGTTAATTTGACGTAGCTGAATAAGCTACTCACTTCCTCTTTCATCTTCGATTCGACAAGGAAGTCGCTGACCTTTGGGGCTTTCTCTGTCTGCTCATGCAAGTTCCGACCTACGCGCCAAAATCGAATACGGCAAATGTGTTAGCAAGGCGGATCAATACCCTCTTTTCGTCTGGTACAGTGAATGGAGCCTAGTTATACAGCGAAATTGTACAGTGAAGGATAGAAATCGTGGCCTTCTCACTTATTTCTATTTTGCTAATTTAACTTTGTTGACTATCTTATATTCTATGTGCTTTGCTTTAGAATTCACTCATCGTGGAAGGGTTGAACTTTTACCTCGTACGAATTAATCCTCGCTCAGTTTTTCTGTCTACTAGTCGTTGTTTGACTAATTTCTGTAAAAAATTCCTTGTTCTTTTGACCTATATTTATTCTATTTCAGAAAAAAATGCCGTTGTTAGATGTGTACCGGTTTTAAATCTGTGAATAAGTCTCCCTATGCTTGTAAATGTTGCATTCTTGTTCTGTTTGAAGGATTGTTATTTCCTGTACTCACACAAAAATAAACTGTAATATCGAGCTTGAGTCGTAAGGGCTTGAAAATTTTATTCCCTACAATCACTTTCTTCAATTTTTTTTTCAATTTATACGGTGTAACATGGAACACTAGATGTAACACACGTGGTAAAATGAGAAGTAAAAAGAGAAGAAAGAAAAGAAATAATAATGGAAACTAAGACGAAGACATATTTTTTTTTTTCGTTATATTCTTCGTCGCCTAACATAACCACTGTTTACTCACTCTCTTCCTCTGTCTCTCTCTCTCTTCTCTCTCTCTTCCTCTGTCTCTCTCTCTCTCTCTCTCTCTCGCTCTCTCTCTCTCTCTCTCTGTCTCTCGGCACTGCATGCTGATCGATCGCATCCGACCCCACTTGAAATGCTGTATCCATCTGTCTTTCCTTCTCTCGCCTTCTTCTCTCTCTCGCCTTCTTCTCTCTCTCTCTCTCTCTCTCTCTCTCTCTCCTTCTCTCTCTTTCTCTGTCTGTCGTTCTCTGTGCCTGTCTCTGTCTCTCTCTCTCTCTCTCTCTCTTTCTCTCTCTCTCTCTCCCTCTCCGCAGTGAGCAAGACAATGAGTGCATGTATAATCGCAAAGTATTTCGCTCATTAGCACACATTCAGCAACTATTACTATGCAAATTACCGTTCTCACGCATCTCAAACAACTTACAATTAACAGGCTGTGAATGAAGGCGAAACACAAATCTTCCACTTTGTTTTACATTTGTAGTGTTAATTATTCGAAAAAACATTTAGTATCATTAATAGACATGGACAGAGGGAGAAGAAAAGAGATGAGAGAGAAAGAGAGGCGAGAGAACGAAAGAGAGATGAGAGAGAGAAAGAAAGATGAGAGAGAGAGAGAAGAACATCTGTGCACAAATGACCTGGGGGGCCCTATCACTAGGTTATCCAATGCCGGAAGGTTCTTGGGTGGGTTGGTGGCCTGGTGGTTAACGTGGGAAAATTGCGCGCGGGGGTGGTGGTTCGGGTTCGGTCAGGAGCAAAATGTCTTTCTCTCTCTCTCTCTGTCTACCTCTAGGTTCAAGCGACGACAACGACTCCCTACATCGCAACGGATAACAGGTTAGCTAATTATCGACTTTTGCGAACTTTATTTTAGTTTTATTCTATTTAACTGTTGTTTTGGTCACAGAAGGGCCGAAAACAGTTAAATATGCTGTTCGCAAAAGTGAGATAATTAGCAAAACCTGATCCGGAGGATGGTGGAGGCAGAGACGATAGAAGAGAGAGAGAGAGAGAGAGGGAGAGAGAGAGATAGAGAGAGAGAGAGTGATAAATGAGCGAGAATTAGGCGGTGGACGGTGCAGGTGCGATGATGAGACGAAAGCGTTAGTCTCAACGCTTTGCCCTCACCGAGGGCTTCTAACGCTTTCTTACCCAACGCTTTCAAACCACGCTTTGAAATGACCCGATTCCTACGGTCCTAACCGTTAGGATTTTCTATGACGATTCAAACCGTAGCCAAAAGCGTAGTTTTCAACGCTTTCTTTTCTTGTGTGCGCCGGCGCCGGACTGGCGCCGAGAGAAAACAGCTGAAGGCGTCGACGGCGGCGAGAAGAAGCTCCTGGCGCCGCACCAAGATTCTGTTGCCATGGTCGATAACCCGAAGACCGCATGGCGATCGGAATTTTATGAGGAAAAAAGGAATTGATTCATTATCGAGGAAGTGTTAAAATCTGAGAGAGCATTAAAATCTTAGTTGAAGAAGGAGAGCAACTGAACAAATTCAGTTGTGAGTGATACCTTTGTTTGTCAATGCATATCGGATATTGTTGTAGACTTTCTCTCTCTTACCATCTCCTTCTCTCTCTACCTCTCTCTATCTCTCTCTCTCCTTCTCTCTCCCTCTCTCCATCGCTCCCTCTCCCGCTCCCTCCGTATCTCCCTCTCTCTCTCTATTTCTCTCTCTCTCTCCCTCTCTCTCTCTGCTCATCTCCATCTCAAGACCTCACTCTCGTCCCCGCACACCGTATAAAAGTCATCTAAGGTAAAGCAGAAAGGAAAAGAAATTTGTTTGAAATACAGATTTGTATCAATGAATACGTGCAAGAACGTGAAGGAGAATACGAAATGTTGGTAGAGTTGAAGCATGCAAACATCCAAAAGAGAAACGGAATTTACGCTTAACCATTCGAAACTGTGAAATCGTCCTAACATAAAGCTTACAATAGTTCTAAACCGTAATCTTGCAAGCTCATAGTAAAATGATACTCTCAGGCTGTTCCTTCCCGAGCAATGCCATGATTATGGCGGAGGAAGAGAACGAACAATGGCACGTGGAACAACAGTCTTACTTGTACATGCTTACATTGTTAGTGACTGAGTTCATCGATCGATTACAAAGACAAAAATTTTCATTTGTCAGCTTCTTTTATGTTTATAATTATAGATTTTTGCTTCAAGTGGAAATACTTCTTTTTATCACAGGGTATCTAAACTGTGCGCATTTCTATCTTGCACGAACGAGTAATCCACCGGCGCGCATGTTTTTAGAAAAAAATTATGACAGTAGGAGAAACCGAATTCTCTCAAATAGTGGCGGCATAGGAAGATTCGAAGAGTTGGCTAAAGAGAGAGAGAGGGAGAGAGAGAGAGAGAGGTCGCGAGAGAGAAGGAAAAACGGGATCCTCAGAGAAAGAGAGAGACAGAGAGCGAGAGGGAGACATTGTTAGTGACTGAGTTCATCCATCGAATGCAAAGACACAATGTAAATTCCTATGAGTATAACTGAGAAATATGACTCCAAGAAATAAGAAAATATGGGGGAAGCTAAGTTATCCGGCGGCACCCGTCTGCCCTCGCGCTCCGATCTCGTCCGCCCTCGTCCAAAAAATAGCTATGAATACAGTGCAAATTAATATATCCTCTTTAAACGCAGCTATGCATGAAATGTATGACGGTTTGGAAATAATGATGTCTCGTCTAGAACAGAAGAAAGAAAAAGAGAGAAAGGTGGGAGACGCAAAGAAATGGGGAAGTAAGAGAGAGAGGAGAAGGAAAGCGATGGGAGAGAAACTGGAAAGAACCGATCAATCAAGATCAAAACTGTGCCTAAAACTATCTGTCTCGCAAGCACGAGTAATCCACCGGCGCGCATCTTACAGGCTAATTTTCCACCTGCTTACTGCTAGTGAGTACTTTGAATTATGTACATACTATGTATATGAAATAGTTATATACTTTTTGCTTCTCAGATTCCTTTATGACTAGAAGAAAAAGAATTAATAAAATACGGTCGAGTAAAACTAATCGTTAGCAAATCATCACATATGTATGATCCGGTGATTTTGACTTTTCCAAGACATTCTTATACCTTTAGCTTTGTGTTGCCACTGTTCGTCTCCTCTTTTTATTTTCAACCAAAAAATATTTTATTTAAAATATTTGAAATGAATAATTTCCCAATTTTTTTGAGAAATTCCTAGAATTCATGCTCATGGTTAGAGTTCTGCTACTCCCGATGTCAGGAATAAAAACTACAGAAAACCAAATGTTTGGTCGGCCTCAAATAATTTCCTTCACCTGCCGAACGGCGATTTTCAGTATTCCGACACTTCAATTCCAAGAGATATATACATATATATATATAACATCAGAGATCATTTCTTAATTTAACCAACAACAAAAACTATGTGTAAAAAGAAAATAATGCTTGTCATTAATCGAAGGGAGGAAGAGAGAGAGAGTGAGAAGGTCAGAGGATGAGAGTGAAAGTACAAGAGCGAGCAAGAGAGTGAGAGCGAGAGAAAAAAATCGATTTTATATCGGTTCTTCCAACGAACCCGCATCGCGATGAAGGTACACTCGTTCATCGTAGAAAACCACACAAGGAATCGCGCTCAAGCTCGCTATTCGGGCTGTAATTGTTCGTCAACTTGAGCATTCGTCATTCAATTTTAATTAATCAATTAACTTATTTATTTATTTCATATTGTACGACATTTTGCTGTATTTAGAGAACGGTGTCTTCATAAAGCTTCTTTGAATATAGAAAAATGCAATCTACTCAGGAAAAATGGCGCCAATTCAAAATTTAAGCCTATTGGCGGGCTATCTTCCATTTTACGCTCTGTTTCTCACGCTATCTCTCTTGCTCTCTCTCTCTCTCTCTCTCTCTCTCTCTCTCTCTCTGACTCCTTCCAACCGGAAACTATATAAGGTAAAAGGCGCCAATTTAAAATTTGAAAAAGGAAAAGAAAAGAATCCATTAACGGTTCACGGTATCCTCATTCTTTTCCAGCCGGGAGACGAAGAAGCACGAAGCGACTAACGAAGTCTTGAGCAATTTGTCTACCTTTTCTTCTACCCGTCATTTATTTACCGTGACAGTTGAGAACTATTAAGTATAACCTTAGATGGTTTCCAAATTTTTTGAACAATTCGATTTTATAGCTAATAGAAACAAATTTTCGATAACTTTTCGACATCATTAACTTCGTAAGGAATACTGATGTCTTCATCATAAAGTTTTCAAGGTAAAATAATAAAAAAATTTCCCGTTGCAGGCGGCTATCGAAGCATCCTTGAGTCTTCCCTGATTCAGGCAACATGCGGCCTCATACCTATGCATCTTTCCATGCATCCTTAACTGACACCAACTTCCTTTTTCTTATTGTTAGATGATTTATTTATTATTATTATTTATAGACTTACGTTTAGTTATATATTGTTTACGAATATATAGAAATCCATAATAAATGATTAGCAAAGATGGATTTCAACATTGATATTACAGCCCGAATAATAGACGTACATATTTTAAAGATAAGTGCAATAATTTCCTAATTATATAACCGAGCGCTCACCGGCTCACGAAACATTCTCATACTCTCAAATATACATATTTATATAATTATTTCGGAACAAAAACCACCGGGCATTAAAAGTCCGGAATTAAAGTAGCACGACATTCAACCGTAATCTATTTCAATTTTATTGGCAATGTTTTTCTCTCTTATTGTAAATCACAAATTGACTCTGACGCCCTTGCGACTCGGGCAAAACGGCGCCAATTCAAACATTAGTTTTAAAAGGCGCTGGAGGAGGCGGACGAGAGTTGCGATGATGGGGCGCAGGGTTTTCCTCTCAGCTGTTTCCTCTAGGCGCCGGCCCGGGCTGGCGCCGAGAGGAAACAGCTGAAGGCGCCGCCGGCGGCGAGAAGAAGCTTCTGGCGCCGCGCCAAGATGAGGAGATAGAGACAGAGCTTGTGATTTAGCGAGACATCGACTACAATGACCAGCAAAATTCATATATCGATTACAGTTGAGTTACATGCTCTTTAAGCGAATAAATATTTCGAAAATTCATCGTGTCCTACCTTTTAAAATATCAAAACAGTTTATATTTGATCTAATCGAATACGGCGAGAAATCTCTTTTCGAAAAAGTTTATGGAATTTCATACAAAATAAGAACATGACAACCACCTTCTTACAATTGTTCTAAAGCGTAAGCGGCCAAGCTCATAGAACAGAAAATGATTCTTTCAGGCTGTTCCTTCCCGAGCAATGCCATGATTATGGCGGAGGAAGAGAACGAACAATGGCACGTGGAACAACAGTCTTACTTGTACATGCTTACATTGTTAGTGACTGAGTTCATCGATCGATTACAAAGACAAAATATTTTTCTCTTGGAAGCCTCTTTTATGTTGAGAATTATTTATTTTTGCTGGAAGGGGAAAATATTTTTTAAATTTAGTTCAGAATAGCTTTGTATTATTCTTTGTATTATTATAATCAATCTTGTCAGGGCGGAACGGCTTGTCCATCACTCGGCATCTAAACTGTGCGAATTTATGTGCGAGTAATCCACCGACGCGCATCTTTTCGAAAAAAAACAACAAATTATTACATACTTTTTTTTCCTACATTTTATTTCAGCACTAGAAAAATAAATAAATTGAAATTGATTCATGTGTTGAGGATCTGGTCGTGATCGTAGGAGAAAACCGAATTCTCTGCGGAGATCAATCGGAAATTATGTCTTCTTTCCTTCTCTCTCTCTCTCTCTCTTTCTCTCTCTTCTCTCTTCTTTCTCTCTCTCTCTCTTCTCTCTCTCTCTTCTCTCTCTCTCTCCCTCTCCTTACGGTCTTAACCTTGCCGAATCAGCTGCCCCTGCTTTTCCTCTTCATCTGCTACATCGTCACCTTCTTCTTCATCCCTCTCCGCTTCCTCTTCACTGAGTGTGTTCCTTTATTATTACTTTTTCTAAATTTAATTTTCCAACAATATCTTTTTTTTCTTTTTTAAAGTTTCCAAGAGCTTAAATAATTGCACCTTTTTTGCTGCTGTTGGTGCTGACATTTCACGATTTGTTTGCTTCCAATTAAAAAGGTTGATCCTGGTGTGAAAAATAGTTTGTAAAAAAGCGATTTTTTCATTATTGTTCACCTTCAATAGGATGATTTTCCCACGACGCGGCTCGAGTGTCGAGTAGTCGAGTCGCCGTTGTCTGCTGAGTTGAGAATCTCGCCGAATTCAAAGGAGACGAAGAAGTCTATATGGTGAAGGGCGGGAGTCGAATACCCACGAAGCGACTGGCCAAGCCATGAGCAATCAATTTGTCTACTTTTTCTCCCCGTCGTTTATTTCCTATGACGATTATCCAAGGTGGTTTTCAGAGTTGCGACATCTAGATAACTGTCCAAGAATGGAGTTTAGGTTGATCCATCTTTGCTTCACTGGAGTCACATTATTCTGTTAGTCTCGTATGCTCGCTCAACGGTGACGTCACCATTTACACACACATGTCCGCACTGGCCGGCGTCCCCTCCTGGTCGGCGGCGGGCGCCAACCCGGCGGCCGCTTCTCGCGCCGGCGGCGGCGGCGCCCGTCCTCCCTCGCGCTCCGGTCTCGTACGCATCGAGCTGCGGCTCAGCTAAGGAATAACAACAGCATATGCAACGAATGGAAGATGTATTCTCGTCAGTTAAGATTATTTTTCTTGCAATTCTTTCAAAATTTATCAGAAGCCCTCAAAGTAAGCCGTGACCTGGGAATCCTTTTTATTAAACTGTCAAATCCTACCTAAACCACCGGGTTATATTATCGACCATCCTACTTTTTTCGCACGATAAATTGCCTGTAAATGTTTGTTTTCATTGGAAAATTTTTTTGTTCACCTGGAAATGAGAGAGAGAGGCAGAGAGAGGGGAAACGGAGAGAAAGAGAGAGGTAGAGAGCTTTTTAGGGAGAGGCAATGATGGATTCACGGTTCTTATATTTCATTGTTCAGACGTTTTACAGTAAATTGTAAAGGCGAAATAGGTAAACATTACAGCAATTTTGATATCGTTTTGAGGATGTATTCAAAGCTTAAATTTGGCTGAAACTTTTCCTGCACCTGCTTATGTTAGCCAACACTGCCTATTTCATGAAGTCACTCTCTGCTTGTTCATTCATCTCTTTCTAAATACATCCACACCTCTCAATTCCTCTACCTCTTTCTCTCTCTCCCCTCTCTGTCCTTATCTGCCTCTCTCTAAAATCTCACAATTTCCCTCTCTCTCTCTCTCTCTCTCTCTCTCTCTCTCTTTGCTTCTTGCTCTTTTCTCACCCTCTCTCAATCTCCCCTCACGACTTTGCTTCTCCCTCATTTCTCTCGCTCTCTCTCTGTCTCTCTGTCTCTCTGTCTCTGTCTCTCTGTCTCTGTCTCTCTCTCTGTCTCTCTCTCTCTCTTCTAGCCGACATGAGATGTCTTTGCAGTGTATTCATTTAAGCTTTTTGGCAATGTTCATAAACGGTTTCCACCACGTCTTTGCGAAATCATTTACTATAAAGGTACTCTGCGACACTTTTGCATCATCAAATAAGCAGTGACTACGTAGGTTAAATTGAAAAGAATATGAGAAACGTCTTACATATTTATCTATTTATTTATTTATTTAGATACATCGATCAAGATGTGACAACACTTACGAGGGTGAATTGATATGTGGTCGCATTCAAGTTCTATATTACATGGGCGCATCATAAAACCTCTTGGCCTTCGATTATGTTCAAGGAATCAGAACACAGCGCGTTGTTCCATTCAATTCTTCTAACGAAGACCACCACCAAAATTTGCACTGTACTGATCCAAATGGATCATTTGGACTAGTGCTATTCAAAAACGGAGTTCAACAACCGCAGCACTTTCGTTATTAGGAGTTGTTAGCAACCTATCTTGGACGGCTTTTCGCATGTATGGGACTAGTTCATTTTGAAACGGGTACCGCATCCCTCTCCTCCCATCTCACTGCTTTGAGCCCTTCGTACTCTCTTTCCATAGAAAAGGCGGTCTAATGTCGGTTGCGAGCGTCGATATGCCGCACCAACGCACGAATCTGTTGGCCCCGGTGGCCACAGTGTTGCCCCGCTTAATTTTTTTGAAAATTGCGGGAAGTTTAAATAATATTCTTGGTAGCAATTTGGCGCGATGTTTGAAAATTTTTCCCATACTAAGCAAAAGTGAATGGAGTTCCGTTATTTCAATGTGCTGTGCAGAATAGGAAGCTCCTGAAACTACACTGAAAACTCACATGTCACCACATGTATGAAGGCAATAGGAAGAAACTGATAACGCGTAATGAGCAAAGGAGATTTCTACGGACAGCCACCGGCGCGCTTTTTTTTTGAAAATTTTAAACAAATAATGACAAACATTTTTGTTTCAAATTTACAAAAATCAAATGATATTGAAACTAAAAGTATCATACATACTTTTAAAATATGCTTTAAAATTTAATTATAAAGTATCTTGGATGTTAAACACATCTCTACTTGTTTTGAAGTTGTGGTAAAGTAAAAATAAAAAATAAAGGGATTTGGCACCGACTACAAATTTCGCCTTCCATTTTTTTTCAGGAGCAGCAGAATATGCACATTTTTTTTAAACAATCATAATCCACAACAAGTTCAACTCTTTTAAATGATTAGAAATGACGTTTATCTGATAGCAACTTGCTCAAAACAAGCTCATGACATAAGTAATTTTTGCAACACTGAAGATCACCGGTTTGCAGGAAAAGACAATTATTTTTTATGAATTTAGTTTTCTATTGCTCTTATTCTTGAAATAGGGAGATATGTCGCAGCATATTTGCATAAATATCTTTCTTGCCGGGCATGAAAAGGTTAAATTACGGATGCCGACTGGTATTCACAATGTTGAAGCGATATTAGCCTATGTACATATGTATATTACAGGGCTAGAGCAGAAGATGAATTTTCAAGGCAGTCGACATGAAAATTCTGCCAAATTCTGAAGCAAACTATAACTAACGAATGAACCTACTGTACATAAGTGTCAACTATTTTTAGCTTTTAATAAATAGCCTCCGTCAATTTGATATTGATTTATAAAATTTGCAAAGATCGAGGATGTAGGTTGCTGAAAATGATTATGGATCTAAGATGACTCCGAGAATATCAAAATAATGAGCAGCCATATTCATCCTCAGTGTAAATTTAAAAAGGACTATAAAATTGCCGGAGTCTATTTTGGAAAAAAACATTATCGGTGTATTTTTTTTCAAACGTGCTAATCGATCTGGACTGGGCCGATCAAGGCCTTCCGACAAAGATTGAATTCGCTCCATTTCCCCTGAGACACATTGGCGTGAGATCATGAGTTAGAGAGAAAACAACGATTAGGATAATTGCAACATGATTTTTTGCTCTCTTAATTCTGCATTATTGCTTCCCGGTGGTTTTTACACGGGGACAGCAGCATAAATAAGTTTATTTGGGGGTTTTAAAACGTTGCGTTGGCTGTGTCATATATGACGGTGCCAACTAAAAAAAACAGTCGTTTTTGCGTTTTCGAGTGATTTGTGTCATGTGTAGGCTTACTAAACTGCACATTTTTTTGGGCATCTTTATCCACGTACAAAAGTGTGCAGAAATTCGAGTGAAAAATTACTACAAATGTACATGTATTAAACTGCTCAAAATCAGTTTCAGAATAGAGCAAAAATAAACACGTACAAATTTGTTCATAAAACGGAGTCAAAAATTAGCAGAAATGTACATGTACTAAAGTGGTCAAAAACAATACAAGAAAGTGGGCACAAATATACGCGTACAAAAGTGTACGGAAAATATGGGCCAGAAAGTACGCGTACAAAACTGCTCAAAAAATTGAACACAAAAATACATGTACAAAAGTGCTCAAAAATGAAATAAGAATGGCGAAAAAACCTCTTAATTACAAGAGTGAATTAATGCTTTTACGAGTAAAAAAAAACTAAATATTCTACCTATCGAGGAATACAACAAAACGTTCACTTAATAAGTTTATAAAGTAAAAATCACAATATCGGCTATGTTCAACACCCCAACAAACAAAATGACAACAGCACACCCAATAATGGCAAAGTCGTATAAATAAAAACATTAGAAGAGAAAACAAAAACAAAAATAGCTTGAAACATACTATGGAGGGAAGTTAGGATGTCGAAACATGTTTTCGAAAACGGCCTGCTCACGGTGGGTCAGGTCAATGGAATTGCGGACATTAGATAAATATACAGTGCGAACGAATTCTTGAAGGGAAATCGTGCTGAGAACCTAAACATTTCAAATTTTTGTCAGAAAAATGAAGAAATAGTGTGCAAACTTATTTTAGTGTGAAGTACTAAGTACCGTAACAACCTATAATTTAGTGTAGATTATTACCGTAAAAACGTTTTTCTCATATTTCGTACGGTCACATTAAAAAATTTCCAATGTCCGCCTTGACCCACCGTGTGCTAGCAGCGTTGCGTGCAAAGCACAATTCGTGCGCAGTTTCAGTTTCTCGCGCGTTTGCTGCGCGTTTTAGATGGACCTTTTCGAAAACATGTTTCGACATTCTTACATTGCTCCATATTATATTTTAAAGCTATTTTATGTTCTATTGCTTTTCTAATGTTTTCGTTTATTTATTCTTGCCAGTGTAGGGTGGACTTGACGTTGGCATTTTGTTTGTTGGTGTTTGAAAATGACCGATATTGTGATTTTTACTTTCTAAACTTATTAGGTGAAGGTTTTGTTGTTTTCCTAGATAGGTAGGATAGTTAATTGTCTTTTTTAATCGTATAAGCATTAATTTACTCCTGTAATTAACAGGTTTTTCCTGCTAGTCGTATTTCATTTTTGAGCACTTTTGTACATGTATTTTTGTGCTCAATTTTTGTGAAGTTTTGTATGCGTACTTTCTGGCCCAGATTTTCAGCACACTTTTGTACACGTATATTTTTGCTCATTTTTCTTGATGACTTTTGAGAACTAATGTTCACGTACTTTTCTGCTTATTTTTTAGTCTGATCTCTGCACACATTTATACGCGTACTTTCAAGGTAATTTTCCAAATGATTTCCGCGCACATTAGGACATGTATATTTACGCGCAAAATTATTTGCGCACCATTGTACGTGCATAAAGATGCTCAAAAAAATATGTTGTTTAGTACATGTACTTTTCTACACAAATGACACAAATTTCTCGAAAACGCAAAAACGACCGTTTTTTTTTAGTTGGCATCGTCATATACAGTCCCGCCCAGGATCTTGGTACCAAGGAGGGATCGGATGCATCGGAGGGATCCAAATGAATCCTTGTTAATAACGATTGTTCAAGGGAAAATAAAAATATTTTAAATGGTTCATTAGGTTGATTATAGAGATGCTACTGTTAAGAAATCGATAATTTCTTATCACTTGATAAGAAGTTATCAGTTTTCGCTTATAAAAATTTCATTTCTTATATTTTTCAATGAAATTTTTCCTGTACCATTATTTTGTCTCTACTCACATCCCCAAATAATAAATTGGGAGATTTTATCATTGATAATGGAAATCGATAAAGCAGACCTCAGCATACATGTTCACTAGCTGAGCAGATTCGCCTAACGATTCTAAATCTAATTATGTAATCAGTTTACAAAATAAAGTGCTGGTTAACAATGAATTTTTGATTGTGTGTACTTTGCAAATCTCTCTTCAGGATTCCCCATTGTCTTGGTCTTTGTCAAAATTTTGGCCCGGTATGATGCGTCCAAATCTAGGTTGCTGCAGTAGCATTGAACCTCAGAAATTTAGCGCGCGCCCTTTTGTCTTCGGTTTAATTACCCAAGTTTGAGGTAGCGAAATAGCACAGGCAGAAAAAAAGGGTTAGGCCCCGCCCCCTCGGCCTGAGAAGCCTCCCTGCCCTGTTCTTTCTGAAGAAAGACTTGCAAAGTACAAACAACCAAAAATATATTGTTAACCGGCACTTTATTTTGAAAACTGATTACATAATTAGATTTAGAATCGTTAGGCGAATCTGTTCAGCTAATGAACATGTGTGAAAAGTTCTGCTTTATCGATTTCCGTTATCAATGATAAAATCTCAAATTTATTATTTGGGGATGTTGGTAGAGACAAAATAATGGTACAGGAGAAATTTCATTGAAAAATATAAGAAATGAAATTTTTTATAAGCGAAAACTGATAACTTCTTATCAAGTGATAAGAAATTATCGATTTTTTAACAGTAGCATCCGCTCTCTATAAGCAACCTAACGTACCATTTAAAATATTTTTATTTTCCCTTGAACAATAGTTATTAGCAAGGATGCATTTGGATCCCTCCGCTGCATCCGATCCCTCCTTGGTACCAAGATCCTGGGCGGGACTGTATGCACATTAATGAATAGGTGCGACCTTGCCGGCCATCTCGCGCCAACCCGGCGGCCGCTTCTGGCGCCGGCGGCGCCCGTCGAAAGAAGAATAGGAACAATTGCATGTAGCACAACAGTCTAACGTGTACATTTAGAAATATTGATTTTTGTTTCAAGGTGAATTTTGCTGAAAGGAGAAAATATTTTATGTCGTCACGCATGCTCTTCAAAAGCTTTCGTATTGTTATAATCATTTATACTCATACCATCGTCCATCGTCCAAACCTTCATCACTCAGCTTATAAAGAGTGCACATTTCAATCTCGCATGCCCGAGTAATCCACCGGCGCGCATTTTTTTTTTCGAAAATTTAAAACAAATATGACAAACCTTTTTACTTCAACTCTTCAAAGGTCAATAAAATTCAAAGTTTCATATTTCCTCTACATATAGCGATAGTAAAGACATTTGGTCAAATATCACAAAGCAAGTGAGGAATATTAATATTGTTTTTTTGCTGAAATTAATATTCATAAAGTTTTTGTCAAACAAACAAAATTAATACTGTATGTAGAAAGTAAGGGATATTAATATTGCATAAAGTTGAGAAATTAAAGCACAAAATTGCTAGTTATCATTTGTTAATTGAAATCAGAGAGGTAAAGAGAGGAGAGAGAGAGAGAGAGGGATAGAGAGAGAGAGAGAGAGAGAAGTGGAGGAATGTGAGCGAGCTGAAGAGAGAGAGAGAGAGAGAGAGAGAGAGAAGTGGAGGAATGTGAGCGAGCTGAAGAGAGAGAGAGCGAGAGAGAGAGAGAGAGAAGTGGAGGAATGTGAGCGAGCTGAAGAGAGAGAGAGAGAGAGAGAGAGAGAGAGATAGAGAGAAGTGGAGAATGAGAATGAATGTGAGCGAGCTGAAGAGAGAGAGAGAGAGAGAGAGAGAGAGAGAGAGAGAGAAGTGGAGGAATGTGAGCGAGATGAGAGAGAGAGAGAGAGAGAGAGAGAGAGAGAAGTGGAGGAATGTGAGCGAGCTGAAGAGAGAGAGAGAGAGAGAGAGAGAGAGAAGTGGAGGAATGTGAGCGAGCTGAAGAGAGAGAGAGCGAGAGAGAGAGAGAGAGAAGTGGAGGAATGTGAGCGAGCTGAAGAGAGAGGAGAGAGAGAGAGAGAGAGAGAGAGAGAAGTGAAGAATGTGAGCGAGCTGAAGAGAGAGAGAGAGAGAGAGAGAGAGAAGTGGAGGAATGTGAGCGAGCTGAAGAGAGAGAGAGAGAGAGAGAGAGAGAGAGAGAGAGAAGTGGAGGAATGTGAGCGAGCTGAAGAGAGAGAGAGCGAGAGAGAGAGAGAGAGAGAAGTGGAGGAATGTGAGCGAGCTGAAGAGAGAGAGAGAGAGAGAGAGAGAGAGAGAGAGAAGTGGAGGAATGTGAGCGAGCTGAAGAGAGAGAGCGAGAGAGAGAGAGGAGAGAGAAGTGGAGGAATGTGAGCGAGCTGAAGAGAGAGAGAGGAGAGAGAGAGAGAGAGATAGAGAGAGAGAGAGAGAGAGAAGTGGAGGAATGTGAGCGAGCTGAAGAGAGAGAGAGAGAGAGAGAGAGATAGAGAGAGAGAGAGAGAGAGAGAGAGAAGTGGAGGAATGTGAGCGAGCTGAAGAGAGAGAGAGAGAGAGAGAGAGAGACTGGAGGAATGTGAGTGAGCTGATGAGAGAGATGAGAGAGAGAGAGAGAGAGAGAGAGAGAGAGAGAGTAGATGACCTGGGAAATTACCTGATGAGTCAAATATTGCTAATGACGCAAAAGTAGAAATCAACACTGTAAATCAATAACTCATCTAGAAAAACATGTGAAATGTTTGACGGTTTCGAAATCCTGACTTGAGAGAGAGAGAGAGAGAGAAATCAGGAAAAGCAAAGAGATGAGTTGAGAAAGAGAGCGAAAGGATCAGAAAAATGCGCACAGTTTAGATGCGGAGTGATTCACATACGGTCTGGGCTAGTAAATCGATGCAAAAATAATCAATAATTCTAACCATAATAGAAGCTGGAAAGACGAAAAGTATAACTATATATGTAAAATATACGTTTAGATAATGATGTGCTAGCGATTAAAGAGATCGCATGTT
>CALZFC010000139.1:0-15000 GCA_945643635.1 Allodiplogaster sudhausi
GTTTCCTGATGAAAGGTTGTTTTGAAGCGACAGCCGATACTTCTGATCAGCTCTCTCTATTTCTCTCTCTCTATCTTTCTCTGCTTGAGAAGACGTTTCAGTATTCTTTTTCCCATCCGGAATTCTCTTATCTCTCTAGCTACTCTCCTAAGACATCCCATTCTCTCACATCAGTTTATCTCAATCAAGAAAAAGATACGTGGCTGATCTCAGACTATGTCGACCTCCATCTCTCTCTCTCTCTCCTCTCTCTTCTCTCTTCTCTTTCTCTGTCTTCTCTCTCTCCTCTCTCTTACTCTCTTCTCTCTCTCTCTCTCCTCTCTCTCTCTCATCTCTCTATCTTCGCTCTCTCTCTTCTCTCTCTCTCTCCATCTCTCTCTCTCTCTCCTCTCTCTCCCTTCTCTCTCTCTCTTCTCTCTCTCTCTCCATCTCCCTCTCCTCTGTCTGCTCAAGTCCATCCTCGTCGTCAAAACAGATGTTTTACAAAGGCGATAAAGAATAGGTCAAAAGGATGCGAGGAAAGGATGAAAGAATATGTGAATAGAAAGACAGAAATTAAACACTTTGCTAGAAAAAAAAAAGATTATGCCAACACTGTCTATCTAAGCCCTCTGACGATGATAACCATAACGATTTCTTTTTTTCTTTCGCTTTCTCTTTCTATTTCTCTTTCTCTCTCCCTCTCTCTCTCTCTCTCTCTCTATTAATCTTATCGTCAATCCTCTACTAGTCTTCGCCTTCTCGGAAAGGGGTTGAAGCTCATCACACATTATTAAACATTGGCTCAATTTCGTTGGCACCAGAAGCAAACTCTCTCGTCTATCTCTACTATCAGGGTTACACGAATGCCGGAAAATGAGATATGGCGAGAGATAGGAGAGAGAGAGCTGAGAGCGAGAGAGAGAGGGAGCGGGAGAGAGAGATAGTAAAAGACAAAAGAGACAAATTCCATCCAAACTGCTATTTCATGTAATGGCTTCCGATCGCGTTCCTTTGCAACTAATCCAACGCGTGTCACGGATATTCGGAGCGGCTTGCATCCTTCCACCCCTCCCCTCCTACCCCCTACGAATTCCAGGAGATATTATCTAATTATCCTAGCCGATTAACCTTTTGCCAGTCATGATTCTAGAGTATAATAATCATATATAATTTGTACATATATGTTTATTTATAATCTAGCAACCGAAGCAGGAAAGAGCTAAGCAGATCAGTAATCTTGATATGGCAATATATGAAGGGAGAGAGGGAGAGTGCGAGAGAGATACAGGAAAGAAAGAGTGAGCCAAATGGAGAGAGAGAGAGAGAGAAAGAGAGGAAAGCGGAAAAGTAGTGCGCAAAGTGCATATAAACAAGCTATTGCTCCTTCCACACGAGGTTGTACTTTTACACGCACATGTATCTCTATGTCTCTTTCTCTCTCTTTCTCTCGCTCCCTTTATTTTCTTTCTTACTCTCTCTCTCTCTCTCTCTCTCTCTCTGGGTTAAAGATGGGAGAGATTCTGCTTTCGACTATTTTTCCGAGCCGACTATGAGTGTGTATGCCCTCTCCCGTCTCTCCTCCTCCGCGAAATACGAAATAGTGGCCACTGGTTGTCTGGTACGAAGTAAGGTGTCCGGCCTTGACTTTTGCTCTCGCTCTCTCTCTCTCTCTCTCTCTTTCTCACTTTCTCTCTCTCTGCCTCTCTCTCTGTCTGTCTGTCTGTCTCTCTCTCTCTCTCTCTCTCTGTCTCGCTCTGTCTCTCTCTGTCTCTCTCTGTCTCTCTCTCTCTCTCTGTCTCTATCTATGTCTCTCTCTGTCTCTCTCTCTTTCTCTCTAACTATAGAAGCTGTTCAAAAGTTCATGCTTTCCAGCAATTTATTTTTTCAAGTCTTCTTCCTTCTCTCTCTGGGGAATTATAATTTCCTTCTTTTCATGTTGTAGTTAGGTGCGCTATTAAGAGAGAAATGAAGATATTTTTTTCTATTTCTTTTTGATCATGTTAATTCAGTGTCACTTCTGTGACCGTAAATATACTTTTATGTTTTAAAATAGAAAGAGAGAGAGAGAGAGAGAGAGAGAGAGAGAGGGAGCGACAAAGGGAGAGAGGGGGAGAGAGAAAGAGAGAGAAAGAAGGAGAGAGAGAGAGAGAGAGAAAGAGAGAGAGCTTGGAGGCAACATCGGGGCCTGTTTCCTCTGGTAATTGCCGTCCGCTTCAGGCGGTGAAGTTCTTGCTTTGCACTTTTCTGCCTCTCTGTCACTCTGTTCGCCAGTAATGCTCTCTTTGTCTTTCTCTCTTTTCCTCTCTCTATCTTGCTCTCTCTTCGTCTATATTTTCTCTCTCTTCCTCTCTCTCTCTCTCTCTATCTCCTTTCCTCCTCCTCTTCTCTCGTTTATTGATGCGCACACGGAATGCAAAAGCGAGAGCGAGTTCATTTTCATTTAGTGTTTCTTTGGAGGCTATCGTGCAATTTGGCTAGTTTCTCATCAATTCTTGTTTTGTTAGCTCTCTCTCCTTCTCTCTGCTTCTCTATACTCTCTCTCTCTCTCTCTCCCTTTCCTAGCTTGATGCTTGCTCATTAGCCGCCAGAAGTGTGCTGCGCTCTTGTGTCTCCATTCGGGACGGTGGCGGCGATGATGACCGTGAGAAGGAGCGGCCAGCCAGAAATTGCTTAAGGGGCCAGTTACGGGAGTGAGAGAGAGAGAGAGAGAAAGAGAGAGAGAGAGAGATAAAGACGGAGACATAGAGACAGAGAGACAGAGAAAGAAACAAAGAAAGAGAGAGAGAGAGACAGAGAGAGACAGAGGGACAGAGAAAGAAACAAAGAAAGAGAGAGAGAGAGAGAAATCAGAGAAACCAGCGAAGCAAGCGATTAGAGAGCACACTCATAGTATGAGTTTGTTTCTCTCCTCCCAACTTCTCAACCCCCCCCCCCCCCTCTATTCTCCTTCTTCATTCCGCTCCTCCGCGTCAAAACTGCACTTTTGTGGGGCGACGCGGCAATGAGGGTGAGAGAGTGAGTGAGAAAGAGAGTGAGTGAGAAAGAGAGTGAGTGAGAGAGAGAGTGAGTGAGAAAGAGAGTGAGTGAGAAAGAGAGTGAGTGAGAAAGAGAGTGAGTGAGAAAGAGAGTGAGTGAGAAAGAGAGTGAGTGAGAAAGAGAGTGAGAGAGAGAGAGAGATATATAGATAGTGAGAGAGAGAGAAAGCGAGAAAATACGAGAGAATAAATTCGGAAAGAAAAAAGAAAACGGTCACGGACACGTACCAACGCTCCTCCTCTCCTCAACTCCTTCCCGTAAACGCCTTGCGCACAACGAAACGCTGTTTTCCCCGATCGGTGCGAGGAGTTGAGAAATACACTCTGGGAGAGAGCAGAGGGAGAGAGAACAGAGAAAGAGAGAGCAGAGAGAGAGCAGAGAAAGAGAGAGAGCGCGCAGACAAAGAGAGAGCGGCGAAGGAGAGGACATAGATAGAGAGAGCACAGAGAAAGCAGAGCGAAACTGTCCCACTCTATGAACATTTCACTCTGTATGTGTCTACGTCCTTCGCAAGCACACATCACATGTAGTAGAGGACAGCCTGTTACTCTCTCTCTCTCTCTCTTTCTCTTTCTCTTTCTCTCCCTATCTCTCTTTCTCTCCTCTCTCTCACTCTCTCTCTCTCGCTCCCTCTCTCTCGCTCCTTTTTCCCTCTCTCTCTCTCTTTCAAATCAGTTTTCTTCGTACTCTTCTTGGTCTCGTACGTTTCTTTCCTTACTTCCCCCCGAAGGGAATTGAATGTCACTAAGTATACTCATCATCTACACACGTGTAAACATTCACGTACACTTCGCAATGCCCTTTTGTCTCTGTCTCTTTCTCTCTCTCTTTCTCTCTCCTTCCCTTTCTTTCTCTCTCTCTCTCTCTCTCTCTCTCTCTTTCTCTCTGCTTCTCTGGCCTCTCTAATTACACACATTGAACGCTCACTCACTCACAACTCCGTTAATGTCAAAAAGGACTCGTTTCTTGTTGTCCTTGTTGTGTCTATTAGTACAAACATAGCTAAATGTTTCCTTTCCTCTCTTTCTCTCCTCTCATGTTCGTGATTATCCTCCGGTTCACTAGTCGGAGACACGTTGATACCTGCTATTTTTTGCCACTTCTTCTTCTTTTAATATTCTTAGTGTGTGCGCCCTCTGTCAATGATCACCTGGTGACATTTGCAGATTAACAAACTCTCTCTCTCTCTTTTTCTCTCTCTCTCTCTCTCTCTTTCTCTCTCTCTATCGCTCTCTCTCTCTCTCCCTCTTTCTCTCTCGCTCTACGTTGCACTCTTCCTGGATATCCGATTCGAACGTCCCGCGTAAATCCCCCCAACCACTAATCATAAAAAGAAATAAAAAGGAAGCACCAAGATTAAATATCTCAGAATTTCCGCATTTATCCGAACTCTCCTATTAAAGCGTCTTCCACCTTAATCCGTTCCTAACATTGGATCTTGCACATCTCCACCATAAGGAGTAGTTGGCAGAACAATTTTGTCTCTTTTTTCTTGCTTCTTCGGCTCATTCAATCTCTTCTTCTCTCTCTCTCTATCTCTCTTTCACTCTTTTCTCTCTCTCTCTCACCCTTTCGCTACCTTGGACACTTCTGTTCCTCTCATCACAACTTCCCTATTTCTATCCCATCACTCTCACGTCCAACATGTTTCTTTTATCGTTAGTGCTTCCTTTTTTTTCCAGAAAATCCCGCACTTTTTTACACGCCTTTTGAAAGGATTGCAGAAGCGCACCATATTAGAAGAGCATCTAGACAATGGCTTTCCTTTATCTCTCTTTCTCTGCAGTTCTCTCTCCTGCTCCCTTTCTCTCTCTCTCCCTCCCTCTCTTTCTCTATTCCACTCTCTGCCTTATCTTTCTCTCTTTCTCTCTCACTCTCTTTCTATCGTGCTCTCTTCGTCACGCCCTTTTATCATATCAGTCCCCAGAATCAGCAACTCGGAGACTAAGCCGTCCAAGTCGATGACTTCGTGGGGCTTCATGGCACTTTGCATGCAAGGAGAGGGGGAGAGAGAGAGAAAGATCGAGGGAGAGAGATAGAGAGAGAGAGAATGAGAGAGGGAGAGATAGAAAGAGAGAGAGAGAGAGAGAGAGAGAGAGAGAAGAGAAAGTGAGAGGGAATGAGAATAGAGAAACCGTTCTTGCCATCAGCCTTCTTTGCCGTTAACTACCTTTTATGAATTTGTTGCCTTTTTCTTTCTCAATGTCTCTGTCTCTCTTTTTTCTCTTCCACTCTATCTCTCTTTTCGCTCTCTCTGTCTCTTTCTCTTTTTCTCTTTCTAGCTCTCTTCTCTCTCTCTCGTCTCCCTCACTCCTCCTCCGCCCCTTCACCCTACGTATCGCCTTCTTGCAGACATTTTCGGATCGCTTATCTCGGGCTGCAATCCCTTCTTGGGTATCGCGTCCGTCGCCGGGTTCCTATTTTACATACATTTCGCCATAATATCCGCTTATGCTTGCCATCTCCTTAGAATTAGTTGAAGAAGCCCTTTCTGCTTCTCTCTCTCTCTCACTCTCACTCTCTCTCTCTCTCACTCTCTCTCTCTCCTCCCCCTCTATCTCTTCCTCCCTACCTAACCTCACCTTCTCCAATCTCTTATCTCCACTGACCTCTGCACCCGACTCCGACACCTCACGCCCATCCTCATGCTGTCATCTACAAGTGTTCAGACGGCTGTCAGCTTGTCGTCCCGCGTACCGGATGTGCGATTTTGGAGAAATAAAAGAGAGAGAGAGAGAAAGAGAGAGAGAAAGAGAGAGACAGAGAACGAGAAGAGAAAGAGAGAGACAGACAGAGAGAGAGACAGAGAGAGAAAGAGAATATTATTTCACTCGAATTTCCCCTATTACTACTACAACGCCGACATTTCAGCCGGCTAATCGACGACGTTCTTATAATTTTTTTTTCTGCTTCACCTTTCCGCTCTCATCCTCCTTCCGTTGGCAAGACTCAAAGAGAGCTCGTGAAAACATTGCATTTGCAGTTGCCGTAACATATTATGTGTTTCTACTCTGTGTTTATCGCGATCGTTTTTTCGCGGGTGTTCAAAATTTCGCCGTTATTTGCATTTCACACCAGTTCCTCTCTCTCTCTCTCTCTCTCTCTCTCTCTCTTTCTCTCTTTCCAGAACCAGACACGTTTCCGCCAAGCGAGATGGAGTTGGCGGCGTCGCTGCTGCTCTCAGCTGCCGCCGCCTCGACCACGACGACAACGTCGTCGATGACGTCATCGATCCGTGACCTGGTCGCCACGTCGTCTCCCAGCACGATCTCCGACATCATGACGTCATCGCTGGCGAGTGCCGCCGCCGCCGCTGGCATTCTGCCAACTCCGCCACCCTCTTCAGCAAGCGGCGGCTCCTCATCGACGTCATCGATCTCTGCCTCCGATTCCCTCTGCTCCCTATCGTCCGCGGCCGCCGCAGCCTTTCTAGCCTCATCCGCGCCGCCGCTTCATGGCGCCGGCGCCGAATCGACACCCGCCGCGCCGCCCGCCTCCGCTGCCTCCGCGGCGCCCTCACCCAAGACGTCCACGGCCGCCGGCGGCGGTGACACGACCCTCGAACGGCCATCACTCTCCTACAAAGATCTCATCATCGAAGCCATCGACTCGAGTCCAGAGAAGCGACTCAAACTGAATGAGATCTACCAGGTGGGCACAAATTTATTCATTTTTATTTTTGAAAAGGCAGAAAATATACGCTTTCCCGCCAATTTATGTGCCTTTTGAAAATGTTCACCTTTCCCGCCCGCCGAAATAATATGTATGTAATAGAGCAGGCGACTTGTGCGCATTATGCATGCGCGAGCAGCAAAAGGGCAAAAAAGAAAGTCACGCGATATCCCCGCGCCCGTGCATGTTGCTTTCTTGGTAGGCTGCGATGATGATCAGGTGAATGTGGAGGAGGCGTTTGAATGTATGTGTTTTCTTGAACTCTGTCTGCCCTCTCTGTCTTTATTTCTCTGCGCTCTCTCTCTCTCTCTCTTTGGCTCTCTCTGTCTCTTTTCTCGATCTCTCGCTCTGCTCTCTCTTGCTTTTCCCTTCTACTCAGAAGAAAGGTGGTAAATTTGATGAAAGCGGAGAAAAGCCGGGTGTATTTAGTGCATATTTTCACTTCCTCTTCCTCTGCCCTCCCCCCACTCGGCGTCTGGAATTCTGCTCTGAAGGAGTAGAAGTCATTTCACATGTGTTGTTACTGAGAGGATAAGGAAGAGATCAGAAAGAGAGAGAGAGAGAGAAAGAGAGAGAGAGAGAGAAAGAGAGAGAAAGAGAGAAAGAAAAGAGAGGGAGAGAGAGAGGGAGATGGAGACAGAGAAAGAGCAACTGGAGCAACACCGCCGAGTGCGTCTCTGTGTTGAAAGACGATATGATCTTATGACGCTTGCAGAAGAGAGAGAGAGAGAGAGAGAGAGAGAGAGAGAGAGAGGAAGCAAAAGGGAAGAACTTTTCATGAATACTTCCCGGGACGAGGTGAAGAGCACAATACACATTCCGGCAGTCAAAGCAACAAAACGCGGCCGTATTTTGGAGAGGGCGAGAGAGAGAGAGAGAGAGAGAGATAGAGAGTGGGAGAGCGAGAGAGAGAGCGAGAGAGAGAGAGGGAGAGAGAGAGCGCGCCCAAAATACGGCCCGTGACTGTGGACTGCGGACCCCCGGTAACGATGACGCCCACAGGTGGCTTTGCAGAGCCTGGAAACCGGCGCGTGGAAAAGAGGCTCATTTGACAAGTTGCCCCTTGCCCCCACACCCCAGGCGCAGCCGTTTCGGAATTAAAGAACCTATTTTGGATGGGAAGAGTGCAATTACAAAGTGCACAGCAGATACCGTAACGAATGTTATCCGCGTGAGAGATACGATCGGCAATAGCGCACTAATTTTAAGGAACGAACCGAGCTAAACGGACGCCGAGAGAGGGGGGAAAGGAAGAGAGAGAGGGGTCGCTTTGCTAATGAGAGCGTTCGCTTCTCTGCCTCTATAATTTCTCTTCACTCTCTCGCTCTCTCGCTCTCTCTCTCTCTGTTTCTCTCTCTCTCTCTCTGTAGCTCTCTCTCTCTTTATCTCTGTCCTGATCTCCGTGCCCCCGACGAGGACGTCCTTGACGTTGCCGGGTGGGCTGATGTGGTTTGATAACCCTAACATGAATATCCGTGGAGATTGGATAAGGTGGTGGATAAGAGGGGGAAAAGAGAGAGGGAAGAGATTGAGAGAGTAAAATATAGAGAAAGATGGGAAAGAGAAAGAGATCGAGAGAGAGAGAGAGAAAAGTGGATAATAAAGGCACTTTGCTTTGCCTAACTAGCAGATGAGCCGGTGCAAAAATGCGAGGATCAAGTAAATTTAACTGATATCCGGGAGGGAATTGGGCTGAACTATTGAGCTCACCCTCTTCTTCTTTGTCTGACAGTCTCTCTCGCTCTGTCTCTCTATCGCTGTCTCTCTCTCGCCCTCGCTGTTTTCCTCTGACTCTCTGGCTCTCTCTCTCTCTCTCTCTATAATTAGAGAAAGAAGGAAGAGTTTCCGGTGTTGCAAAGCAATGCAAAACCGGCTGTTCGCTGTGCTTGATCTCAACTTGCATTCCGTTCTTTTTCTCTTTTTTCTTTTATTTAAGCGAAGATGAGGCGGAAGAAGGAAAAGAGACATTGAAATTGTGCAAATGAAATGGAAAAGGAAAAAGAAAAGAAAATATTTGAAGGGGCCAAGAAGAGTTGAAGATTCACTTGGATTCGTTGCTATTTTATAAAGCTTTATAATGGCAAGCTTCTAATTAATAATTCTTTCTATTCAATTCTGCGAACTCTTTCCAGGAAAAGGCTCATGTTCATTCATGAATGGAAAAGATGTTATCTTATTAGTGAAATGTGCCATTCTTAGCTGAGGCTCAAATGTGGCGTATTATATTATACATATTTGAGATATTTTACATACATCATGTGTATAATCTGTAGTTTTTCTTCTGAACTTAAGTTTAATAATACATGAATGTAAGTGTAAGTTCATATGCTGTTGAACTATGATGCACTCTAACGAAAAGGTGAGAGAGGAGAGTATTAGCGACGACAGAGAAAAGAGAGAGAGAGAGAGAGAGATAGGGAGAGAGAGAGAGGAAATGACAAAAGTGATGAGAATAGCGAGCATCAGAACAGCTTCAGCTTCTACGTGCGCTTTCTCTCTTGAGCTTATCAGTGAGTGGTGATTTGGAGAGAAAAGACTAGTGAGGAGCGAACCGTTCGGTCTCTCTCGCTCTCGGTCTCTCGCTTTCTCTCTCTCTCTCTCTCTCTCTCTCTCTTTCTCTCTCTCTCTCTGTCAATTTCTCTTCCCATCTCTATTCTCTCTTGCAGTCGGAGAAATGGCGAGACCGAGACTGCAGACAGAAAACCAAAAAAACTAGAGAATGGTTTTGGAGCAGTAAAAGGAAAAGACCAAAAGATCCTGTCTTTATTTGTCTATCTCTCTCTCGCTCTCTCTCTCTCTCTCTCGCATGGTTTCTTAACACTTGAAGATCAAAAAGATAAGAGTGATAGAAGAGAGAGAGAGAGAGACATGGAGAAGGAGAGGAACAGAGAAAGAGAGAGAAGTCTCGCCGAACGGAGGAAGCAACAAGGGCTGCTTTACACGACAAGATGCTGTTGTTCTTTTGGTGATCAGAAATGAAAGCTCCAACGAATGCATGGGGAATCAGGAGAGAGAGAGAGAGAGAGAGAGAGGGAGGGAGGAAGAGAAAGAAAGAGAGAGCGAGACAAAGTGAAAGAGAAAGAGATAAAGAGAGAAAGAGAGAGAGAGAGAGAGAGAGAGAGAGAGAGTTTATTTTCAGTTTCTACTTACGTATGTATGTGTGTCGGCATACAAACTTATGTATGCGCAACACTTTTAGCTGCTTTTCCTTCTCTCTCTCTCTCCCCATTCGAAATGCTCATTCGTCGGCTTATCAGCAAAGGTCTGTGCCCCAACGAGCGTGTCTGGGTGTCGTGGGGCTAGAAAGAGGGCAAGTAATAAAGTGGAGAGTCTACCAAACGTATTATAAAGAGAGAGAGAGATAAAGAGAGGGTTGAGAATGACAGAGAGAGAGAGGGGTAGAGAAAGAGAGAGAGAGAAAGAGAAAGAGAGAGAGATAAGAGAGGTAGAAAGAAGCAGAGAGAGAGAAGCAGAACTTTTTCTCAAGAGCTAAAAAAAGTCCCTGTTTCCTCAAGCCAAGGTGTTATCAGGCTCGCCAGCTCACTTCTCTATCACGAGTCACACAGGGCATAGGAATAGAAGACCACGAACAAGGGCCATAAGGTACCGAGGAGGCGAATAGACGTATCCCACCTCCTTTTCAAAGATCTCAACTTAAATCTCTAGATCCCCCAGGGCTAGCACAGCCGATCAAAGAGCAACCGATCTGAATGGAACAGAAATCAAGAAGGCAATCAACGTGTACTTTTTTTTACTCATTCTCTCTTTCTCTTTCATTCATTCTTTCTTTCTTTCTACCTCTGTTGCTCTCTCTTTCTCTGTCTCTCTCTCTTTCCTGTAGTCGCCTACTAGCTGAAGAATGTTGGGATCCCTTCCGTCCTGCACTGTTGGTAATGACCGAAGAGCACGGAGATATCCTTTTGTAGATCTTGAGATCACGCTCTGTGGAACTCAATACCTTTTCTCGCTCGTTCCTCTTCTTCTTCTTCTTCTTCTTCTTCTTCTCTTGTTTTCTCCCTCTCATTCTCCTACCCTCTTTGAAAAACTCATTTCAAACGGCTCTAAAAAGTCTTTCAGTTGGAGATCGAGAGAGAGAGAGAGAGAGAGAAAGAGTGAGAGGGAGAGAGAGAAGGAGAGAACACAATCATGTGTCGTGTATGTAAAAGGCCTACGTGGAGATCTTGTACTTTTGGGCAGCTTCCTCGTTTAAAGTTTTCTCTTTCTCTCATTCTCAGTTTCTCTCTCGCTCTTACATCTCTCTCTTACTCCCTCTCTCCATTCTATTTCTCCTCCTCCCTCCCTCTTCCCATTCTCATTAAGTCGCAGTGGCCGCAGGCGGCTGTATTGGTCGTCCGTCCCAGCAGAAGGAAGGAGGGGAAAAAACGGGACGGCCCTAGGGGTAGGAAAGTGTGTGAATGTTTGTGCACTTTCTCTCTCTCTCTCAGTCTCTCTCTCTCTCTCTGCTCTCTCAAAGAGTTCACTGTTTCTCTCTAACCGTCTGCATCTCTCTCTCCCTTCCTCATTTTCTCTCGCCTCCTTGCTTTTCTCACCTTTTTTCTGGCCGGCTACTGCTGCTATTCGCGTGGCCGCAAATTCACAGAGGACAGAAAGGGCAGCGAGGAGAGAGAGAAAGAGGGAGAGAGAGAGACAGAGATGCCTGAGAAATGGCGAGAGAGTACACACTTGTCAGAGAGTCAGACGGTGAGAGCGTTCACACATAGAGCGAGAGCGAAACTCTGCAATAAACATTGTCTTGCCGCCGAATTGGCAAAACAGAAAAAGCCTCGGCTAACTCGGTCTTCTTCTCGTGGACGAGAGTCCCGAACGGAGACCATTGGCAGAGAGTGAGAGAGGAAGAGGAAGAGTGAGAGCGAGGGAGCGAGAGATAGAGAAAGAGAGAGATCGAGACAGAATGAGGAAGAGAGAAAGTGAGTGAGAAAAGAGAGAGCATTTCAAAGCAAGAGGACGCAGAGAAGTGACAGAGTAAGATGTGGAGAAAAGTACTCTTGCTGTGGTCGGCCGTTGTGTGAGAGCAGTACACACGAACGATGTTTCATTTTCGCTCTCTCTTCCCTCTCTCTATCTCTCTCTCTCTCTTTGTTCATCTCTCTCCCTCTCTCTCTCTCCCTCTCTCTCTCTCTCTCTCTCAAGCTCCTTGCCCGGGACGAAAAATGGCCGTCCGCCGGACCCGGGTATCTGCTATGCCCCCGGGGGCCTCTGGCAGAGCGAATGCATACTTGAGAAACAGTGGAAGGACTGACGACAAGAAGGATGTTTGACCATGGCAAAAAGGGAAAAGAGTGAGTGAGAGAGAGTAGAGTGAATGATAGAGAGAGGGAGAGAAAGAGAGAGAGAGAGAGAGAGAGAGAGAGAGAAGTGAACCATGTCGGCCCTTTGGCAAAGTGGAAAATAATCCACTCTTACGATCACAGGGGTACACGGAAGTGTATTGTAAAGAGAAAAAAATCGACGGCGTTTTTGCACGTTTGACTTTTTGACATCAGAAAATTGCATGCGTAACCAGTTTTCCCTATTATTTGCCTGATTCTTAGAAGTCAACAGCTTTGTTTATTGAAACTTCTGGTATTCAGTCTATACTTTAGAACTTTATGCTTGTTTACGAGAATGAAAGATAAGGACAGAGCGAAAGGACATGTGTGTCTGATAATTGCCTTCCCGTGAGTTGATGTGTTGCTGGCTTGATATTTTCCCCCTATGATGTCACATTCATCAGGTGATAAGAGAGAGAGAGAGAGAGAAAGAGAAAAAGAGAGAGAGAAAGAGAGAGGCAAGAAAATACGTTGCTATTCTCATGCCCAAGTCGAGCCATGTTTACCTTGCACTTTTGGAGTGTGCATGTGACCTTTTCCAATTTCGTGAGGCCTTCTAACGCGGACACCAAAGAGCGGGCGTGAGAGAGAATGTATGTAAGAGAGAGAGAGACAGAAACTGAGAGAGAGAGAACGAGAGTGAGAGTCAGACAGACAAACAGAGAGAGAGAGAGAGAGAGAGAGAATGAGAGAGACGAGAAAGCGAGAGAGAAGTAGAGGTCTTGAAGTGCATCTGTAAGTATTATAAGGCCGTCGTGCGATGAGTCCGAGCGGTCCATATATGGACCCATATACGGACTGCTCTGCCTGAGAAGAGAAGGAGGGGGAAAGAGAAAATTGTCCTCTAAGGGTAATAAGACCACCTCCCGCTCTCCTCCTAGCAGAGGAGGCCATAAGGCCACCACCCCTTTAACCCCCCCCCCTACCAACTCTACACCCCAGAAGGGGCAAAAGGGACTGCTAGGCTTGGATGCCTCGAGTAATATTCTGGAGACGTCGTACATATACATATGGATCAGAAGACGAATGAGTCCAGAGACCGGCGAAATATGTGTACTTCTTCATGTTCCGCCCTGAATATTGGAGTAGTTTTTTTCTTCTTCTGTTTCTCTCTCTCTCTCCCTCTCTCTCCCTCTCTCGCTCTCTAGCTAAAGAGAGACATGTCACGCAACATACTTGTATATAAATATATACATACACACATGTATGAATACCTTAGTACTCTATTCATCAAAGAAATATACAAGTAGTAGGCACCCCCGGAGTGTACAAAGAAAATGAGGAGAGTGTGCGAGCGTGTGGTGCAGTGGTGCGAAACATGAATTGCTGATTGCTTTCCGGGAATGTCTTCATGTTCACTAGGGAGGGAGACGAGAGAGAAAGGAGAGAAAAAAGAAGGACAACCGACCACCACAATATTGTGAAGAGCATTGAGAAGGAAGGAAAAAGGAAAAGAAGAAAAAAGCGAAAAAAAAAACAACTAACCATAAAGCACTTTTGCTCCAATCACGATGCAATATGTATGTGTAATGCACGAGGGACGTGTACTTTCTACAAGGAAGTAGTTTCTAGAGCGAGGGAAGAAGGAAGTGGCACGACTTCCCGAAATGTACTCGACCGTGAATTAGGAATGTACGCGTGATGATAAAAGGAAGAAAGAAATCAGTGAACAGCACCACGAATGCATGCAAAAATTATAAATAAACACCACCCACGCTTGTCGTTTTTCGGATTTGTACGTAAAACGCACGTACGCAGGACTTTGCGAATGTGACAATGATGAAGAATACGCGAGAACAAACAAAGAGTCCTTGCGACATTGAATGAGTTTACTTTATTTGACGTCGTCGGGGAAAGTGCCATGAAAAAATGAAATAGAATATCTAGAATTGTCAAAACGCACGTATGTATATTTTATCAAGTTTGTGACAGAAAATATGTGTAATGTAAGAGAAAAACAAAAAAAAATATCAATTAATTATTGAATCATTTTCTTCCAGGTAATCCGCCTCCTCCACCCGTACTACCGGCTGCGGCCCGACCAGTGGGGCTGGCAGAACTCGATCAGGCACAACTTGTCGCTGCACGACTGCTTCGTCAAGCTGCCACTCAAGCAAACGTCGGCGTCCGGTGTCGTAGGTACGGTAGCACTAAAAATAAACACTATTATTTTTTTATTTTTTTATGCTTTTAAATGTGCACATACACTTTTTGATATGTGATCCCGTTTTTTTCAGCTCGCATTTAGTTTCATTCATACATCAAACCATTCTTTCATAGTCTCAGCGAACTCTCTTTCTGTTATTTCTTGTATTATATTCCATTAGTCCCGCTTGATCCCACACATATGTATGTAAGATTCTTTTGCCTTTGTGATGTCACAAAGAGATTAGGCATTTCTATGCATACTTTGAGCATGAAAAGAGAGCGAGAGAGAGAGAGAGAGAAAGAGAGAGGGAGAGAGAGAAAGAGAGAGAAAGAGAGGTGTTAATCTTTTCTGGTCTTAGTGATCCCCTTAATAATATGTGCTTCCTTCTTTTCCAAGTATAATCGTGCACGATTTCGCTGTTCTTTTGGCATACTTTTGCTGCTTCTTCTTCACACACTTATGCATGTATGAGGCTAACAATTACAGTATGCCTGTTTAGCACCACCTCTCATTAGGCACCCCCTCTCTCTCTCTTGCGCGATACCGTAGTAATACTTGTGAATTGTCAACATGTTGTCTGCGACGCCTGTGAAAGCACACACTCTTCTTTTCCTTCTTCCGTGTTGTTGATAGAAACAGCCTTCTCTCTCTCTATCTCTCTCTCTCTCTCTCTCTCTCTCTCTACTCTGTCCTCTCCTCCTACCTTTGCTCTCTCTCATGCAACCTCTTACAGCATGTTTCTCCCCACGGGGCAGGTGGAGGTAGTCAAGCTTCCTTATGTTCCCATGTCTACCTTTTTTCTCTGTCTGCTTCGCTGTGATCTCTAGAGCA
>CALZFC010000139.1:20000-325000 GCA_945643635.1 Allodiplogaster sudhausi
AAACTACAAACTCACTCTTTCGTGCGGAAACGATAAAGACACACATGCAAATATAATTCCCATGCTATTTGCTTTAATAGCTATTTTCATAATCATTTATTTTAGTAATTTATGTAAATGTGCTTATTTTAACTAAAAGAATAGTGCGTGAGAGTGAGAAAGTATAATAATAATAATGAAAAGCGAGAATAACTATTAGTTCGATGAGAATTGGTCTCTCTCTCTCTCTCTCTCTCTCTCTCTCTTGCTCTCCAATTTCGTCAGCATCCTCTTCCGGGACAGCAAATATTATTGCATTTTGTCACATGGCGTTACCGTAGTCCATTTTGTCGCCTGAGACAGAAAGCGATAGAGCCAGAGAGCGAGAGAGAGAGAGAGAGAGAGAGAGAGAGAGAGGAAGAGAGTGAATAACAAATTCAATTGTGCCCAAGTGTATGTGGTGTTTGCTTTTCGATCGCGTCCTGATATTGTGTTATTATTTCTCTTATGCGTTCGGCTTTCTCTCTCTCTCCCTCTGCTTCTCTTCCTCTCTTTGTCTCTCTCACCCTCTCTCTCTCTCGCTCACTTTCACATTCGGGAAAACTCTTTGTCAGAGTATTAGTGCGAATGGAGGGTTGATTTGGTTTTTGGCAACAACGCGAGCGAAAGCGAAGGACTTTGTGTGTCGTTTCTCTGCTTCTCTTTCTCTCTCTACTTCTGTTACTCAAGCCACGCTTCAGATGGCATATAATACATACACTTCGGGAGAGAGAGAGAAAGAGAGAGAGAGAGAGAGAAAGAGAGAGAGAGAGAGAGAAAGAGAGAGAGAGAGTCTTAGACGACGAGAGACACTTGAACGCTTCCAATAGGGCTTATGTTAGGCAAAGAAAAATATGTAAGTATATATATTTAGAGCACAAGCGAAAGCGAGGGAGAATGAATGAAAGAAAAAAGAATAAGAAAGTTAGAGAGAGAGAGAGACATAGAGAAAGAGAGAGAGAGAGACGGAGAGAGAAAGAGAGAGAGAGAGGGTGAAATTGCCAGACTTCATCCCCACTGCTTTCATTTCCGAGAACGACAGCAGCACACGAAAGTGTCCCGGTGACTTTTGGTCGTCTGCGTCCTCTCCGTTCTGTATGCTCTCTCGGGCACTCTCTGCCCTTCCTGATGAACGGACAGGGGGGGGGAGGGGTGATCTGAGAAGGTTGCCCCGTATGTGCGCATACATACGTACTTGTGATGTAGAGAGAGAGAGAGAGAGAGAGAGAGAGAGACAGAGAAAGAGAGACAGAAGGAGAGACCGAGAAAGAGAGAGAGGGAGAGAGACATAGAGAGAGAGACAGAGAGAGAGAGAGACAAGGACAGAGGTGGTTTCTATTGCATTCCGACTGAAAGTTGCACGACCTTGTTGGGCTGAAAGCTGACTCTTGTTGGGATAAAGAACGAGAGAGAGAGAGAGAGAGAGAGAGAGAGAAAGGGAGGAGAAGAGAGAGAGAAAGAGAGAGAGAGAGGGAGATTCCTGAACTCTAGCATCGCATCATGTCATCCTGGCCAACTTTTCTTATTTCTCCCATGGGTATCTCCCAAATGTACGAGAAGTACACATACGTTTGCGTGCGAGGATGCTCTGGAAGATCGTGATGAGAGAGAGAGGGAGAGAGAGAGGGAGCGAGAAAGCTGGAGAGAGCCAGAGAGAGACAGCGAGGGAGAGGAGGGAAAGAGAATCAAAAATCGTAAAAGTTCATCTTCCCAGTATAGAAAGATGACACCACTCCACGCTATCATGTCGCTCCATTGTGTATTGTTACTGTGGGACTGTCACAAAGTCACAAAGAGAGTGAGAGGAAGAGAGAGAGAGAGATAGAGGAGAGAAATTGAAAGAAAGAAAGAGAGAAACACAGACAGATAAAGAAAGGAACATACTTGGAAAAGCGGAACAAGCAGAACTTTGCTGTCTTATTAATGCCTTTAATGCCTTCCGAGAGGCGATTCCGTCAGAGCTCTTCTGATAACACGCAAAACAAACATTCCATTTGTGACGACGCCTACATCTCACAAGAGGTGGCGCATCCTATACTCGTGTCGGGTCCAGAGGCCAAAGGGCGTTCGGGCCATGAGCAAAAAGGAGTGCGAAATATCGAAAGGCAAAAATGTGTCTCGTCTGACGGAGCTTCTGCCACCTGTGTGACTACTACTGCTGATCAAGCGATGGCTTCTCTCTTTCTCGCTCTCTCTCTCTCTCTCTCTCTCTCTCTTTCTCGCCCTCGCCCTCTCTCTCTCCCTCTCTCTCCCTCTTTCTCTCCCTATCGCTGGCGGTGTCAATTGGGAAAAAAAGAGACAGAGAGAAGAGAGAGAGAGAGAGAGAGAGAGGGAGAGAGTGATAGTGAACTAGAGAAACGAAATGAGAGGGATTGGAGAGTCGGAGAAGTGACGTAGACCTGGCCACGTGTCTAATCGGATGATGCCAGACAGCAATTGTTACTCGATTGCTAACGCCAAGAAATCAAAATTCTCTGAGAACCCCGTGGCTGCCTTCCTCCTTTAATGTGCTCAGTAGTCACAATTCATAGACAGACCCCCTCATGGCAGGCCCCCTTGAGAGGTCCCGCAAGGGATCTCCCCCACCCCTTGAGAGGCGTAAACACTCGGGGGCACGTCAGTTAACTGGCTTCTTTTGCCACACCGACCCGGAAGAATAAGAAGATGAAGACAACAGAAGAGAGGCTAAATTTACCGTCCTGCACAAAGCGCTCTGCAACATTTTTGCTGACGCACGAAAGGATTTTACTAACATGAGAAGAGAGAGAGAGAGAGAATGGGTGAGAGGGATTAGAGAGACAGGAAAAAAGAGAGAAAGAGGGAGAGATAGCGGACAGCGAGAGGGGAAAATATCCGCATAAATCAAAGACTGTTGTGTAAAAGAGAGCAACAAAACGGAAAGCGTGTTATTTTTTGACCTGTCTTCTTTTTCTCCAAAGTTTCTCGGAGCAGCCATGGGAAACGAGGCGATAGAGAGAGAGAGAGAGAGAGAGAGAGAGAGAGAGCAAGAGAGAGAGAAGCAGACCGATGAAGAAGGGAGGGCGCGATGGCACAAAAGTAGCGCAATCTATGTTCATGTGTGCATGTTTATCTTGGAGCCGAAAAACAGTGAACTCGTCATCAGCCTCCTCCAAAGCAGGGTCTTTATTTTCGAGGGGAAAAGAGAAGGAAATGAAATGTCTGATATAAAAAATAAGACTTGTTCGGTAAAATAGCTTTTAAAAATATAAAATAAGGACTTCATTTTCTCAATATCTATGTATAAATACATACATATTTTTTCTTCTTCTTCAAATATGATTCTATAAAATAAAATATTTCAAACATTTAAATATAATTAAAATAAAATGAATGATAACTCATTTCCACTTTCCAGGCCTGCTCAGCCTACACCAGTCGGGGATCGGCACGCTAGGTGAGCCGACGGGTCCTCCGAACACCACGACTGCCACCGCAGGGCTACTGAATCCGCTGCTCACCCTGTCGCAACTGGCTGCCGCCGCGTCGGCCTCTTCGCCGAAGCAGGAGCCCGCAGCGACGACGGCGACGCCATTCTTGCTATGAGTTTGGCAGCCTGCCAATATCTTCTTTCCCGTCCGAAGACAGCAGCTGTATCTCTCATCATCACACCGCACAACGAAGCGAACGCCGTCTTCCCAAAATCCAGTCCCTGAACCCTCTCTCGGATACTGTATGTCTCTGGAATCCTCGTCCCTCCCGAAAAACCCGGCCCAGCCTCAATGATCTCTACCGATTCGACCGTTTCTACTTGCATATATATACATATATACAAATATGTCATCCGCGTAGATATCCTCTCTTACCATCTCCAGCTCCTTATAAACTGATTCGCACGCCTCTTCCAACTTCAAACAGTTGTCATTGTTGTTGTTGTTCGAAGCCACCCGAGTGTCCCAGATTGTTCTCGTCATACATACAACTTATATACAATATTCGCTAAGTAAACGAGTGCACCCCTCACTGCCTCCCATCGAACCCTCTACCAAGCTCTATATAGCCCGATCATAGCTCTAAAGTAGCCGCTCTGCAGTAACTACATAGTTCTCATTCCTATTCCACTCTCTCTCTTTTTCCGCGCGCCAGTTTGAAATACTCCAGTGCAACATACACACAGAGTTCTCTCGAATCGAAAACACTCCTACCGTATACTTTTTCTCTCTCTCTCTCTATGGAATTGCTACTAATACAACAATACTATATTACTCGGCTCCTGACTACTTTACACAGACAGCCTGGCGTATTTACATGTTAACCGTGCATTCTACAGTAACCATGTTCTTTTTTTCTTGCTATTTACCAGAATACACTATGCCATTATCATTCTTCTTAGCGATTGATTACAGTATATGAATTGATTGATTTCTCTTTTGTCTCTCTCTCTCTCTGATTTTTGATCGCAATCGCTAGAATATATTATATATATTCCTTTTCTTGTCAGCCGCCCGCCCCGTTGTTTCTTCTTTCTTGCTCTTATGAACCGATGATAATTATTATTATTATGCATGCACGAATTACTCTCTCTGTTTCTCTTTATCTCATGCATATTCCTCTCTCTCACAACTCTTAACATGGGCATTAAGAGAACGATGGAAAGACAAGAAAGAAATAGGTGCAGAAAAGAGACGCGTTTTTTTTTTGTTTAGGCAATGACTTCCTCTTTTTCTCTAGCCCTCTGTTCTTCTTACCATTTTTCGGAACGTTGTAACTGATAGATGATGGGTCACGTTTCCTTCACCGCCTTTGTCAGAAAAAGACACAGAGAGAGAGTGAGAGATAGAGAGAGAGCGAGAGAGAGAGAGAGAGAGAATCCGGCACCATAAGAAATATAAGAAATCCTTGTTTTTTTTCTCACTCTAGGAAATGATGATAATTATTTTCCTCCTCTCTCTCTCTCTCTCGATTTCTCTAACAAAACCCTCAATGGAAGGAGAGAGAGAGAGAGAGAGAGACTAGCGCTGCTTGTTATTCTTTTATCGCGTGTCTTATGCTCTATGTGACGATTCTCTGCCAACTTATGAACTAGAAATCAATTCAATTTTCTTTTTTCTCTCGGTTAATCCTCTTTTTTTTCTAGAATTCGTCATGATGTTTTCCCCTCTCTTTATCCTCATCCCCCTCCAAAATCCGTTGCACGCGCTTGACCAGAGTTTGGCATTACATTTTCATTTTCTTTTTTTTTGTTTTGTTTTTGAGAGGATTCCCGTGGCTCAATTCGCTGCCAGAGAAGTTGCGAAAATTTTTTTTCGTAGCCGCTGAAAAAGAACGTAATTTTTGCGATGAGAATTTCACCTTCTCGTCAAAATAGAGGCTTCTCAGGCAACAAAAAGTCACCGCCAATTCAGGCATTTTCACTTGTTCGGAATTGCGGAATCTCTCAAGATACTTTATACAATGTGTGTGCCTCTCTCTCTCTGTTTTCTCTGCATCTCTGCAGCTTCTACTTGCTCCCCAAACATCTCCCTCTCTCTCATCCCCTCCGTCTTCCTCCTTCCCTTCCTCTATCTTTCTATCTCTCTCTCTCTGATAACTCACTAGATGCCTTTCGTCACTCTCAAGCGCGCTCGGATATATGCACGAATTGCCCGGTAGAAAAACGTTTTTTTCTTCTTAATGTTTTTTTCGCCCGGTAATATTATGCGCATTATTACTATCATTATTATGTTCTAGCGATCTACTATGTATTACAGTAGAATTGTATGCAGTAGCAGCTAATTGTAAGGCCTAGGGAAGACTCTCTCTCTCTCTCTCATTCGCGTTCACCTCTCTCATTGTTTTTTTTTTCTTTAGAAATCTCGTGCGCATCAAGCATACATTAAATATTTACAAATATATTATGTACCGATTATGGCTATCTTATGCATCGATTTCTCTTCTTTTCCTCTCTCTCTCTCTCTCTCTCGTTTTCTCGCCTCTTATAACAATTCTCTCACTGTCGCCCGGTTGTGCAAGCCCCGGCCCACGCCCTCCCCCATCCCCATCCCAATTTGTGGGTTAGCCCATAGATGAAAAATGCAGACACTTACCGGTTCAGAGCTCTGTTCTCTCTCTCTCTTCTAGGATTCAGATCAGATGTTACTGTGTAGTGCTCGCGAGAAGAATCTTATAATCTGTTCCTTTTTTTGTTTTCAGCAACATAAAGCACATTTACATTTACTATTATTATTATTCTTATAATTATAATTATTATTACTATATTACTGCTGCTGTTTCTCGCTTTTGATTCTTCTTCCTCCCTTTTTCTCATACGAATTATTGCTTGTTTGCTTTGCTGTTTTTGTGTGTGCGGTTGTCATTCTCTCTCTCTCTCTTTTTAGCATATTGCACTACTCTCTTTGTCCCTCTCTGTCTCTCTCACAAGCACCAAGGCATTCGCTGACACTGAAAAAAGAAACATTTGAAAAAGAGGAATAAACAATTCAATTAAACTTGTCGCAATCTTGCTTACATGATATATATAAATACAATATATGTAAATTACACAAGAAGACATTTACAAAGTACGAAATGATCATGGAGAAACGAGAAACAATAGAAGAAGCACAATGTTAGGGCACAGATTTAAACGAAGAGAAGACAAACGGGCGCGAGAAATGGAGCATGAAGCTGAGCCGGAAAGTCGGGGTGGCGAAAAAAGAAACAGAAACATACACTATGTACATCATCGAACGAGTCCGTCATGAAGGACGTAAGCACTGCAATGATGAAATGAATGAAACGGGAAGAAAGAAGCTTGAAGAGGTTTAAAAGAAGGCGATTAAAATATCCTTAAAGGAGCACTCAAGTAATCTTTTTTATTTTATTTTCTTGAACATTGTCAACCTAATTGTGGGAAGGCGCGAATTCAACACTGATTGTGAGTTCTTGGCTCCTTTAAGATAAAATGCCTACAGAATCGAACACTCTGTTATAAGCTTCATTCTGAATTTCAATATAGTTTCGTGCAAAAATGACTCATTTAAATGACCTAATACGAAATGGCGGGAAGTTTAAATTTAAAAAATCACTATCACCTGTTCTGCTCGCTAAAGAACATGATCGGATTGGTGATGCCGGTGGACCGCGCGCGGACACGACGGCGGACGACGACGAACGCGGCTGAGGCGCCGATCAAGCCAAGTAGCAAGAGAGCAAGGACGAGTAGGCTCCGCCCATTGGACGGGTGGGCGGAGCTTCTGGCCTCGTCCGCCGTGGCGTCATCTTGGACTGTAAAAACAACACTGTTTACTTTTCAGGAAGTAATTTTCGTTTTGTTGTCATATCATTATATACATATGTACATATATCTATCAGATTACAGAACGCAATTTGTTGTATAAATTATTATTTTTTTTTCATTTTCTAGCATCATATACATATTATTGCTGGAACCGGTTACAGACAATTTTGGCACACCAATAAAATAATATAAGGCGGTGAATGCGAAATGTAAGTTGGCTCTAATTAATCTTGTTTTCTGGATCAACAGGCATTTATTTTGGGAAGCGGGGTGTTTATTTTTGTCTAAAATTAGATATACATACATATGTATGTACATGTGATATCAACTTTAATTTCATTAAATCAATTTTATACTAGAATAAAAAGAAACTTACAAGCCTCAATCGTGGCGTTGAATCCTGTGTAAGCAACGGTTGCATCCGTGGAGAAGAGAACAGACATGACCTAAAGGAAATGTGTGAATTCACGACATTTCGCTTTAAAGAAATTTTTTTTTATACATGTTCAAATTAAAGCGTCTGCCCGGTGAGTGAAAACTACTCACTCTCATTCTCGCGTGTGCTACAAAGGAAATATTTAGCCCGCGGAATGAAAGTGGTATGGGCAGCGCGGCAACTTTGAAATCTCACATAATTTTTCGATGACCGCCCTCCTTTAAAGGAGGCCATAAGGGAAAAACTTCTACCACGAAGTCCCTGACGGATTTGGACGGAATGATAAAACAAACGGAGTAAAGAATCAACAGAAATGACGCTACTGCCCGTTGCCTCTCTCCCCTGAAACTTGTGGTTTGCACCACTGCCAGGTGAGCCTACGTGTGGCCCCAGCGGCCACAGTGTTGCCCTGTCAAACATTTTTTGAAAATGGCGGGAAAATAAATTATTCGGGAATTCAAAGAAGAAACAGTGTTAATTTCCTCACGGCATGGAGGTTTTTGTGACTTCGGGACACGTGCAGTCGAAGTTTCTAGCACAACCCGACCAAATATGGCGAAAAAAACAAGACACTATTTATTCGCCTCGTATCTCCTTTAAGTGCGAGATTTGTTCGAATTGCCGCCTTCACACTCTCCCATAATTATTTTTTTTGGGACAAATGATCGCTTATTAAAAAAAAGCTCGATTTTGCGATCAAAATCGCAATGAATTCTTTACGTGAATTCGTTAAGGTATTCTTAATTGATTTATTTTACGAATTTATTTACATATTTTGTTATTAGAACGTATATTCAGTCAACTTGACTCCGTACCTCGTTAGTGCTCTCAAATGGTCCGGCTTCAAGGACATCTCCAGTTAGGCTGAAATTTGTATATAAACGACAAGACTTTATGCCTGTGTTATCTAGTAGAATTCACACAAACCCCAAAAAACCTCTTTAAAGAAGAATAATTTAAAAACACTTGGGTCCTGACGCGCCGACCTTTCGATATGGCGAGTGCTCGAGTGCAGCGGGCCGTCCAAGAGCATGAGTGAATCGTGCGGTGGCTCGAGATCAAGTGATGCGAGCCGGAAACGGATACGGTAGCCGTAGGGAGCGATGAAGCTGGAAGAGGAGAGACATCATGTACACAGAGAGATAGAGAGAGAGAGATAGAGAGATTTAGAGACCGATGGAGCTTGTGGAAGAAAAAAAAAGAGTTAAAGGAGGTCTGATTGTGAGGCGAATAAATTGTGTCTTGTTTTTTTTTAGCCTTATTCGGTCAGGTTGTGCTATAAATTTCGACGAAATGAAGACTGTCCGGGACTTTGTTGGGTTTTTCCCTTGTTATCTCCATTGAATCGCAAAAATGAGATCTGTATGTAGTTCTGGCTGCACAATACTGAGGTTCTGGCAGCTTTTAAAATGGACGAGAGCCAACCTCAAAGGGCAGAGCATTCGAGGGCAGTACGAATTAGGAAAGTGCGGGGAAGTGTAGGAGATGGGCGGAGCATCAGGATGGACTGATATGTTGAATTCTTTGCTGGAGCTGCCCGTGGTCAGAGGACAATTGCAGTCTGCAAGAGATTTTGAATTATGTTTTTGCGGTTCTTAAAGGCATACTTTGATATTCATTTAAAACCATGTTCTTTTGTTTAAGCTACATTTTCTGTATATTACCTAATATAAAATATTACTCGTTATACATATGTATGTACACCGCCAACCTCGCTCCAATTCATGGCGGAATGTAAAGAAGGCCGCAGGCGCTTCTTTAACAACGTCACTGTCCTAGAAAAACAAAGTCTATTGGCAAAAAAAAAAATTGACGCTCTAATTGCAGACGCCACGCAGAAGTAAATGACAAACTTATATTGTAATTTACCATTAGCTTGCTTGCCGAGCGCGGTTATGTGCATTCAAATCGATATACTTCATATGATGACATATTTTCTATTGAGTACCGATCTCGACTACTCTCTCTCTCTCCATTTCACCTTCAGCACGTTGGCCCGATAGGCCGAATTTTAAATGAGAACGAAACTCAATCGAAATCTACATATTTGCATTTTTCTGAGGCCATCCATTGCAGTCTGGCCAAAATGGCCGAATTCAAGTTTCTGGCTCCTTGAACATATTTATTTATTGAACCATTCAAGAAGGCCGTATAGATTTTCATATTATCATTACTATTATGATGACCGACGCGCTCGATCATTCTCAATTCCAATCAACCGACGCTGCTCCATTTGGCTGGCTGGCCGCGATAAGTTCTGCCTGATCCTCGATGACTTCGACGAACCCGCCGGTGCCCAGAGATCGCCCACATCCCCGTGCTTTCCATCAAGACATTGGCCCGATGCGCGAATAAAGCTTTTTTTTAAGATTACTATTATTAGTTACAGTTTAACACGTGTATTACTAGTGATACAGTAATAAATTAATTCATTCAAAAAAAGAAGAAGAGTTGATCACCTCATCCTCCTCCTCGTAGTCGCGATGCCACCAAATGAGCGCGTCTCTGCCCCAGTGCTTCGGCGCTTTGACGGCCATGTTGCGGCGGACGCCCGTGCCGGTGAAGCTGAGCGCAACATTTTTTTTAATCGTTTAAAAAAATATATATTTTCCAATTGTGTATCAGAGCCGATCACATGCCATGAACAAGTCTGGGCCAAGGACAGCTTATATGTATATGCACATATTCTTATATATTAACGCAGTATGTGGTTTGTTCTATTTGCTTAAAAATTAAGTATAATATTGCCTCCGACAGCGCCGCCCTCGAGCCAGGGTGGATCTAGCGGCTAACTAAGAGCCCGCGCCGAACTGGCTCGTGAGCGGCAGCAGCGTAGAGCAGTGTGAAATGGACGAATACTGACTGAACACACGTCCGCGACGGATCCTGATCGTAGCAGTAGCGAAGGAAGTCGCCCGCGCCCATGTTGTTTACCTATGAACCTCCGTTTTTTTTTACTTTTTAATTTTTAATATTGTACTTGTCAACGTCAAAAGGTGGGGGTATATTGTAAGACAGAACAATCATCAAAAAAGTACATAAGTTATTCCCAATCATCTTCGAATTGCCGCGCGTTCGCCTTGGACTCTCGCATTCTCGCATGCTATTTCGCAAGTCGCGCTGCGAGAGAAAATAGCACGCGCCAATGAGAGTGCGAAGGGAGGCGGCAATTTGAAATCGCACATAATTATTTTTGGGGCGATCACATCCTTTAATATATGTACTTGAGGAGGGTTCGACTATTATGACCGTTTCAATTAAGCTTTAGGCATGTTAATGAGTTGCAAAGGAAGAAGAAGAACAAGCTCTTTCTTCTTCCTTAAAGATGCACGAAACTCAACTGTAACTTAAAAAAAAGTTGCCTTACTCTTGTACTCTAAATCACACACACTCAATATTCCTCCAGTCAGACAAAAAGGCGCGAAATCAAATGCGAGTTTTTAGTTGCCCCTCAATGAAACGTACAGTATACGTGAAGGGATCAAACGTGTCCGTCACGGCAGTCTTGGGCGTCAGATGCCATTCGCAGTCAATCTGGCGACAGCCCGCAGGCATCTAGGAATTTAGCCATTTTCATCTCGTAATAAATATTGTGAATCATCGAGAAATAAAAAAGATTTTTTCAAGAATTTTTTTTTTTAATTTTCTCCAATAAGTTTTTCTTAACTTACTGAGATATTGACAATCATCTCGGTTGCTTTGAGAGGTAGGCATTTGCATTCTGAAACGATACAGTTGTTGCAACTAATAACAGTGAAACTGCTGACAACAAGTAAAACATGTTAGTAGTCATAAGTAAGTTAAAGTACACATGTTCATACATCTCCTTCCAACTCTGCCATCCATTCCGAGTACTTAAAGTACCCAGCCCCGCCTCCCCCTTCGCTCTCCCTTACCAGGCTGCATCTGAACTGCATCTACGGATATGTTGAAGGTGGCGTTCTCGTCGGCCTCCGAGACATCCCCGACTTCGTAGATCAAGACCAGAGAACGTGCACCTTCCGGCGTGTACACCATATCAGCAGAGAGAGCGCTGGAACGTCTTGTCTGATTCAGGGACTAGTTATCTGAGTTACGCTAATTATGATAGTACTTTAGGGACCACTTTCGGGACTTTTGGAGCTTAAAAGACCTAAACAGTTTGCGTGTGATTCAGAGTGGATTATAATAATTATAGAGCGCTTGAAGGGCTTACCAAAGTAAAAAATGAATGGACGCGGGATCGAAGCTGATAAGTATTTTTAAAAAGATCAAAGACTAACTTTTGAATTGGCGCCTTTTTCCCTGACAAAACCACAGTATTTGTTTTGGAGAGAAACGCGACTGCATTGCACAGCACATCGAAACAGTTGTGCGACATTCAAAAAAGTTCAATATGGAAAGAAAGGTTGAACCTCCCGCCTTTTTTCATATTTCGAATAAGTTCCCGCAATAACAAATTTTTTGGATTATTACTGGCTCCAATGATCATCTAGGTCCTGAACAGCGCCACAGTGGGAGGGGGCTTGTTTAACAGCAATTAAAGGACCTCTCCGGCGAATATACAAGTTCTCGTTTTATGTTCTTATTAGATGAAAATCGGCCAGAAACATCCATTAGAAGTGGTCCCATTTCAAAACAATGTTTAGTTTGTTAAATATTAACAGTTTTTGATCGGGATTACGGTGCATTTTCCGCCCACGATCTTTCTTTGAGCTCATGATCATGGCTAAGCCACCCTCCCTCCCCATGCCAAGCGTGGCAGAGAACGAGGGTATGGGATGATATGAATGTCATCGATTGTTCATTCTGAGAGAAAGAGTGTAGAAGAGAGGGAGAGAGAGAGACATAAAAAGGAATGGAAGCGCTGTGTTGCCATTTCGAACATCTCCAACACAATCACAGCGTTCCAAAAAATTCCACCCTCCCGAATACTGTAAGAATTTTAGAAGGGTTGGTTTTTTCAAACACCAATTATTAAACGGGCGCGAAAACATTCGCCGGAGTGATCCTTTAAGTGCTGTTCAATGGTCAGTAAAACAGTGTGATTCGGACATAGGATTAAAATAGCAACATGAAACACGTTTGAATTTTAAGCAACATCTCGCTCTCTCTAAAACACCACCACCCTCTCTCGCTCTATTCAAAGGGCGCGAATTCAAATGCGTATTTTTTTTGTCCGACTCGAGCATCCGATCAGTCGAGCCGTCGAGCCGCAGCCGCGCGTAGCTGTCACCGGCGCTGCCGCGAAGCTGCAGTGAGACGGAGGAAGGCGCCGTCGCGTCCAGCGAAATCGTCGTTGAACACTGTGCAAGTTTCTCTGTTCCTCTTTTTCCATCTGCCTCTCTCTTTCTCTCATTATCTCTCTCCCTTTCTTTTTCTCTTTCTCCCTCGCTATCACTCTTTCTCCCCCTCTCTCTTCCCCACCTCCTCTCTTTCCCCCTCTCTCTTCTCTCCTTGCTTTCTTTCTCTCACACTCTCTCTGTCGCCAATGCTCTCTCTCTCTCTCTCGCCTATGCTTTCCGTCTCTCTCTCTTTCTCTCTCGCCAATGCTCTCCTTCTTCTTCTCTCTCTCTCTTTCTCTCTCGCCAATGCTCTCTATCTCTCTCTCTCTCTCTAACCTTCAGATTCGAACAAACGGTGCCATTTGAGCGTGCGCGAGGTGTCGTCAATGTAAAAGGAGCGCCCACCCGAATAAACACGCTGTCAGGGAAGCATTCGCATTCTGCAAAGCAAGAGCAAGAGAGTTTCGCAGTCTACTTTAAATATCGCCAACCCCCAGAAGCACTCAAGCATAGCTGCCCAAAGAGTACGGTAGTCAATACAAGTTGAACTTGCACAGATCAATCTCGGGGTTAGCAGGAGAGATCATGCTTATGTACATACATATTTATCTACATTTATAACTCCGCGAGAAGTCCTCCGGAATTTTTGTTTAAAAAAAATGTTTCTCTTTTAATGCCTTATGAGGATTCTTAGTAGTTTTATGATTACTGATATATCTGTATACTAGGTATGTTAAAGAATTTCTTAGTTATGTCATGATCTATGCTTGTAATTACTTCATAAATATATGCGATTGATAAAGACAAAAGGCCTCCCTCATACCTGCATCAGGTGTCTCCTTGAATCCGATGGATGCGTATCGTGGCCGATGCGGCAGCGCCGTCAGGTGGACGAGCACGGACGCGGCGTTGGTGGAGAGCTCGCGGCCAACGAGGAATGGAGCACGGCGCTGCCATCTAGGTTTGTCATGTTTCAGTTGGGCATCGTTTTGGCATGTTTCGACGGTAATTGTAAGGCTTTTCGTGTTTATGGTAGGTTTTTTGCCTAGTGTTTCTGGTCAGGTTTATCGTGTTTTGGTAGGCCTTTTTTGTGTTTAAAATGGGTTTACACTCTATTTCAAGTAAGGTTTTTCGTGTATATGGCAGGGCTTTGGATGTACCCGTCAAGGGTTTCATTCTTTGGCTTGAGGTTTTCTTCACTTCGATTTTGGCTTTCTCCAAAGCTACCGGAACAGATTGTATAATCCTTTCCCGAAACAAAAACAAGCACCTAATCGGAAAGTTCTTTGAAATTCACAGCTATTAAAGCGACTCCACTGGATCTCACACAAACTCTTACTTTGCAAGCCTTTCTGCTCGCCAGAGCTGTTCCGAATTTCTTAGCACATCCACCGTGGTCATTGACGCGTTTACCTTAAAGAAAAAAAGAAGCAAAAAAGAAATAAATAGATTTGTTCAAATCAATAAAACTATTTCTGCAAACCTATTTTTAAATAATTAATAATAAAAGAATATGGTTTTGAAAAAAATACATACAACAAGCTGAACGCTGTGTCCCGGCGTGGTCGCATTGATCTGAAAAGCGCACGTAATAAATGTGTTGCCGGTGTACAACAGCCGCTGCTCACTTTCATTGGCCGTCAGGAACGGATACGGACAGAGAAGCATCGATCCTGCTCAGGTCAGGGAGGATAATCATAAAAAAAAATTACAGCTTTAATATTTTCGCACGATTAGTATGGAGCACGAATTCGGCTTCGAAGTAGCTCGGCATGCTTGATGGAGTTGGTCCTTCCTGAACAACAGAACATTAATCATATGTATTTTTTAAAAAAGTATTAAAAACATTTGTGAGTAGATAATAATTATAAAGTACTGCTTGTGAAAAAAGTGATAAAGACAGCATTAATTATGGTTATAAATAAAATAAGAAGCTGTTTTTTCACTTTGCTAAACACGACGAGCAGGCCAGTATCGCGGGCATTCATAACCGGGTGAACAGGAAGTCGCTGGATTCTATAGTGATCAATTTGAAGTTGAAAGAATTCAAAATTGTCTTATTGTTAATATATTATAATATGTATACATACATATATATGTAGAAATATATATTAATATTTGGCTATCTTTAATAACTTTATACTCATAAAGAAAACAAAATGTTTGCTTGTCAATTTTCCTTAAAATACGTGAAAAAAAAAAAATAATTTTTTTTTCGTATTTTCTTCACCTCGCCTTGGGCACCGTCTTGCGGCGGCCGTCGTCGATGACGTAGTCGTAGACATCGATCGAGACGCCACTCTGCAGACTCAACTCGTGGAAGAAGAGCAGCACGAGATGGCCGCCCGCTGACGGCGGACGCTCGAGCTGTGAAAAAGATATCTGTTGAAGGTAACGGATTTCAAGTACACATTTTACGTACTTTTAACGGATTTAAAGACGTATTTTCGAACTGAGTATCGGCTTTCAAGTACGGCATTTTGCACCTCAGTGCGGATCCCTGTGGGACTGGCCAGGGATATGGGGGCCTATGCCTTCATAGTACTATAAACATTCGCGACGTCGAACTCTTACCTCGTACTCCCATCTGAATCGCGTGCAGTTGCCTTGGTTGCCCTTGAAGACACGCTCATTGGCCAAGTCGTCCGTCCGGAAGACGGTCGAGCCGAAGCAGGACGCCTTTTTAGCTTCATCTCCGGCTTCTCCTTTCTCTTCGTCGCCTCCTTGCGCCAAGGTGACGTCCTCCTCGCTAACGGAGACTCAAAAGGATGATTAATGAAATAAATGTTTGTTTACATTATCACATTTTGCACACCTCGTTAATAGAAATAAAAAAGCATTCATAGAAAACAAATTAACCTGCTGCTCCGACGGAGATAAGCAGAAGTAAAAGTGTGTTAGGACACCGATGTAGCATCTAAAAGCGCGTTTATTGTATACTAAAAAATAATATATAAAAGAGCCATGGTCCGGAAAATAGCACTTCGTGGATTCATCGAGTATTTTAGCTACACTCAACTGACTATGGGGGAGAGAAGGAGTAAGCTAGCGAGCTGGAGAACGAGAAGAGAGAGGAAAAGATGAGAGAGGAAGAATCAAACTGATGAAAATATGAGTGACAGTGAGAAAGAGGGAGTGATGTTCCAGGATGAGGTCGGGTCAGCGGAATTGCAAATATAAACAATCGTGTCACACACCTGTATGCGACGTCTAGCCTATTGGCAGCCTTTACTCTTCGGATGTTTATATCAATCGCCCACCTTTCCAACGGTCAATATAAACCTACAAATCGCCATTGTTCATTTTCGTCATACTTCATCCAAAGAGTAATTACATGACCTGAAAAAAGGTCGTGGAGAACGAAGGAGCCAAAGTTCGGACAGATTTGTTCTTTTTGTATGAACAAAAGGGACAATGGTGAAAAAATGAAGAAAATTTTTAAGCATCGTCCGTTCGCTTAATGTTAGATGGCACAACACACTTTGGTGCATGTATACATTTTACGTATGCACTGCAAAGGAAATGAAATATGATTCTTGAAGAGATTGTTCTTCGAGAGTGATTGAATGCTACGGTAATTCTCCTTAAAAGGCCACGCTGACTAGTGTGAGCAGAAGAAATTTTCCGCCATTCTTTTTCTCTCTTCTACACGAAATATTCCCATGCGCGCTCTCGGGTGCTCGCTCAGCGTACAGTAATTTCTTAGCACCTAGAAAAGGTCGAGAGATAATGGAGAGAAGAGAGAAACAGGGAGAGGGTGGAATTTCTTCTGATATGCACTTATGTACATACATTCGTAGTAGCGATAATTCAACGTAAACTGCCTACAGAATATATTCTATACTATATATAATTTGCACAAGAAGACATATATGTACAAAGTACGAAATGATCATTGACAAACGACAAATAATGAAGAAGCACAAAGTCTGGACAAATTTGCACGAACAGTAGACGAATGGGCGCGAAATGGAATATGAAATTGGGACGGAGAGGCAGAAAAAGAAACGAAACACACTCGTGGGCATCATCGAACGAGTCCGTCATGAAGGACGTATGCACTGAAATGATGAAATTATTAAAATGGCAAGAAAATCTCCTTGAAGGAGCACGAAAGTTAATCGTCATCTTTTTTCAGTTTGAATTCAAAATTGAGTTTATGGCTCCTTTAAAGTAAAATGCCTACAGAATCGTACAGTATGTTATGAACTATATATCTAAATGTGGATAAAGTTTTGAGCAGAAATTATTTATTTGAATGTCCTAGTACCAAGTGGCTGGAAGTTTAAAATTAAAAAAAAAAGATCTCTGTCACCTGTTCTGCTCGCTAAAGAACATGATCGCATTAGTGATGCCGGAGGACCGCGCGCGGACACGACGGCGGACCACGATGAAGGCCGCAGAGGCAGCGATCAGGCCAAGCAGCAAGAGAGCAAGGACGAGCAGGCTCCGGCCACTGGACGGATGGGCGGAGCTTGCGGCCTCGTCCGCAGTGGCGTCATCTCGGACTGTAAGAACAACTCAGTTTACTTTTAATTTGATAAAATTTCGTTTTGGTGAAATATCATTATTTTTTTTTTAATTTGATAAAATTTCGTTTTGGTGAAATATCATTTCCCGAGTAGCGAGCCGTCCTTGAGTAAATCGAGCGGTGGCTCGAGATCGAGTGTTGCAAGTCGGAAACGGATACGGTAGCCGGAGGGAGCGATGAAGCTGGAAGAGGAGAGAGGGCAAAATAGGGAGATAGAGAGTGAGAGCGAGAGTTTTAGAAACACAGAGAGAGACTTAGAGACAGATAGAGAATGCTTCGGACGCGTCGGACACATTCAAATGCATCCTCGTTAATAAATATAATGCCAATGAACGCTGTATTTTGAAAACGGATTTCATATTTAGATTCAACATCGTAATCTTCACATCACATGAACATGTGTGATAAGGTCTCATTAAACGAGTTCCGTTATCAATGCTAAAATCTCTTATTTTAATAATTGAGGATGTGGGTCTCTACCTACAAAAGTTTCCTGATACTTTACAAATTGTTAAAAAAAACTTCTTTTAACTGATTAGAAATTATCGATTTTTAAAACAGTCTGATCCGTTCTCAATAAACAAACTAATGTATCATTTAAAACATTTTAGTCTTTTCTAGGAAGTTACATAGTTATTAACGAGGATGCATTTGGATGCGGCCGAAGCAGCCTAGGGACAAAGATCCTGGACGGGACTGTAAGTCGCGAGATGCATGCAGTAAGAGGGAGGGAGAGTGGCTAGACTAAAGGAGTGAACTAATCAGAGAAAAAGATAGTAACTGTTAGTATATTAGTATTCGCCTAAGGCATAAAACAAAAGAATAGTCAAAAGCGGGCGATCACAAAAAATTTCATTTTAATTGACATTTGTTGCCGCGTCTCCATAAATCGCCTTCTATCTCGACATTGGCTCATTTTCTGGCTGCTTTTAAAATGCACGAGGGCCAACCTCAAAAGGCAGAGCATTCGAGGGCAGTACGAGTGAGGAAAGTGCGGCGAGGTGTAGGAGATGGGCGGAGCACCAGGAAGGACTGTTATGTTGAATGGTTGGCCAGTGCTGCTCGTATCCAGAGGACAATTGCAGCCTGAGAGAGATGTTGAAAAACGTATGTGTGTATTTTAACGGTTTTTAAGTTATATTTTGATATTCATTAAAATCCCACATGGTTTTGTTTTAGATGCACTTTCGCATTACATATTTTTTTAATTATAATATATTACTTATTATTACATACTACTTATTATTCCATGTTCCTTGCCATCACATTTTATTTATTATTGCATGTTACTTATTCTTACATATTATTTTTATATGTAGACTTCTAACCTCGCTTCATTTCGTGTGTGAGTCTAAAAAAGGCCGCTGGCGCTTCTTTGACAACGTCGCTGTCTTGGAAAATAACAAAGTCTATTTGAAAAAAAAAAGATTGACACCCAATTGCAGACAGCGTGCAGGAATGAATGGAAAATTTGTCTTACTTTCCGAGCTATAATCGATATACATATCGATGACTCTATGGAGTGTATACTCTAATACATATTAGTATTTTAAAGAATCGTCTTCTTCGAAATCGAAGAGGGGCTTACCGATCACTAACTTTCTTGTGATAGATCCCCCGTGCATTTCAACTCGCCATCATATTGGTCCGATAACTCAACCGCAATCTATGTATTTGCATTGTTCTTTTGTTCAGGGTTGCGGTAGTTTTTAAGTTCCCTGGAAAGCCTCTCTAGCATAATGAGAAAGAATGGTCGGCTATTTAAGAAGAAGAAAAAAAACACTGTCGTGATATCACGTAAGAAGATTATCATATCAGCAATAGTTGTGTTTCCTCGCGCCCTTACGAAAGTACTCCATCCTCCTGCCTTATAGAAACCGTCCACGTGAGGTGGGTAATATACTGTGTTCAACCCGGTTACCCCTTGTTCCTGTCATTTGTTACGATCACCTCATCCTCCTCGTAGTCGCGATGCCACCAAATCACCGCGTCTCTGCCCCAGTTCGTCGGCGCTATGATGGCCATGTAGCGGCGGAAGCCCGTGCCCGTGAAGCTGAGTATTCTCTCTATTAGTAGCTCCATTATAAGAAACCCCCTCCAATAGTTCACCCCGAGACCCATTGAAAACGTCAATGAAAAATAGTACCCCTCCCTTTAGTAGAACCACTTCCCTCTAATACTTCTAATAGCTTCCACGGGGAACATTCCGCAAGTTTCCGAAAGTGGCTGCATTCCGTTAACGGCCCCTAGAACATTCCACCGACAGATGCCGACTCCTGCCCGTGCCCTGGAATTCCCAAGGCTTTCCGGAAGGGGCCGACTTCCACTCCCCGGGACATTCCAGAAGAATCTGAAAGATACCGATCTGCCCCGGGACATGGCATTTTTAAGGAATTTCCGGAAGGGCCAATGTCTGGGTCCTGGGGACATTCGAGACGGTTTCGGAAAGGATAGAGTACTGCCTTGGAACATGTAATTTTTCGGAATTTTCCGGAAGGGGCGAACGGCTGCTCCGCTACTGGGAACATTCCAGAAGATTCTGGAAGAGACCGAGTTCTGCCCCGGGACATTTAGCTTTCCAGAACATTCCGGAATTAGCCAATGTCCCCCCCCCCTTTTTCTCTTCTCTCAATAAACCTTGTCCCGCTCTCGCCTCGCCTTCCCGCAGTCTATTCCCTGTCTCTTTGTGTGAAGGGCACAACGTCCCCTACGTTAGGACACAAGAAATAATAATATTGATAAATACAGTACCGCCTTCGATTGATGGGTATATGCTTCGAACGACTCCGAGCTAGCCTTGAGCCTGCTCCGAGTTTTCTCGGAGCTGGCTCAGAGCCAGTTCGTAGTTGGCTCAGAGCCGGCTCCGAGCAGGGCAAACAGAACGAGTTCTCGTTACTGACTGAACGCATCTCCGCGACGGATCGAGATCGTAGCAGTAGCGAAGAAAGTCACCCGTGCCCATCTTGTTTATCTATGAATCCGTTTTTTTCCATATATGTAATTGTGAACATTAAAAAATAAATATGTAGCTTTTAATATATTGAGGCGAGTTCGGCAATTAAAGATAAACGTTTCAATGAAGCATTCAGTATGTTAAAGAGTTGCAAAAGAAGAAGAAGAAGAACAAGATCAGAAACCACAAGCTCTTTTTTCATCTCTTTAAGGAATAGCTCACTGAATACTTAATATATGATTTTATTAACGTGGATCCATTCGCATCTGTCTAAAACGTACTTCTAGACAGCTTTTTTGTCTGATTGTTACAAAGTTTAAAGCATACAAAATGTGGGTCGGCCAAATTTTTACCAGCCAAATATTTGAGTGCGCATTTAAAATGGCCCTAATGTCGAATCATTCGGTGCTTGATTCCTTTAAGGAGATGACGAAGAACAACAACAAAAGCTCTTTTTTTGCATAAAGATGCACGCAACTCTCTCTATTTTGTTAATATTCCTAACGTTTATAATCATGTCTCTCTAAACCACATGCTCTCTCGTCCTCTTGCCAGGAAAAAAGGAGCGAATTCAAGGTTGAGTTTTTGTCTGCCACAATGAAACGTACAGTATACGTGAAGGGATCAGACATGCCCGTCAGATCGGTCTTTTGCGTCAGATGCCATTCGCAGTCAATTTGGCGACAGCCCGCCGACATCTAGGAAGATTGACTGTATTAGTTATTTTCACCTTGTCATAAGTATTGTTCTATCGAGAAAAAAATATTGATTTTTTTTCTAAATTACTCTTACGGAAGTTAACTTACTAAGACATTGACAATCATCGGTTTAGTTTTGAGAGGAAAGCATTTGCTCTCTGCAATGGTAAAGTAGTTGGTAATAAAAATTTTTTATTAAACTATCAACAAGTAAACAAGTTTCAATTGTAATAAGTATGTATGCAAGTTAAAGTACACAAGTTCATACATCTCCTCTTAATCTGCCGTCCACTCAAACCCCGCCCATCCTCCCCCTTCGCTCTCCCTTACCAGGCGGCAGCTGAACAGCGTCGATGGTCATATTGAAGGTAGCGTTTTCGTCGGCCTCCGAGAATTCGCCGACTTCGTAGATTAAGACCAGAGAGCGTGCGCCTTCCGGCGTGTACACCATATCGGAAGAGAGCACGCTGGAACAGTTTGTGTGTGATTCAGAGGGGATTATAATCATTACACATAAAGTACTTTAGGAGTTATTCAAGGTATTAATGAATAGACGAGCTTGTATGATTCAGAGTTGAACAAAGGAGCACGAAAATCAACAACCCTTATCAATTTCAATTTCCTGACCACTGTTGTCGGCGTCTCTCTAAATCATATCCCTTCTTTCACGCCTGCTAGGAAATAAAACTCGCAAATTCAAGATGAAGTTTCGCTCCCTTAAAGAAGGATTACCACTGAGCAAAGTGGTATTGCAAGTGTCTTTCAATTGGTCTTCTTTATGGTGACAAAAGTCAAAATTTAAATTGCATGCAAAGGGCGCGAATTCAAACGAGTGTTTTCTGACTCAAGGATCCGATCAGTCGAGCCGTTCAGGCGCAGCCGCGCGTAGCTGTCGCCGGCACTGCCGTGAACCTGTAGTGCAACGGACGCCGGCTCTGTGGTATCCAGAGAAATCGAAATCGCGCACTGAACATATATTCCTCTATCCCTCTCTCCTCTCTCTCTCACTCTCTCTCTCTCCTTCCCAATCTCTCCCTCTCCCTCCCAACGACTCCCTCGCTCCCACTCTTTTTCCATCTCTGTCCCCCTCTCTCTCTCTCTCTGCCTCTTTCTACCTCTCCCTCTTTTTCAACCTCCCTCCCGCATTTTCTCCATCCCCATTCCTTGCTCTCTCTCTCTCTCTCTCTCTCTCTCTCTCTCTCTGTCCCCGCCTCTCTTTCTTTTTCTCCCGCGAAAGCTCTTCTCGATGCTCTCTTTCTCCCTCTCCCTCTCTCTCAATCTCTCTTTCTCTCCCTTGCATTCTTTCTCTCACTCCCGTGATCTCAATCTCTCTCTCTCTCTCTCTCTCTCTCTCTTTCTCTGGCCAATGCTCTCTGTGTCTCTCTATTGCACTCTCTATCTCTCCCCATCTCTCTCTCTCTCTCCAACCTTCATGTTCGAACAAACGGCGCCAGTTAAGCGTGCGTGAGGTGTCGAGAGTGTGAAAGAAGAGCCCATCCGAAGAAAGACGCTCTCAGGGAAGCATTCGCATCCTGCAAAGAAGAGAACGAGCTCAAAGGTCGCCGACTCCCGAAGCGAAAGGCAATAGAGTGCACCTACCAAAGTATACGGTATTTATTACAACTTTAACTTTCCATGATCGGCCTCGGCTTGGCCATAGAGACATTTCATAATCAATACAAATGTATCCATCACAATTGTTTTCGAAACAGTTTATTCGAATGCCTTCTTATTCATGTTATGAGATCTCCCTCATACATACAGTCCCGCCCACGATCTTGGTACCAAGAACGCTTCGGACGATTCGGACGCTTCCAAATGCATCCTCGCTAATAACTTTTGTTCTAGGAAAAACTTAAATATTTTAAATGGTGCATTAGTTTGCTTATAGAGTACGGATGCTACTGATATACTGATAAAAAAATCGATAATTTTTAATCATTTGATAAGAAGTTATCAGTTTTTGCTTATAAAAAAATTCATTTCTTATATTTTTCAATGAAATTTTTCCTATACTATTATTTTGTCTCTACCCACATCCCCAAATAATAAAATTAGAGATTTTGTCATTGATAACGGAAATCGATAAAACAGACCTTATCATATATGATCATGTGTTGTACAGATTCGCCTTACGATTCTGAATCTAATTATGTAATCAGTTTTCAACATTAAGTGCCGGAATTAGATTCAGAATCGTAAGGCGAATCTTTACATGGCATGGACATGTATGATAAGCTCTGTTTTATCGATTTCCGTTATCAATGATAAAATCTCTATCTTTATTATTTGGGGATGTGGGTAGAGACAAAATAATGGTACAGGAGAAATTTCGTTGAAAAAGATTAGAAATGAAATTTTTTATTAGCAAAAACTGATAACTTCTTATCAAATGATAAAAAGTTTTCGATTTTTTAACAGTAGCATCCGTACTCTATAAGCAAACTAATGCACCATTTAAAATATTTTAGTTTTTCCTAGAACAAAAGTTATTAGCGAGGATGCATTTGGAAGCGTCCGAATCGTCCGAATCCGTCCTTGGTACCAAGATCCTGGGCGGGACTGTACCTGCATCGGGTGTCTCCTTGAATCGGATGGACGCGTATCGTGGCTGATGTGGCCGCGCCGTTAGGTGGACGAGCACGGAAGAGTGGAGTGCTCGCGGCCAACGAGAAAAGAGGATCTGGAGTTTCGAGTTTCGGATAATTTTTTTTTCTTTACTACTCTTCGAGTAGGTTTTTACGTGTTTCGGGAAAGGTGTTTTTGTGTATAGAGTAGCTTAATTTCCATCTTTCGACTTTGTTTTTGTCGCACTTCGACTGGGGTTTTTTGCTTCAGGTATAGACTTTCATTGCTTGGGCTGTTATTTCTCCGGGAGTGCCGGAGCCGAAAGTGATAGAATAAACCAAAAAAACCCATTCGGTCACATTTCAATTTCCAGCCAGAAAAGATTATTAAAGTGACTCAACTGAGACTCGTACAAACTCTTACTTTTCAATTCTTTTAGCTTCCGAAAGCTGCTCCGAATTTCTTAGCACATCCACCGTTGTCAACGGTGCGCTAACCTTGAAGAAAGAAAACGAAGCAAAAAAGAAACACATTTGTTGAAAGCTGCCGGATAATCAATAAACCTATATCTGCAAAACCATTTTTTTAAATTAATAATAAATGTATATTGTATTGAACGGAAGTCATACAACAAGCTGAATGTTGTGTCCGGGCGTGGTCGCGTTCATCTGAAAGGCGCACGTAATGAACGCGTTGCCGGTGTACAACAGCCGCTGCTCACTTTCATTGGCCGTCAGGAACGGATACGGACAAAGAAGCATCGAGCCTGTTCAGAGAGGATAATCAGCAAAAAAAATTACAGCTTTAATATTTTCGCACGATTTGTATGGAGCCCAAATTCGGCTTCGAAATAACTCGGCTTGGTTGATAACGTTGGATATTTCTGAAAAACAGAAGATTAAATTGTATTTTTAAAAAATATTAAAAAACAAACTATTTGTAAGTAAATAATAACAATAATGTAATGTTTGTGAAACAAAGTAATAATGCAGGCATGTTGGTTACAAATAAAGTAGGTAGATTTCTTATATTGCTGAACACGACGAGGAGGCCAGTGTCGCGCGCATTCATCAGCGGGCGAACAGATGGTCAAAATGGTCTATATATATATAAACAAAATGTATTATGACCATTTTGAATTTTTACTGATAAAAAAAAGAGTTTGTTTAGAAATACATTTTTTATTGTTTAAGTGTTTATTAACATCATTAAAGGGTTTGACGACACAACGGAATTATGATCCAATAAAAGTGCACATCCGTAGCCGGTTCCCTGATTTTTGGTCACCTGATTTTTTTTTCTTGGGAATCAGCCACCCAATAATCGCTTGACCAAATCATCAAAAAAATTGACCAGAATCAAGTTTCTACCGTGGCCACAGTACGTATTTCATATTTTTCCTCACCTCGCCTTGGCGACCGTCTTCCGATGGCCATCATCGATGATGTAGTCGTAAACATCGATCGAGACGCCCCACTGCAGTCTCAACTCGTGGAAGAAGAGCAGCACGAGATGGCCGCCCGCAGACGGCGAACGCTCGAGCTGCAAAGAGGATATCCATTGAAGGTAATGGATATCACGTATTCTACGGTCTCGCTATTTTACAGATTGATAACGGATCTCAACACTTTCGAGCTGGTAACGGTTGTCAAGTACGCATCTTGCACCTCACGGCGAATATAATAGCAATTGTTGGGCGGGCCTATTTCCGGCCTATTTCCAATGAGCATTGATCATGCTCATTATTGTTACTGAAAATAAGCATATCAATGATCATTTTCAGTAACAATGACGCATGGGCGACAGGAAAGAGTTCGACTTTTGATTTAATCTTTAAAGAGAATATAATTATTGAAATTTAATGTTTAAATAACTGTTTATTCACTTGTGTTATTGAGTTTTTTTAATAATGAAGATTGGACTACTGATCAGACTGAAATAATAATTCAGACAAAATTGGTGGAAGTTCACTGGGACGATCACCTCGTATTCAAATTTGAATCGCGTGCAGTTGCCTTGGTTGCTCTTGAAGGCGCGCTCGTTGGCCAGGTCGTCTGTCCGGAAGACGGTCGAGCCGAAGCAGGACGCCTTTTCAGCTTCATCGATGGCTGTTCCTTTCCCGTCGTCGCCTCCTTGCGCTAAGGTGACTTAAGAAAGGTGATTCATAATATTAAAAATTTTTTTTCATAGATTGTCAAATTGTATTAACAGAAAAATCTTGGTATAGAGAACAATTTACCTGCTGCTCAGACGTAGATAAACAGAAGTAAAAGTGTGCTTAGCGTCCGATGAAGCATCCAAAGGCGCTTTTATTGTATGATCTAAAAATAATATCTAAAATAACCAAGTTACAGAAAGTAGTAGTTTGTGGATATGTACATCCAGTAGATAAGCTAGTCTCAACTAAAGGAGAGATCTAGCGAGATGGAGGAAGAGATGAGAGATGGAAAGAAGAAAAGATGAGAAGGTAGAGAGAACAAATGAAAGATGTGGAGAGCCAGAGATAAAGAGAAAGAGTTCACCAAAGAACGATATATGTAAGAGCGTTTAGTGGAACGTTATAAACAACCACATCAATCACATCACACGCCTGCAGGTGACATTCAGCCTCTTGGAAGCCAATGCTCATCGGGTGTTTATATCAATAAAGCCCGCTTACTTTGCCATCGTCAAAGTAAGCGGGCTTTGTTTATGGCCTGTAATATTGATAGCGAATATACTTTACTAAATACTTACGTGCACATTTATCAATTGAAGTGAATAAGAGTAAACTTCCTCAATAACGGCATCTGGTTTGTCTGTATACGATTAATTGACTGAAAAAAAATTATGTCAAGAGTACTTCTGAATAGTATGCATGGGGAAACGCTTGGTAGACTTTCTTTAATGTTTTGTCGTTGGAAGGAAAAGGTAGACTCGCATTAAAAATATGAATATAAATTACATATTTGCAAATGTAGTTCCTCCTTGTTATTCGGGTAAATGTTAATTTTTTTGTTTCTTATTTTTTTCGTATTCAGCAAACCTGATTAATGAAGTTTGTATCAGGATCAAGATACAGATCGATCCGGCAAGTCCTGCCCGACTTTTCAATGCATGATTGGCTATTTTGTGTTCGAGTTAATAAAGATGTCCGAAGAAAAGTATAATTCTCAAATTCATAAGCTTACATTTAAATGTTAATGTCCTCATCTTACTGCTTTTCCAGCCACAAAAGCAGATAACGTCACAAAATAGGCTTGAGTGGTCGACTCCTTTAATGAACTGACCATGTTTGTTCTCCTCATCAGCATCATTTCAACCATAAGATCCAAATATGTATTTTCTGCCGTATAGTTCGTGATGAACATAAAATCGCCGTCTTTCTGTCGTGTGCTAAAGCAGTGTTAGCCTTGGTAATGACCACTCTTATTTCGCATACGTATGAAGTTATTTACAACGAATGCTGAAGAAATCATAATAAACGGGGTGAGGGTTACAAGACATCAAAAAACCAAAGATGTAATGTGTGTGAGTATGTTTCAGACCTCAACGATGCACTTTGTGTAGCAAAAAAGCTATGATTCTTTGGCCGTCCCGGTGGAGGAAGCATATACTTTTCGTAACAAGATTATATTGAATGCCCTCTTGATTATATTTGCAATTGGTGTGTGCAGCTTCCGAGTTGATTAGTGGTGGAAATATATGTACATTTGTGTTCGAAAAGGCATCAGCTTTAGCCAGCTGCGCAGTAATTGCAGATATTGCATTTGCATGCATGTAAAGGATACCCTTTAGTGAATACGAAATGACTATAACATGGGACAGTAGCTCGACAGAGAGAGAGAAAGAAAGAGTGTGGTAGAGAGAGAGAGAGAGAAAGATGGATAGAGAGTGAGATAGTGAGAGCAAGAGTAAGAGTTAGAGAGTGAGAGAAAGATTGAGGGATTGAAAGAAAGGAAGAGAGCGAGATCTCGAATGTAGGAAAAAAACTTTTAATCTGCAGATGTTGGCCTCGTTTCGACATCGTCGTAATATATTTTGTGACAATTTAGTTTTTGTTGCGCATGGATTATTGCCAAGTCACTAGCATGCCTGTGAAATGTTTGTATATGCATAGTCTTCATCTGTCCAAATATACAAAAGGGTAAGTAAATTTATCTAATCACATTAAAAGTTTATAAACATATTTTTTCTTTCTCTCTCTCTCTCGAGTTGTGATAATGTCTAGGCTCACCTAATGGTTGAGAGCGACCACCCAAGATTATTTTTTTAATAACTAATAAGGAAAACAATTTAATGAGCCCCACTTCTTATTAATGACTTCTTATTAGATCACTGTTTAAAGTGAATCAAAAACAAAATATATTCCTAATGTGTCTCTCTCTCCTTGTGATGTTTGGCTACAACACATTTCCTCGAATAGGTAAGTATGTAGCATAAGAGCCTAATGCAACAACTCAACTGTTTGCATAATTCATAGGCATGAGCGAGAGAGACATGAGGCAGAATGTAGTACAAAATCAGATAAAATAAGCGGCAAAAAGGAAGAAGCAAGGATGTCGATATAGCGTTGCGATTAGTTAAAGATAATAATTTTAAATCAAGCTGAGCTCTCAATGAGAGGGGATATGATTTTTAATGAGAACATAGTTTACAAAGCTTATCAGGCAGTCTCTTCCTAGAATCGGCAATCTTGTTACAATATGTTGAAAGGTCACCATTAGCTCATAGTTTGAAATTAATTGTTAAGCATAAAAGTTAACGTTCACTTCGTTCAGATATTTTTTCCATAGAAAAGATACAATGTTAGCCTAGATCATTCCAGCATTCAAGTCAGTATTTAAAGCCGGAAAAGTGAGAAGTGCATTTATTAAATGAGCACAATAGTGGCATCCCAGACGGTTTTTTTTGCTGACTATTACGGTATCTTGCTAAATATCAGGATGTATGTAATTTTGCTTCTTTTGACTGTCCCAACATTATAACAACAACGTTTAACTTATGACGAGTTGTCTTCAACTCTTGAGAGCGTTTGTTCATGACAAAATGTTGAGCATACAATTAGGCAGTATACATATGCTCCATTCGCTCTCCCCCCCCCCCCTCCACTTGCAAATGGAAAATCTACCTTACTCTAATTATCATCCTACATTCATGAACGTTGATCATCTTACAATTAGCGCTTTATTATTTCTCATATCAAAGCCAGATTTTCCTTATCTCCTTGTTTTCTCTTGGTACTTCTTCCCTTTATTTGATGTCTGTCACTAGAAAGTCATGTTAACTTCCTGCTTACATCTTCATATGCGTAATATATATTTGCATAGATGTTTTAGTGGATTTTGGCGCAGATGTTTTTTTATAAGAATATGTATTATGCGTGCCCTAACTTTGAAATAAGGGAGAAAGAGATGTCAAAATGTAGTCTTTTTTGAATGTTGAAGGCATTGTCGTGGGTATGAGCCAAGTAGCTAAAGAAATACTTTTTTTGATGGTGTAGCTCATTGGTAGAGCAGCCGAGCGACCCATGAGCGATTGGGTCCCGAGATCGAATCCCGGGACCTCCAACGCTTTTGTCCAATCTCATTCGCTTCAGTGTTGACAAGGCGATCAATAATGTCCGGAGGATTCGCACCGAACACCGCCGTCGAGCTCTGCTTCTTGGCCGCCTCTTTCCTGTCGCTTCTCGTCGTTGCCATCGTCATATTGTGCACGCAGAAGTTGCACACAAATTGCAAGTTAGACTTTTTCTTTTTTCTGGGACATTTGAGCTCAATGTCAGTCATATTGAAAGCTACTACTTTCAGGTTCGATTTCTAAATAGCAAGTAAGCCATACGGCTTTTGCCCAACTATGCGTGGAAATAGGATGAATGTATTTTTTTTTGTTCTTTCCAATTGATTCTAAATTAACCTTTGATTTTTTCGCTTTTTATAAAGCAATCAGAATGAAACAAACACTTTAAAAACCAATTGCTGTAAGAAAGGTGATGAGAAAGCAAAAAAGTCTCTCTAATCAAGAGTCGCCCTGCTCACGTGGCTCTCATGCTGCTTTGCAATCATCGTCAATCACGCTGCATACGTTGTATGGCAGTACTCGACGGGGAATCAGATGGCGCTCGTGCAGCCGACGGGTAGGCAGGCGTAAATATACATCATTTGAAAATATAAAACAGAGAGAGAGAGAGATATTTTTACGAAACACATGTGTTTTCTCTGTTGCCATAGGCTTTCTCTCGTACACTTATTTAAACACTCGATTTGACGTCGATTATATATTTATCGACATCAAAATTATTTGATTACTTGAAATATCGATTGATTCTCAATAAAACATCGACTACTCACTAATTATTCTTTCATTGTACGAGTTAATGAATCCGCCTAAATATCTCTGTTATCTTCTGTCAATCCTTCATCCCTAAGAAATAGATATAGATTTTTTCCCTGAAATATAGATTGATTCCTTTTGAATTATTGATTGATTCTCAATGATATATCAATTGATTCTCAATGAAATATCTCATTGATTCCGAGAAGATGAATCCGTCTTCCTCTACGTGCGCACCTTCTGCCTCGGGTTCGCGCCGCTCGCCGTCTGCATCGTCGTCTTCGAGCGATGTGCCGCGCTCCTCGCGCTCTCCGCGACGCACGCTCGCCCCACGCCACTCGCCGCCGCCATCACGACAGCGGTTATTTAATCAATTAGTTAATTAATTAGTTATTTAAACTTAACAGATTTAATTTATGTATTGATATTGCTTATTTATTAATACAACATCTATTAGTTTACTAGCAATTTTTTTTATTCAGCATTCGTCCCAGCAAGTATGCAACTTTCGGTTCTATTTTTTTTCTAATTTATCAGATTAAAAAGATGAAATATTTCGCGAAACAGAATTGATATGGTGGTTTTGAGAGCGAGCCTTTCTATATACTTGTCGAGCGAAAGTCGAGTATTTAATAAACTCCAGCAATTGCTTTGAAGAATTAGTACAAATGTATACACAAAATCAAATAATGCTTTTAGATTGTCATCAGCTGCCTTTTCGCGTACATTCGAGGTTTGATTACTTTCTTCTCCATTATATTTAAAAGAAATATATATATGACGCGATTTGCGAGAGTATCCAAATGGCCGGGGACCCGGCCAAAATCGACTGGCTTTGATTTTGTTCAAAAGTTCCTCACAGGTGTTTTCTGGTATGAGGAATCGATTGGAAGTGGTCTAGTCATCAGAAAATGTCTCTTTAGTTCGTTATGAGGGCTTGAATTATTGGGCAAGCCGCGTCTGGAGGCGAGTTGGATGCACGTCTGAGCTCAGTGCGCCGCTGTTTGTTGAGATATAGACATGAAATTTTGCATCCTAATAGGCAAGATATTGCTCTAAACAACAACAAAATAAAAAAGTGAAAATGTCCAACTTTCAATTTGTTATAGATTTTTATTTTTGATGGAGCATAGACAACGTATTTCTCATTTTAGTAGAACCGAACCTATACAGCTGTATAGAGCATGAAAAGAGCTTTCGAATGGTCTATTGGGTTCAGGAAACTTAGGATGCGCTGAAGTTTCCAGATCGATTAACCCGGAGTGGCAGTGCAAATAAGCACATCCGCGGCTTAGAAGAAGTACTTCAGAATCATTTTCGTATGCCGAAACATACACCACACGAAAGAACGTGAAATTTGCTTCAAGCTGAACCCCTTACAATAAAATCCCGAACCTATGATGTTTTGTTATAAATCAAAAGACTAGGGCATCTACTTATAACAATTCTTCAAGGAAATATGCTAAAAAAATAATTGGAATATTCTAATTCGGATAAACTAAAAATATGGATTATTGGGCGCAATGAAAAGGACACTACCAGCATAATATTTATTGCTTATAACAAAAAATACTAGACTTGAAAGATTATTGAAAGGTGTTCAGCATGTAGCAAATTTCACGCTCTTTCTTATGTTGTATGTTTGGACGTGCGAAAATGATTATGAAGTGCTGTTTTGCAGTGCCGCTCAGGGATAATCGACTAGGAAACTTCAACGCATCCTAAGTTTGTTAAACCGAATAGTCCATTCGAAAGCTCTTTTCATGCTCTATAAATCTGTATAGGTTCGGTTCTACTAAAATGAGAAATACGTTGTCTGTGCTCCCTCAAACATAAAAATCTATAACAAATAGAAATTTGGACATTTTCACTTTTTTTATTTTGTTGTTGTTTAGAGCAATATCTTGCCTATTAGGATGCAAAATTTCATGTCCATATCTCAACAAACTGCAGCGCACTGAGCTCAGACGTGCATCCAACTCGCCTCCAGACGCGGCGAGCAGAATAATTCAAGCCTTCATAGCAGAAGAGAAAGTCATTTTCAGATGCCCTGACCACGCCCAATCGATTCCTGATACCAAAAAGTACCTAAAATGAACTTTTGAACAAATTCCAAGCTGCACGATTTTTTCAGGGTCCCCGGGCAGCTTGATTCTTTTTGATTCTCTCGCAAATCGCGTCATATGTAGCTAGAAGTAAAACATTTAAAGGTGTCATCATATAAACTCATGAGAATATTTATATTCAGCTAGCAACAGCAGAATGGAATGTTTAGTTCGAAATCTTGTTCGAAAGTATTTCATTTCAACTCCTATCGTTATAGTTCACTTTGGTAACACTTTATGCTAACCATAAGAGTGTATTTTAGGCGAGAACTTTGTCGGTTCACGCGTACTCACGATTGCGACAACTCTCTTCGATGTGTGCATGATCGTGGTATTGCTAGAGTGCACTTTTGTTGACCTTTTGAGGACATTTTACATTAAAGATGACGAGCCAAGTGAAAAGAGACCGAGAGAAAGCGAGAGAGAGAGAGACAGACAGAGAGAATGACGAATTACACAGATATAAGAGAGGACAAGGGAGGAAAGCAGTAAACTTCTAGAAATGTTCATGCAGCAGTAATGAAAGTGCAAGGATACAATTATCAATTAGTAGATGCCCGAAGTTCATTCTTAAAGGAGCAATGGACTGAATAATTAACATATGATTTTATGAACGTGTTTATTCGCATCTGTCTCAAACATTATTCTAGAAAGTTTGAAACATTTTTGTCTACTTGGTACTAAGCTAAACTCGTGCATAATTTCTTTTTTCTAGTACAAAAATTTTTTTTACCTCCTTTTTCACACGCTCTCTATCCAGAAGAAGGGCAAACTATTTGAGGGTACGGATTTAAAATAGTCCTAATGTGCCACTGTAGATTCATTCAGTGCATGGTTCTTGAAAATAAGTAATTAAGGTTTTCAATTTTTTAGGTCAGCAAACTGTTATACAAACGCAGCTCGGAGCTCTTCCTTCAAAAGGCACGCATGAGCATTGACCTTTCCAGTAAATACCAGGTACGGTAAGAAGGAGCGATTTCGTGGTGGGACCCTATTAGTCTTGATCTGCAACTCTGAAGACTCATACACTGTGTTTCTTGCATTATTGGAAAAAAAGATATCAAGGCACTTTTTTAAACTGAACTTTAAAAGAGAAAATAAAGAAGTAAAGCAGTAAAAGGTGCTCGAAACTGTACCGTAGTATATTTGAACTTTTTTTTTTCACAATCACATCCTTTCTCACACTCCTGTCAGTCAAAATGGAGTTTTTGGTGCTCCTTTAAGATGCTCGAAGTGTGCGAGTTCAGCAAGGCTCTCCTGCCCATTTGCACGATAAACGGCGTGATCAGAAGCTTCGCGCTCATTCCAATGTACATCAACATGTTCAATCTGAAGATTCCATACTTCTTGAATCTCTTCGTCTACCACATGGTGAGAAACGCACACATTACCGATATTACGAAATGTATATTATGATTCGTTGTATAAGTCGACCATGCGGTAATGTGTACTGTATATTGAAGAAAAACAATTTACAGTTAATTCCGTCATTTCCACTGTTACGGATTATTCTGTAACTTCCAAGTTTATGGAATATTCCGTAACTTTCAGGTGTACACTGTGAACTGCTTGTTGTGCATGCTTCTACTCATCTTTGGCTTTCGTCTAATGCGCGAAAAGCTCTATGAGATATTCTTGCCGACTATATTCAGGTAAGCGACAATATATTTAAAAAAACGTCAATTAAGCAGCTTACTTGCCAACAAAGGCAATGATTCAAATTTTTACTTGAAATTAATAATATGTTTTGTGGTGATTGCTTCCATTATTTAAACTCTTGCATAATAAAAATGCTAAAACTCTAAACTTGAATTTGGATTTTGCTTTCCTAGTAAGCATTAGAATTAAATTGGAAAATTACATGAAAAATTAATAGATTTTTTTTTACAATAACAAAATTTTATTTGTTGCGCATTATGCAGGCAAGAGAATTAAATATTCGAGTAAAAATACAACACCTAGGAGGCAGAGCCAGACAGCGCCACTTCGACTGGATGCCAATGAAGAAGCCGCTGTATACTTTAATCAATTTGCTGACGCTTGGCATTAGTCATATATGTACATACATACTAATACCTATTGTGAAATAAATATCAATTTTGTAATCAATTTGTTTTTGCGATCACACCACACAGCACCTAGTTGTCTCAGTTTTCCATCTTTTCAGCGTGATCTTTCAACTTCTTTCACACACCCGTAATATACATAGATTTGAGCAATAAAACATTTATTGACGATTTAACATTGACATGGAAAAAAGCTATCACAACATGCATGCGTACGATGTTGGTTTGGAGTTATAGCAACGATTTTACTTTGGTGATAGAAGTGGAGAAAGACACGAAAAGCATGTCTAAAATGGAGGCGGGACAAAACAAAAACGTTCAGCGAAGCCGACTACCGAAGGGAAATGAAGGAGAATTCAATTTTGAGTCAAAATATTGCACTATTTTGAAATGTCCATGCGTGCAATCCCCAGCGTTAAACTATCTGCACTGTTAGAATTTTTTGCGCTATTTTTGCGGATTGTATGCCCGAAATGAACATTAAAGGAACTATGCATGGAGTTTAGAAGCCGCTTGTGAAAAACTAACGTTTGAATTCACGCATGATATTGTAAAAAGTTTTGGCGGTAAGTAAGCACAGTATCCATCACAACAAACTACACTTGTGAGTCTTTTTCTCTCTGCCTCTCTTCTTTTCCATCGAATCTCAAGCATGGCTTGCCGCTTCGCACCCAGTTATCAACTTCTTTCTGATAGAATGAGGGTGGCATGGGGAGAAAATAGGCAAGGGGTGATGACGTCACTCCCTAAATTGTACAGTACAACGTGAGGGAAATCTGGTTTTTCTCCTCAGGGCCCCTTCAGGATGCATTCTTACTTTTCCTAAGGATGTTTCTAGTTGGGCCGGATAGTATTTTCGAAAACACAGCAGCATTATAATCTCCATGGATAGCTCCTTTAAGGTTTATTATTCGGTTTTATTACGAACGACGTTGAGACACGCTACTCTCTCGTGAGCATCTTATCTTGTGGCATTTCAGCCTTCGAAATAAGAAACTATCGATAGCTAGCAGATGCCAGTAATATTGACAGCCAGCGATTGTGCCGGTGAATGCAACGAGTATACAACGATAGAAACCGCCGCAAGATTTGTTAGCCAACTTCGAGGTCTTTTTATTTACCATTAGTGAACGATACGATGGGGCGGATTGGGGAGACAATAGTGTGAGAATGCTTGGAAGAAAAGCGAGAATGCGAAAGGTATGCTACATAGTTCAAGGTGCCGCTGCATTCGCCGGCATCGCGCAGAAGATCTTTGCGCCAGTTTCCGGCAGCCGCACAATGTCCATGGAGTTGGTGTAAAGGTCCCAGATGAGATCTCCGCGATGGCTACATTCGATTACTTTTTGCCGCTTGAAACGCCGTCCTGAATGGAACGAGCAGAGTAAGTATGAGATATCCACTTCACGTAGCGAGAAGACGAGAACAGTCTCGGCGCTCTGGCCTTGGGTGCATGTTCATTGAAAGTATGCAAAGACGTTGTGAACGGGGTCGGCTGTTGGGTCGAGGACATAGCCAGCGGGCAGATAGCCGCTGACGTCATGGTACAGAACTTCAAGCGGTGGGCACGCTCTCACAAGTGCTTAAAGGAGAAAGAAATGGAACTTTCAAACCTTTTCGTTTGAATAGGCTTCTAAGTGAGCTTAAAACAATGGAGAACCGCGTCTGCCATAACTCTTGTAATTTTCTCTTTTCAATACAAAACAGTACGATTGATCGGATTCGAAACGTAGAGTGAACTACAGTACCGCTCAGCGGCCAGGGGTCTCGGCTGTAGCGGCTATAGCGGCCGCGAGCCAAAGAGGCCAAGCGAAATTAAGCCCTGTAACATTTTTGTTTTCAGAATTCATTGTTATTTTTGCCTTCAGGGCAATCTTCTGCATCCATTAAGCTCAAAAACGTTAGAAAATAATGCATATTCAGCAAAATGGAAAATCTTGTGAATTTCGAGGTGCAGGAGCACTTCAATTCGTAGTGTGTGAACGTGTCATCGTTTCAGTGAAATTTATGAATGCAGTTGCTTGAAGAATACAACTTTAAATTACAGTATCATACTTCATTTAGTATCCTTTTGTCTTATCAAGTGACTTTTAATGTTGCAAGTGAAAAAAGTGTGCCAAAAAAACCTTGCACAAAAAAAACAGGAAGAAATTGGCTCAAAAGGGGATCCGAACCTAGCGCTTCTGCTAATAGCGATGCTAGGCATACCAATGCGCTAACCAACGATGGAAGCATTCGATTCCAAACAATTTTGGGAACATTTTGACGTTGGTTTTTAGAGCTAGATCTAAAGGCAGGCGTTAAAGGAGGTCTCCGACGAATAATTAACATATTATTTTTTAAGCATGGATCAGTTCGTCTCATCGTAAAACATAGATAGGGAAAGTTTGAATGAATTTCATCTTATCATTCCAGAATTATAGTCATTTTAAATATCTCGGGTAGAGAATTAGCTACTGTAGTTCTTAGCACCCTCCTATTTTGCTCGATCGCCAACTCCAGCCATTTTGAAAAAAAATGATGTGTGTATAGCAAAACCGGGGAAAGGAGAACACCCTTCTTGGAAGCGTGTATATTGGAGTGCAACCGACATCGGCCGGATTTTTCTCAACAAGTCAGCACCCAATGAAATTTTTTGGCCACTTATTTCTGTGGAGAGAGTGCAAGGGCTGCAGCACTGAAATGAGAGGATCACAGCGTTCCCAAAACTTGACGGGCAGAGAACTAGGAATATTTTTGCCAGTGGCCGCTAGAGTTCCTTCCGTGCGGGACACTTCATGGTTCAAATACCTATTTTGAATTGCTTGGCCAAACATTCGCCGGAGACTTCCTTTAACTGACGTCTCAGTTTGCCTTCGCATTTAGCGATCCCCAATTTGAGCTCCCGTTTTGACTCTCCTCACTTTTCCTAGGCAAAACATTTGCGCCGGTTGAACCTGCGACACACAAGACAGCAAGCAAACGTGCAGCTTACTGCGCTACTCTCTCCCTCTCTCCCTCTCTCCCTCTCTCCCTCTCTCCCTCTCTCTCTCTCCCTCCCTCTTTCTCCCTCGCCCTCTTTCTCTCTCTCTCCCTCTCTCTCTCCCTCTCCCTCTCCCTCTCCCTCTCCCTCTCCCTCTCCCTCTACCTCTCCCCTCCCTCTCTCCCTCTCCGTCTGCCTCTCCCTCTTTCTCTTTCTATCTCCCTCTCCCTCTACCGAAACCCAAATACTGCAATCGCACTGACGCCAAGTAGAGCTCAAAGTGGGGATCGCTAAAAGCTAAAGGAAAGGGAGACGTCAGTTAACGATTGGCTTTAGCTCTTCAGAGTATGTCCTGCGGAGCGCAGTAAGTTGCGCGCTTGCCCGCAATTTTGAGCGTCGCATGTTCGAATCCCTACCGGGTCGAATGTTTTGCCTAGAAAAAGTGAGAGACAAGATTGGAGCTCAAAGTGGAGGATTGTTCAAAGCGAAGCAAAGAGAGGACAAATCAAGACGTTCCGCAGAGAGAGAGAGAGAGAGAGAGAGAGAGAGAGAAACTGAGAGAGAGAGAGAGAGTGTGTGAAAGAGTGAGAGAGAGAGAAATTGAATTTGATAATTGGGTGGCTGACCGACTGTCAAGGTCTGCTTAGGAAGGGAGAAGTGCTTGGTGAGGCTCAGTGGTTAAAGTGCTTGTCAGTTGTTTTGTGTGTCACAGGTTCGAACCCCAATCGCAGTAAACGCTTCTGCGCTTTTGGATTTCATAACTGGAAAAGTTCCTTTGAAAAAATATTCCGATGCTATAAGAGGCTTTGTTTTCAAAATTGAAATCTGCCAATTTACAGAACACTACGGAAGGCATGGAATTTTCGTGGGATTGACTCTTACAGCTCTAAAAACCAACGTCAAATGTTCCCAAAATTGTTTGGAATCGAATGCTTCCATCGTTGGTTAGCGCATTGGTATGCCTAGCAGAAGGGCTAGGTTCGGATCCTCTTTTGAGCCAATTTCTTAATGTTTTTTTTTGCAAGGTTTTTTTTGCCACACTTTTTTCACCAACATTAAAAGTCACTTGATAAGACAAAAGAATACTAAATGAAGTATGATACTGTAATTTAAAGTTGTATTCTTCAAGCAACTGCATTCATAAATTTCACTGAAACGATGACACGTTCACACACTACGAATTGAAGTGCTCCTGCACCTCGAAATTCACAAGATTTTCCATTTTGCTGAATATGCATTATTTTCTAATGTTTTTGATCTTAATGGATGCAGAAGATTGCCCTGAAGGCAAAAATAACAATGAATTCTGAAAACAAAAATGTTACAGGGCTTAATTTCGCTTGGCCTCTTTGGCACGCGGCCGCTATAGCCGCTATAGCCGAGACCCCTGGCCGCTGAGCGGTACTGTATCTTTCTCTCACTTTAGAATCTAATGAACCCAAATTTAGCTTGCACTTTCTCGTAGATCTCACCAGACACTGCTAAATTTTGAAAAGAAAACTACAAGACTTACGTATCACGCACGAGATAGCCCTACTGGCGTTCGTGTTCACCACCATCTGTCCGCCAGAGTAGAGATGGTAAGAACCTTGCGATTGAAATGGAATAAGAATAGTGCCATTATAGAAGTAGTCCGGATCCGGACCCTGTAAAGAGAATGGCGTGAACAAGTCAAGTTCTCCTAGAAGTTTCAGATGAAGCCAACTATGACTGGAGGGAAGACGTCAATCTTCTGTGCCCAGAAGGTGCTTGTGGGCAGCCAACATGCGTATCATTTGAGCCCGTCGGCGGTGCAATAGAAAGCGGCAGTGGCGGGTGAATTGAGGTACTGCTCTACACCCGGGAGCGGCGTGAGCGGAGTCGTGAACTCATCAGTCGCATAGCATGCTGAAATGAAGAAATAATCCATTTGGAAGGGACAACAGACAGAGACAATGTGGTTGGCCAACACAGTAATCGGCCACGGCCGGGCCACTGTGCATCTCTGGACATGTCACCACTTTGTTCGTGTACATGATTGATTGTCTTGTGTTTCTTCCAGATTTTCATTATTTTTAAGAAAAAGTTGGTCCATAAATGGTTAAGAAAGACTCGAAAAATTGATGGTAAAAGAAAAACTTGTAAACTACGGAAGCATTAGACATTACTTTAGACATGCTATAAATGGTAATTGCTACATACATCAAGTCACTTAAATTTAGTGAACAATTTGCTATAAAATCGTTGAGCACTTTTTTATATAAAAAAAGTAAAGTTAATCTAAAAATCGGAAAGGTGGGCCGAAAATTATTGCCCGACAATATTTGGCCCACTTAGAACCTTGTGGCTTGCCGCAGGTGATGTAAATGTCGTCGCCAACCTAGTACCTGGGCGTCTCGTCGTTGCTCCTCCAGAAGCCATTGGGAGTGCACGTGAGTGAGTGGACTTGCTCGAGGAGGCCGAATGGGAACGGCAGAATCGTTCCCTTTTAAAGGAAAGAGATTAAAGAGCCTGATATCGTAGATTTAACCAGATACATACCTGCATATACTATTAATTAAACTAGGAAACTAACTCTCAAATGTCTTTCCATCGAGCATTTACAATACGAAAAAATTTAACGGAAGTAATCAATTAATCATTCGTGTGCAAATCATTATAATATCCTTTTTACCGCAGCATTTGTATGAAATGGTGATACTAATAGAGAATATACGGTATACTATTTTACTGATCGATCAAGGCCAGATACATTGTTTCAACGATTTGTTTCCGAAATGCTGTTTTTGTTGTTGTTGTTGTTGTTGTTCTAACCATCATGCAATGATAAACGTATTTACCTCTCCGTATGCGCCGCTCGCAGTAACTGATGGGGCTAGATCCGCGTACCTCACCCCCACAATAGTAATGAGGTGGGCACTCGTAATAGGGTGCCATTGTGTATGTGCATTCGTTGCAACCTGAAAAGGTGCTTGATTGCTCCTACTCAATCGGTATCTAACTGATGATATCGCAACTTACGTGGAAGGTCCTTGCAGTTGAGCATGGTCGTCGTGATGACCTTGTTGTTCGCGTAGTACTGACCGTTTTTTAAAATTCACCTTGTCCGCAGTCAGCCACGAGAGACCGCTCTTGTACTGCACATAGATTTGCTTTTTTATTAATGTTAAATTTTGCAAAATATAATTTGGAGAATAATTCAAAGTGATTGCAGTGGAGTCGTACTGCATCCATGTGTACATACTACACTCTCCCTCACACGCCCTCTTCACCACTTTCTGTTTATTAGACTCTTGCCTATATGCTTTTATCGACTTCAGCAGAGCTTTCGAAACATTCCCTTTGGCGCATCTTATTTATTATCTTTCTCATATAGGCATATCGGCTTGTCTTCTGCGATTTTTCTATTCATTCCTACGAACATAGCTGATATATCCCATTCATGCAGCTTCAGATTTTTACCTCATTTTCAATGGTGCGAACCAGAAAACGTATCTCGGCCGTGGCTAATACGATTTTGTGGAATGTATCCTTCCTGGATTCCACTTTACGACATTTGTATGTTGTATCCATTTTAACGATGACTCCTTTGGATGCAATTGATTCGTTGTCTATTATATGAATGGTGCCTTTCTATCTCGATCGCCAATCATGAATATTGGGTATCATCTTCCACTGCCTTTTTGCTGCGAGATAGCATTACCTATTGCAAATATCTTCATTTAGAGATTTCCAATGAGGCCGAACTCACACCTAGTAAGCACATTCGGAACATTGCTGGGAAAGTGTCTGCTAGGTGTGCATTCATACAACATTCGCTCATTTAGAACTCGAAATCTTGATATCATGTTGCTAATATGCGATGAGTGGATCCACTCCTCTGTCATGGGCTGCGTGCCCTTATTGCCGAAAAAAAAATAAGTAGGTCGAATATCGGGGTGAAGCGTTATTGCTGATTTGGAAAAGGGGGTGAAGCGTTATTGCCGATTTGTAAAACGGGGTGAAGCGTTATTGCCGATTTGGAAAAGGGGGTGAAGCATTATTGCCGATTTGGAAATGCGGCTCCCGAATATGTTGATCAGTCTCTGAAGACATAGCCCAGAGACGAATTTTTGCTCTTATTGCCGATTGACCTCATGTAGCGTTATTGCCGATTTGGAAAAGGAGGTGAAGCGTTATTGCCGATTTAGAAAACGAAGTGAAGCGCTATTGCCGATTTAGAAAACGGGGTGAAGCGCTATTAAACGTGAAGCAAATAAACGTGAGGCGGTGCTTAACACCGGCATCCCCATCCGCAAGTACGAGATACTTCTCGACGAGATGGGAAGGAAGCACACGACGGGCAAGGATCACTGAAGATTTCCACATCGCACTCAACGTCTCTCTTTCTATTATTATGTATACATACAATCTACGAATGTCTCTCTTTCTATTAATATATATATATACATTCTGTGAATGTCATTAATAAATCTTTCTACAAGTTGAGATACAGATTACACCTAAACACCTTGAGTAGTAATCTGCAAGGCCTCCCCCATTTTCCAAATCGGCAATAGCGCTTCACCCCGTTTTCTAAATCGGCAATAGCGCTTCACCCCGTTTTCTAAATCGGCAATAGCGCTTCACCCCGTTTTCTAAATCGGCAATAACGCTTCACCCCCTTTTCCAAATCGGCAATAACGCTTCACCCCGATATTTGACCTACTAATTTTTTTTTCGGCAATAAGGGCACGCAGTTAAATTTCACGCGCCAAGAACAAGTAAAGTTTTTTGCATATATTTGCATGTACATACATGTTCACATGTATATACAGGTACGCATCCGACACATTCCTCGACATCGAAAGCATCGACAAGAAGTTCCGAATGCCAATCGACGATCCTCAAGAGTGCTTCATGTGGCAAGACGAGCAAAGTGAGATGGCTGTCTTTGCATCGAAGCGGGTGCTCAAGCTTGTTCGGCACTACAATGCCGAGTCATTCATTGCAGACCGCAACTTCAAGTAACCTCGTGTTCTGCCTTTCTTGACTACTTCAGCGTCAGAATTTTGTACACATATATATGATTCCGTGTAACTTGAAAAAAAAAATTCGTTTTGTTTTCAGAAGCAGTGGTTGGCTTTTCCCGACAGCCTGACCAACAAGTTCGGCCAAGTTGCAAATCGGACCTCCAATGCCGCCGAGAGCTATTTCTCGTTAGAATTTTAGTCACTAATAATAAGTTTGTAATAGACAAAAAGCTATTTAAGTGGACTTGGTCGCAGTCTCAACCACGGCCGTCTCCCTCATCTTATCGACTTGGTCGAATACATCCAGGACAAGGAGTTGGCGTCTTATCTTCAACTGGAAGGCGCACGCAAAGACCCTTCGGCGCATGATCGATGGATTTCCAAGCACTCGCGAGAGCAACGCGCAGCAGCATCGGCCAGAATGAACACCCTGAAGGACCGAATGAACACCGGCATCCCCATCCGCAAGTACGAGATACTTGCATATCTCGACGAGATGGGAAGGAAGCACACGACGGGCAAGGATCACTGAAGATTTTCACATCGCACTCAACGTCTCTCTTTCTATTATTATGTATACATACAATCTACGAATGTCTCTCTTTCTATTAATATATATACATTCTGTGAATGTCATTAATAAATCTTTCTACAAGTTGAGATACAGATTACACCTAAACACCTTGAGTAGTAATCTGCAATGCCTCCCCCATTTTCCAAATCGGCAATAACGCTTCACCCCCTTTTCCAAATCGGCAATAGCGCTTCACCCCGTTTTCTAAATCGGCAATAACGCTTAACCCCCTTTTCCAAATCGGCAATAACGCTTCACCCCCTATTCCAAATCGGCAATAACGCTTCACCCCCTTTTCCAAATCGGCAATAACGCTACATGAGGTCAATCGGCAATAAGAGCACGCAGCCTCTGTCATGCACGTCAAGTCTCTCGAAAAAGTGCAGCGTAGCTTAACGCGTTCTATTTTTGAACATGTAAAGATGCTTTTACCGTAAAGCCAACACTTGTATCCCTCCGTCTTCTATCTTTTGAGCATCGTAGATGTGCTAACACTTTTAAAGTTATGTGTAAACGTATGTAAACTCTCCCCTCCACTCTCTGCATTATTTCGGGTTGTTAGACACTGGAACTCTCTATCAGAGCAAATTATTTCAACCAACTCTCTTTGGTGTTTCTGGACCGTACCAACACCTTAGAATAATTTCTTTGTTTTTTCTCTCTATCTTATCTCTTTCAATTGTTTTAGCCACCTCGTTGAACACATGATTTCGTACATATTTTCCAACTCTGTCTGATACTTAAATCAGTGCGATAATCAAATAATGGCTGACAACTGGCTGAGACCAGGGTTGCACGCACGACACGACACAGGCGTTCTCGCGGAGATTGCTCGGATTACAAGTAGCGCCGGTCTGACAGTTGGCGCTGCCATAAGTGCCCGTGGCTGCCGGGAGCGGCGGACACGAACAGGATTCTGGATAAAGTTCTATTTTTTTGACATACCTTAGGTAACATATCTCTGGTAATCTTAGGTATTCTTGACTTTCCATGGTCAAGTAATCATGACTTACACTAGGCATTTTAGGGATTCTTGATTTACCATAGGTACATATCTTTGGTAGCCTTATCTTACCTTAGGTTTCTTACATATGTCTTCTTGAATTACCTTTGGTATCTTAGGTCGTATTTACTTACCGTAGGTATCCCTGGTATTTTTGACTTACCTTTTGGTTAGGTATCTTAGGTATTCTTGACTTACCTTATATACCATATGGTTAGGTATGGTAGAATAAATAAAAAAAATATATAATAACCTACGGAGCATAAATTCGGTTTCTACAGCAGAAAGATGCTTACATATCTTTCTACTGAAGAACACAACACTCTCGTAATGAAACATCAAGTAAAAGTTATAAAATTAACACGAATAAACAAAGAATTGTATTTAAAAGCGACTAGTTGTCGAGGGCAAACAAGTTCAGTTGCCTCCAAAAAATTAACTAGGCCGAGCATGTTTCAAATTCCACTGGTTCTTTGTTGATAGTTGTGTCACATTTAAAAGTGCATCATCTTTTGTCTCTGCCATGCAATAGTGTGTAAAAGTGAGAGACGAAAAAGTGTAAAAGAAAGTAAGCAGCCTTCTACACACTTTTGCCCTCTCACTTTAGCACACTATCTTGTTCCGCAAGTCCAAACGTAAACGAACTTTCAACATTGATACGGTTTGTATCATGAACAAAGTTTGAAGGAAACTTTACTCATCTTTCCCATTTTCCATACTAAAACGCCCAAAAGATGCTTGAAGTTCTGATTATTGTTGACTCAGGTTTCAACAAAAGTTCGTTTTACTTTTCTTCCTAGATTAATAGCACGGCTGGTGTCTTGACTACTTGATCTGGTGTCCGAGACGGAAGCCAAATAGAACTTTATTTTCATTCACGCCTCAAAGCGTGAAGAAAAGATCATTATTAAACCCCCGAAGCATGGGAAGTGAGGGTTTCATAAGTTTTATAAGACTTTGAAAAAGTTATTAAAAAATTGTCTACGCCTACAATAGTGTTATACATTACATCGTGCAACACTTTATAGGCCGTGAAATGTATGCCGACACATGCACGATTCACAACCGGACGCAAACCGCCAATTTGAAATTGTCCGGGAAGATGCTTGCTTTACGATCTTGGCAAATTTAAAGGATCACATTGCTTAAACCTATCGTACTATAAGATCGGCCATTTCGTGTTAGGAGTTACCGGGTTTAAACCTCCTTTAAGTTAGGCTTGCGCAATAAATATGCTTTTATGAGATTTGTAAAAAAAACCTAATAAAAAATTTTTGACTTTAACCATGGGGCCATAGAGTGCCCTAATACTAACTTTTTGACTTTAACCCAGGGGCCATAGAGGGCCCTAATACAAACTTTTGATTTCCTGATTAAGTCCCCAAAATATGCAAATTTATGCAAATTAGGTTCACAAAATTCTTCCCCAGACTTTCCTCTACAAAGAATGCTCATTTAGGTGTAGTCTTCCATATTTTTCTGACTACGGCCACTTTTCTGTCGCTTGCATATTCAGGCAAAAAGAGTTTACGCCGAATATAATGTGAAGATCCAAGAATTTAAAGTAGCTACCTCCATTTTTGTGTGTCAGGACATGTTGAATAAGATGTTATGTACCACTAAAACAAATATCGCGAATGAAGCCATATATGTATGTAGCTAGGTTAAAGGGGATTTTCCAGGTAGGCCGCATATCGAAGCGTCCCCATAGCCCAATTCTCTGCCGAACATTGTAAAGTTCCCGAAGGTGAATCCTCATGAAATGCAGTTTCTAGAGGTAAGAAATGACGCTCTTTCAGATGGTTATGGTTTCATCGCACAGAAATCACTGCTAAGTTATATAACGACACTGCCAATAATAAAAGTACTCATTTCGACCGTTTAATGAAACTTTTATGAAAAACATATCTATATCCTTTTTATGCGCCCTATGATTGCAAATACAACAGTACTTTCTAAATTTAATTTTGTTAAGTTTTACCAACTTTACGGTCAGTCGAATATTTTCGATAAATCTATGCATACTGTTATACCTTCAAATTAATTTTTGAAAAAAAAAATGTTTTTTTTATAAGCTCTCATGATGCTACACAAGCACCATAAGAGAAATTAAAATTAAACAAAAAATATTTTTGGTCCCCTCCACCTCATGGTTGAGTAAGACAGGCTCACTTAATATATGGCAATTTTATTTGCGCCATTGTGGAGATATACTCCGGAGAGCAGGGTCTCCCTGCATTTTGTTCTTTGTATGTTGAGCCAATTCATTTATTTATTGTATAACTGTAGTCAATTTAAAAAAAAAACTAATAATTTACGAGAAAAGCCTGATGACTAGTGATCGCGTGAAATTTCACAAAAAGAATTGACAAACATGCTTTAAAATGCTAACAAAAGTAAGTATGAACGATTCAATCAATTCTGAAAAGAAAAAAAGAACGACTAGTAAATTTCGACTTTCAGCTTATCCCTTCAAATTTAATGGGATCTTGGTAGATTTGGTTGAGAAAGAATATAAAAAAGAGTATAAAGAATATGTAGCGAATTTTTATCAGGTTGTCTTCATCACTGCTGCTTCGCAGAATTCATCGAAAACTTATGAACACGTTTCCTCTACGACGACTACCAAGCCGACCTTAGCATGCTTGGAAATAATTACGAAAGTGGTTTGCCCCCTGGAAGAGCAAGCGTGCCTTGTTTGGGCACACTTCACTGGAGGAATTGACGAAGATCCGATGATGGGTTTCTCGGGTTGCACGACCCCAGGGAGCGAAAAAACGCGCCTTGTTTCGACAGCAGATCCGACTGATTCGGAGTTTGTACTTTTTTATGCGATTTACCAATTTATGTCAATTAACTTGATTTAACCATAAGTATTTCCAAAGAGCGATTCCGTTTCATATGCCTTCTTTCGAGTTTTTTTTTCAGGTACAACTTTCCAGAATTCGAAACGACGTGCTATGGCTGCCTTCATCCAGGCGATGCGTTTACTAAGGAAGTGATTGCACAACTACGACGCGATTTCACAGCTGGAGTCTTCAAACTAACGACATTAGCAGAGGTGTCATGTTGAATTTGACGAAGAATTTTTCGAATATCAAAGCTGAGAATGAGAACGAGAGAGCAAGACATAGAGAGCGGGAGAGTGAGAGAGAGAGAGAGAGAGAGAGAGAGAGAGAGGAGAGGAACCCTGAAATGATGGCGGCGATAAGGAGATGACGTAGAAAGAAGAAAAAAGTGTATCTCTGTTACAATATTATTTACATCTTGTATTATTTATTAGGCCACCCAGACCACTCCGCCTTTGACTCCGCCTCCGACTCCGCCTCCGACCCCGACTTCGACCGACTCCGCTGAGTACAATAAGGTCTTTCTTAATGCATGATAACTTGAGACTCAAAATAGTCTCAAAGTTATCGCTCCATTCCAGGCTCTCATGTCTTCCGTTCTCCTCGTGATCACCTGGCTACTTTTCACGCAGTAATCCGGGTAAATCGAACAATCTTGTAATCTGTTGAAAGAGCGCATCTGACCATGAGATAGGAAACGCCAGCAGTGGTTACCCTTGACGAACGAGGATGGCATTGATTTTGCCCTTGCTAAAATAGTCCTTAAGACAATTTTTAAATAAATTTTAATGCTTTCCAAAAAAGCTCATCCTATAGATAATATTTAGTGTGATCGTTCCATTTCTGTTAGACTCTCTATCTGAGATCTCAAAAAAAAAACCAAAAAAAACTCGTATTTTGTTGTCACAGGCACATTCGCAGATTTCTCTGCGTGAATGATTCGCCTATGGTTTTTACTTTTCTCACAAAAATGTTGCATGAAGAAAACTTTAATAAAAACAACTATCTAACCATTTTCTTTTCAAAGCCGTGCAAGTTCGCCCCGCTGACGTCATCCCTTGAATATGGTGGATACTCGCCACTCCATCAAGCATTACGCCGCCCCTCAACCAGACCCAATCTCCTCTACCGAAACCTTGCCTCTTCAACCGAAAACCCGCACCACAGCCAAAGCCCGGTCCCTTCAACCAATCCCCCCAACTTATACCCCCCTCCCCACTAACGCCTAACTTCCGACATCACAGATAGTAAATGTATGGTAATCTGATTGGAATTGTACATAAAGAAAATCTTGATCAAGACTCCGATTTTAAAGGAGTGCTAAGACATGGTTCTACTTCATACATAAAATAAAAAAATATTTCTGCAGAGGGTACCTTATTTTTGATATATATTTAAAAAATATATACTACATATTCAGTACCGCCAAACTACCAGCCGCGCATTCAATATGTCCAAAGTTTGAAATATGTTCGGTAAGCTTGTTCGCAACATTGGCGTTGTTGTCACAGGCTGAGAACAGAAGTTCGAAACAAGAAGTGCACACAAGCGATAAAGTGATCACAAGCTGGATACATGTTCGGAACACATTTGTATTAAGATTGGCTGCAAACTTCCAATTCTTTTGTTGCGAACAAGTTTCAAACAAGATGGTCTCGAACATATTTCAAACTTTAGACAGATTAAAGGCGCGGTAGAGGTGCAGGAACTTTCGAAACTTTCGGAAAGTTCCAAAATGTCCGATAAAATTGTCCGTTTATCGATAATCGCTCGTCGACCGATCATGCGCCGAGGGGTCTACATATGCGCCTTCCAGTTGATGATAAGACTTCAAATCCTTGCCATAGATATGTTTGACCAAGTGGATAAGATGAGGGAGGCGGCCGTAGTTGAGACTGCGGCCAACTCCACAAAGGGTCCGCTGGCGAAGGTTGCGATGAAGAAGAATGTGGTGGAGAAACGGTTGAAGGGAGCATTGTAAGTTGACGACTATTGTGAATAAGAAGATACCAGCTTGGCAATTAAGTACTCGGACTTAAGTTTGCTCGTCATCAAGCAGCAGCAACATATTCGAGAGCTCCAAATCCCAAATCGGCAATAACCCTTCGCAAAAATTTGACCTACTTATTTTTTTCGGCAATAAGAGCGAAAATTATCGCCAGAATATTCATAATTACATAATTTTTGACAAACCGTAATCAGCGTCGCAAGCTACTTATCACTTATTTTTCTAAATAAACATAGGGAAAAACCCAATGATTATGTAATATTTTAAATGCATAATATGCTTCTCATCATTTTAACCGTGCTTCATTAATATACTAACAATATTCTCTAATGAGTACACCCTGATTGAGCTTTTCCAACCAAAGGATGCATTCTCTCATATCACTTGAAAGTTTCTGTAGTCTAACAAATTGTACCTTGAGATACACGGCGCTGACCACGATGGCTGAGCTCGCTCAACTCTACTCTCAACTCGGCTGGCAGTACGCAGCGAACACTATGAAGGCAGCCACGAAGGAGGCACTCAAGATCCGTGCAGCAGCTCGCTTCTTGGAACACTCTCATTACTGAATACAAGCCAGATTGATTGAACACAAGCCATGTTTTCACCGTTAGGTCACACAAAATGGCAACATTGACAATGTTGATTGTAGTTCGTAATAGTCTCATTTTTTTAAACGATAATCAGCTTCGAATGTTACAAACATATCACGTTTTTGCTTAATAAACATGAGAAAAAATTCCAGTGATTAAATAATAATGTCAATGAGCTGTTAACACATGCATATTTCAATGTATTAAAAGGGTGAATAACTCTCAACCAGAGATAATTGCTTTTTATATGAAAAAAAAACTTTTTTATATGAAAAACAAGGGAGAGGGGAAGTATTGGAAGAGATAGTGGGGAAGGGCGAGGGATTGGGAAAGGAGCGGAAGACCGCCTTACGGCTTGGTCTTTTTCTCGCTCTTCTTGTCGTTCTTGACGGGAGGCGGCGCCTGCAAGAAAGAAGTAAAAGTTGGAATCGGACGATATTCTTCCAAACTCCATCGGTTTAGATGAAACAACTACATCTTTGAGGAACTCGGAGATTTCCTCGGTTTTCGTCTGTCCGATTGTGTCCTGAATTTACTTTAAATAAATAATTAAATAAAAATAAATATAGGAAGGCTGAAAAATGATATTTATTAACCTCATATTCTTCGATTCCTTTGCCGACTTCGAAGACCACGTTCAGATCCGGGTTCATCTTGAGCGTGTCCACATTGATCGTCATCTCACTCTTCGCGCCTTCACGATTGAATAAATGCTCCTGCAACGAAAGATAAGGAATACTGTAAAGTAGGAAGGATTTTTCAACTTGAACAAAAAAGAAGAACCGACCATCTCATTCTTGCGAATGTGGCCCTGCTTCTTGAGCCTTCCTCCAAAGTTGACTTGGTTCGCCCAGACGCGGAACTGATTCGGTTTCTCAATCTTCTCGTTCCCGTTCTTCGGCTTCCCGTTCTTCGCCTTCCCGTTCTTCCCCTTCGCCTCCTCGAGCTCGTTCACTGAAAAAAGACAATAAAACTTGAATATAAATTCAAAAAAGGCCAAAAAGACTAACACTTGGCCAGTTTCTGGTCTCGGATGGCCTTGAGGTTCTCGGTATCTTTCACGAAGTAGTATGCGACCGCATTGAATGCGAAGCTCACCATCACCATCGCCACGGCGACCACGATGAACGTGTTCTGGTAGCGTTCGCTGAAAAAGAAAGGATAATTTGATAATTTTTACTATTATATTTTGATTGTATTTTTTAAAGGTCTGTATATTTTCTTCGTCGTTTCTAGTTCAGGCAATTTTCAAATCATAAAACAGTCAGTTGCTGTCTTACTATAAAGTGGTCTGGAGGACGCGCATTTTCGAGCCGGAGGTAGTTGTCGTCTGCAAATTTTAAACTTTTCAGCATAAACTAACAAAATTATCGATAATCAGTTCTGTTATTTTTGAATGAATGGGATAATTGATTGTCGAGTTCGCTATTCGACCTCGGTCTTGAAGGCACAGCGCTGGGATCGGTGCAGTCCAGTGGAGTCCAATCCGGGCCCTCTTGGCTCCCTACGCGACCCAATTATTAAAAAACACCCGGCACGATTGATTTTTCATCACGCGTGACCCCTCTACCAACTCAAATCGTAACCATTCTTACCAACTCAAATCGTAAACATTCTTTGTTCAAAATCTTTTTTTTAATGAACCTCTGATTACAATGACTCCAAACTTTCATCCTTTCGGCAACTAAGCCTAGCAACATTTAGCACAAGTTTAATGAGCAGCTTGTACTGTTAAAAGATTTAAATAACATCGAATGGTATAGTAGTAAAAAATATGGAAACAGTAAGCTCACTTGAGAGTGCGAGCCGTTGCTGATCTTGATCCGCTGAGGTCGTAGTGCTCGATTGCTGTCGGCCCTGAACGAACTATAATGTCGACTTAATATCCAGCAACAATGGGTGTAAAAGTAGAGTTCTAAGCAAAGTTTTTATCAGCCTTTTTTTTAAGTGAAACTCCGATTATATTCACTTCAAAATTAGATCCTTTCGGTTACCAAGCCTACGAAGACACCTGTTGGTTTCACTTGATTGACAAATCGTGGAGCAAAAAATAGCATAAAAGTACCTCCTATGCCTGCCTCACAATCAGGTCTCGTCGGATGCCGACACGGCCCTTGAACCGGTCCCGTGCTCGAGAACTTACCTGTTAGAAAAAAGCATATCAAGACATAACTGATGGACATCAAAACACGCTATAACAAAGTAACTAAAACACACAGCTGCTCACAGCTGATTCCAGTTTCATGAGGAATTCTCAATTTTTCATACTTGCATTTATCTCTTTTTTTTCATACAGTAAAAACATATTACGGAATTGCACAGTGGCACGATTGGACTGCCCATTCGCCCCCATACATTGCCCAGCACTGTGTGAAGGTCGATACGGTCTGGCTTGTCTTGGGAGTCGTCTGAAGGTAGGTAAAATATTAACGTTTACAGCAAAAAAAACATAGTTGAAAATTACGATTATTGATTTTCTCCATTATTTTAGAAGGTTCCATGCTTTTTCGTCACATGATTTTTCGTCACCTGATTATTCGTCACATTTTTTTTTCGTCACATGATTATTGGTTGATAAAGAACAGGAATCTACGTTGGCGAATACTTGTGGGGAACTCGAGCCGACGAGGAAGGAAAGAAATAAGAGCCAGAAGAGAGTTTTTTTAATGCTTGTTAAATTGCTATATAACCGTTACAAGTTACTGACAACTGTCTTGAGTCTGACATTTATCACTGCATATTTCCTCTTTGAAACGAGTGCAGGAGGAGATCCGGTTTGCAGCCTTTACGAGTACGTTATTATCGACTTTGAAAAGCGTAATTAGGCCGTGAGCTTCCACTTCTCTAGCATTTTTTTTTATTAAGCTATTCATTACTTTTCAGTGCGTTCAGTTTAATAAATGGCATTAAACATATACAAAACGTTATCCACACATTTTATTCGGTTTTATTGGACAAATTAGAAAATGTGACGAAAAATCATAAATCTGCGGGAAAAATGTGACGAAAAATCATGTGACGAATAACCATGTGACCAATAATCATGTGACGAAAAATCAAAAAAATATGTGACGAAAAATCAGGTCACCATTTTAGAATGGGTACATATTTGAACGTAGAGTTCGTCCTTGAAGGTCTTGCTGGTGTTCAGGCTTGTCGTGGAAGTCTTGGTGATAGTCTGAAAAAAGAAGGGTTTCTTAAAACTCCCTCAATGAGTTTTGAAGACATTAGATTGTTTTCGGTAAGGTATTAATGCTTCCATGTATGTAGTATATATGCACCGAGGTGGTCGAGGTGGCTTTTCCCGATGCATTTCCATTGGGAGTAGAGGTGGTCGGAGCTTGGGAGGGGCTAGCAGACGTTGAGAGGGAAGAACAGATGGAATTGTTCACATAAAAGTAAGTAAATATATTTTAGAGCTTTTTTAAAAATTCTATTGTGTATATTTCGGTTGGGTGTAAATTCCACATGTCGTTTTATGTACCTTGGTGAATGTGTAGTTTCCGGTCTTCTGTTCACTGGGTGTGATTAAAGGAGGGGTTGAAGAAGGAACTGAATAGGTCAGAAACGGAAAATTTGAATGTTTCCCTCAGAAGTACATTTTTGCATGCTAAAATGGGAGTATAAAAGAGGCTCGGTCTTTCCGCAGCCACACTTTCTGCCTCTGCCGCTCTCCCGATATGGCCTAGTCCGTTCCTCCCGGCGACATCGCCACTCAGCCCAACTCCAAGGTCGTATTCAACGCGCCTTAGGACGACAAGCACACCTACCACATCGAGGTTGATTTTCCGGTGCTGATCAATTTAATTCTAAAACAACAACCTTTTTCAAGGTGATCAACAGCTCTGCCCGTCGCATCGGCTGAGCCTTCAAGACCACGAACATGAAGCGTCTCGGCGTCGACCCTCCCAGCGGTGTCATCGACCCCAAGGAGCCCGTCCTCGTCGCTGTCTCCTGCGACGCCTTCGCCTATGTCCAGGCGCGGGAGGATTTCGTTGTCTCTCCCAGTCTATCTTCTAAACTTTTTTTAATTCAACGTCAGAGCGTAATTTTTAAATACTATCACAATGCCAGTTTTAAAAAAAACGAGAAAATTACCAGTAAATGTTCCAGGAAGACACGAACAACGACCGCATGACCATCGAGTGGACGAACACCCCGGACGGCGCCGCCAAGCAGTTCCGCCGCGAGTGGTTCCAGGGCGACGGCATGGTCCGCCGCAAGAACTGCCCATCGAGTACAACACCTGAGGGGGTTTCAGGACCCTTCAATCCATCACCCGCTCTTCTTACCTCCAATTCAAATCAAATAAAAAAATTTCTGAAGAGTAAACGTTAAACATTCCATTAAAGAAAATTGCTTGTGATGAGTTTTTACAATTTGAAAGGGTAGAAAAAGTACATGTATAAGGAATTTTGGAAGTCACCTTTGCAGAAACTGAGATCCAAATCATATTGTATTTCTTAATTTCCCCCAAACAGTATTGAGTTGCCCATAGCTTATATATTTTCTCTATAATTTCCCTCCTTCTCTTCCTTTTCGGGGATATCGGATATAGACGCGGCCAAGCGTTGCTAACGCGCATTGACATCCCAGGAGTGGGAAAGAATTGCGTGTAGAAAGGGAAAAGTGAAGTTGAGCTGGATTCAGGGTCTGGAAAATGTGTTCAGAATTACATTTTTTTTTCAATCATATAAGCTTGTCGATATTTCATAACGTCCCAAAACAATAGGCTGAGAGTGCAAAATTTCTAGAAAACGAAAAATTGGTTGACGAATGTATTTGCTTGCCTAAATATTGCGAAATCATACGAAAATAAGATCAATCGTGCATAATTTTCATCTTCGATCGAATCAGCCGATCATCTTTATTACTACTGCTAATAATAAAAAACTGATCTTCTGATCAAATGAACTTTACAATTTTTTAAAAATGCTATTCAAACATTTTCTCCTTTATTCAATCTGCAATTCTGATTTCATTTTCTCAATACAACTGCATTCTAGTGCGAAGTCATGAAGCGCAAATGTACTTTTTAAGGTAATTTTTTTTTTTTGATCAAACAACAATATATATCTTCACTTTCCAGTTCCACTATCTCTTCATCATTTCCTCTCGCATCGCCAGTGGCAGTCGGCCGGATCAATAGTCGCACTACTCGCCCACCACTTCCAATCCACTCATTCTTCTCTGTCCCTCTCTCTCCCCCTTCTCTCTCTCACTCTCGCGCCCAGACCGCCCTCCAGAATGCTCAACATGTCCAAGCTGCCAGTCAGCATTGATCTCTCAAAGGTGCTTATCGATTTCTTAGATTACACAAATGTATCGTTCTCTAGAAACATTGAACCAAAAATAAAGATTTTTTTTTGTTACTTTGAAAATTTGTCCAGGGCGATTGATCTTTTTCAGCTGATCTCCCTGCCGAACAGCAACCGCTGGCGAGTTGCCGAATTCGAGCGAGTCGTCGATGGAGCCATTCCGATTCGGACCCGCCAGATGGTATTCGGAGATATCCTATTTCGACGAGCAACCATTTTTCCTCGATAGATATTCGTTCCCATTTTCCTGCCAGAGAGCGGGGAGAATATCTAAAGCTGGTTGCTCGAGATATTGTTCTTATTCAATTTCGAGCAAGCAAAGTAAGAGGAACCAAACGGCGTCATCTGGGACGAGAAAAGTGAATTGCGAAAAAACAATATCATTGTTTTTAAACCTGTTGTAGTGGCTATCCGCTTGTGTCAGAAAGTTATATGAAGAATATATGAAGAGCAAACAAAAGGGAGTCCACGTGAAAAAAATCGGAGTAATCCCGTCAAAGTTTTCAAAGTGATGAAAACTTTGCCCAATTCGAACTATTCAAATTGTTTTTCGTATTTCCGAAAGCAATTTCTATTATAATATATTTATTTAAAAAAATAGGTAATTCCAGGGTTGGCTCTTCGACTCGGTGCACGAGTGGAAGCTGCGGCCGTGCTCGCTGACGCGTGACGCTGTGCTACTCGTCTACATTCGCGAGGATAAAGGTCTCGGCGCGAAAGTTTAAAGATGGTAGCAACGGCGGGAATTTCAAGCAGCAATTTTCCTTGGCTTCGCAGGCTTTGTCCTCGACATGGCCCGCGCGCTCGCGATCGACTTGAAGACGGACGCCGTTCACGTCCACGGCAAGGCATACGTTAGTTTGGAAGGAAATAATTATCTATATTTAATTTTTATAGAAGTTGTTTATAAGAAAGAAATCAAAAAGGACAAACTAAGCATTAATGGGAAAAAATAAAGAAATAAATTTAAAAACAAAATTATATTTTCAGCGCCGCTGCAAGGTGAAGATCCGCTTCTCTTTTGGCTTCGTTAAAGTCGTCTTGACGGCAGCGCGGATTCGCCAATGGCGCGACGCGCTTCTTCTTGTAAAGTCATTCATTGATTTGGCGACTAAAGGATTTTCGATTATTGGCTTGATCGATCGAAAATCGAATGAATTCGGCTTTTGATCTCAAATTACATTACGATAGGGTAGCAATCTGATCGTTAGATCGGCTTGTCGCTAGGCCTGAAGACCTTTTCGCGTTCGAAATTAACTGTAATATTCAGGCAGCTGATTCATCGCACCACTCGCCGCTTCCTTCGCGTCACTCGTGTTTCCACGACGCGTCTCCGTATCCGCGCGTAGTCGCTGCCACCGTGCCTCAGACGGAAGGTCTGAGATGGAGATGGACGATCTTCTGCAAAAATATTAAACAACTAAAATGTAAAAAGGGTTCCCTTCCACCTTGAAACGCTCAAGAGAAAGATATATTACTGCGATTTTGTATCAATGATGCGAAAATTAATTCTGAAAAAATTTTTTTTTTTGCAGAGTTGCCCTTCGCCGAGACGCCCTCGGACCCTGCTGCTAGCCCGGAGTGGCCGACGACGGAGGTCTGCGATGTAAGAGAGCAGCTAGAAATTAGTAGACCGGACGATTTTGTAACCCACAATATATCCGTTGAAAGAAATCGAACTACCTTATGATCTACCGTAAGCTAGCCATCCCTCATTCGTTGCAGGACCACAGCGAAATCTCGTCGCTGACGAATCTGCTCGTTGTTCGCCAGCCACCCGCGGCCGACGCCTCCGAAAAGGTTGCAAAATTCATATGTAATAAAAAATAATTATTAAATAATATTTTTTATATTAGCGTAATATAAGTAATTATTCTCTTGTAGAATTCCGCACTCTTCACGCGCTCCTCAAGTGGCAGCAGCTTCTCAGTGAGAAATTGCTCTTTATCCTCTTACAAGTGGACGGGTGGGCGGAGACTGGATAGCAAATTAATAAAATATAGTATTCTTATTCCCAGGCCCAGCTGCCCGTCATCGAGGAGGAGGCGCCCAGTCCTGACGACAACGACAAGGAGAACTCTGATCCAGTTGGCTCCTCTGTTCAGACCTACCGTATACACAAAGCTACCGTATACCGAGTTGCTATGATCATACTTCATGTGATGTCTACAACATTGCTTATATCCACAGGATACCTTGTGGGTTCTGTACAAAAATACCGAACTATCGCTGTATTCCTCAATTTCAACTATATCCACTTGGTACTCAAGCTACCTATTTCAGTCCACCTTGACGGAGGAGAAGCAGAACGACGCTTTGCCGCTCCCCGCGCCGAAGAAGAAGGCGCGCTACGCGTTGCAGCTGGACCGAACGTCAGTTTAGATTTTGCAGCACAAAGCAGTTAAAAAAGTTGTGCTCCAAGCAATCGAGCGAGAAGAAAACTTATGTAGGCGTGGCCAGAACGAATGGGCGGAGCCTAACTTAGGTACTCACAACGTCACTCTTCTCTGCCGGTGCCGCTGCTGTGCGAACAGCTCGGGGAGCCCATTCGCGCGATCGAAGCGGCAAAGTACAAACGGTCGGTAGAAAGATCCTTTCTTAAATGATTCGTACGAGGGGGCGGGGCTTATTGATGTAGTGGGCTGGACCTAGTGATCTTGTAGGCGGAGCTTGCTGGACGGGTGGGTGGGGCTTAGAAGGACCCCTAATGAATGATCACTCTTTTCAGCCGCCCCCGCATCGTCGCCACCCCGCGTCCTCCGCAGCCGCCGTCCTTCCTTCCCGTCTACGTCGCGACCGCCACTGTCAGCAGCGACTTTGTTAACGGAAAAAACCGAGATTTAATCGATTGAATCTAAATATCACAATTTTCAGCTCCGTCACTCAAATTGTCAATATTTGAATTGGTTTTGAAGTTGTAAAGAAACAGTGGGCGGAGTTTGGGACATTAAAGTCAACTACTTTTATATCCTCTACCCATTCAGAAGATGATCAGTGACTACTCCGAGATGCCTGCGATCTCCATGATTGAGGACAAGGACAGTTGGAGCAGCATCTAGAGGAATCTCTTCATCCATGGAATCACCGCCTTTCTCCTTCCTTTCATTCTCTCTCTCTTCCTCTTCGAAATAATCACATCTCCACTCGCCTGACAACTTGAAGTCACCATTATGTAAATATTCGTCTGTCCTCTTTCTCTTGCAAATAAATAAAGCGCATAACATCGCCTGTCTTTTTTCATTAGAAATAAAATGGTCAGAAAAAGAATGAGAAAATGAATTAAGATTATTCGTGATAAGATTACATTATATGTCGATGATATTATGTCGCTGAGATAACTTTAGTATTGAACATACAACCTTTAAAAATAATCTCTACTTTTTCGACTACAATTAAATCGTGATGTCAAGTATTCTGGATGCACTGCTAGGATACGGCAAAATATCTTCGTCATTACTGACAATGAGAGTATGTTTCGATATCGACAGTAACCAAGAGACGCTGATTGTGAGTTTACTCTTACATTTTACAGAATCATTTTATATATACATATGTATGTTCATATGTAGATAATTTTGAATAATATCCAGTAAATGGAAGAATAATAAGAACGGAGAAGTTTTAATAAGTAATAGGAACCAATTTTGATGTAGGATCAGGGCCGATCGAAGAAACCATGTCATAATAACAAACGAAAGAGGGGGCAAGTTCAAAATAGGCCTTGCTATAATTTATGTTCACACCATACAGTGGTCAAATTTAACCAGATCAGCGATTAGTACAAGAATTGAATCATTATTTTTATTGTTCACTAATTATGATGAAGAACCATCAACTTTTGTTTTGTTATGATCTTTTCTCTGCCAAGTTCAACTTTAATATAACGAAACACGTTTATAAAAAGGGGGATTGGGGAAGGAGCGGAAGACCGCTTCACGGCTTGGTCTTCTTCTCGCTCTTGTCGTTAGAGTGTGTGTAGACAAGGCAAGGCGGGAGACAGGTTTATTCGTAGAGAGAGAGAGAGAGAGAGAGAGAGAGAGAAGACCGCAGCTTTAGTAGGAGAAGAACAGAACAAAGTGAGAATGAGTCCTTCGGTTTCTTTGTTCATTTTTAAATTTAAATTGACCCGGTTGTCTCACTAATTTTTATGTCTCCTCCGTGGTCACGCAATTCGAGTGCTTAGAAATCGATGAGACATTTCACTTGCTCAGAGGTTAAGATCAAAGTGGGTAGAATGATTTCAAGAAGGCTCGAGATGTATGTAGTGTAGTGAGCGAAACGATAGAGTTCCCGCACATATCGTCTCTCCACTACCCTGTCTCTTCTCGCTCTCGCTCTCTCAATCTCTCTCTCTCTGTCTCTCTCTCGGTTTCTGTTCCCGTCTGCCGCACGCAACTGCCGGCTATTCGCTCGTCACGTCTATCTCGTCTAAATCTATACCGTTGAACCATCGCTTGAAGTCCCTTGGCCTTTGCTCCCTTGAGCGTCGTAGACATGTCAATGATTTGATCACAACTTTTAAAATACTGCGCAACTAGACTACAATTGCTCTCTCTAGCTTCTCTCTTCCTTCACAAAAAAAATTGAAAAATCAGCGCATTTATGTACATGGAAAATTCTGTGTCATTGACCGAAAACATCTCTTTATAAGCAAATTGAAAACTTGACAATTCGATATGGGCTTAGCATTTCTTTAACAGCATAATGGTGATATAAAAATGAGATCAAAGAAACTGAAGAGTTTTGAAGTATTAATCGAGCGCGAAGGAGGAGGCAAGAAAAGAAGGGTGTCAGAGTGATGGAGGAAGATAGAGAGAGAGGGGGTGGAGAGCGAGAGAGAAAGAGAGAGAGAGCGAGAGAGAAAGAGAGAGAGCGAGAGAGAAAGAGAGTGAGAGAGGGCGAAATCACTCTGCAGCCGCTGCCTTGGCTGCTTTTGCCATCGCAGCGAAAATGGATCGCTCGTTGGCGAGGAGAGCGGAGGGCGCATCGAACTCGGCGATATGACCCTCGTCGAGCACCATTATTCTGTGAGTTAATTAATCAATTAATTAATATTGCGTTTGCCTTCGATGAAGTTCCTGCCTAATTATTACTCACTTTTATACACATAAAACTAATGCTTCAGAGAATAAGAATGGCGATACTGCAAATGGTAAATTAATTTCTTGATTTAGCATGTGTTTGGCTCAAGGGCAGGCTGTCTGAATGGTGCACGAAACTCAACGGTAATCTAATCTATGTAGTTGAATTTTCCTGACTATTATAGTCACATCGCTCTGCAAATCACATGTTCTCTCTCGTTCTGGAATCAGGAAAAAGGCGCGAATTCAAATATAAGCCCATTTAAGATGTCACTCCGCTTACTTGTCATAGTCCATAAAAGTAATTAATTTTTTTTAAATTAATTAACACTTACTTGTCATAGTCCATAATCGTGTTGAGACGATGCGCAATCGTGATTACGGTGGCCGATTCGAAGACGTCGCGAATCGTCTTCTGAAAGAAGACGAAGATGAGGAAATGTAAAGAGGAAAAGAAAGAAACATAAATGTTCAACACATAGATAAAAAAATTCTGAAGCCAGATTAAAGAATAAAACTACAAATAGTTCAAGAAGGTTCCGTTTTGGATCCTTTAGTGTGAAAATAGCGCTCGCGAATGACGGAGTGACGGGTGGCGGTAATTCGGTAATCTTACATAATTTTTTTCGTTGATCGCCCTCCTTTTAAAAGAAAGCGCGCGAAATTCAAATTGTATTTTTTCTCTAGCCTGAATGAGCCCGTCGGTGACTGCGTCGACAGCGGCGGTCGCCTCGTCCAGGACGAGAAGCTGAGAGCGGCGGAGGATGGCGCGGGTCAAACAGACGAGTTGGCGCTGGCCGACACTGATTGTGAGGGAGAGAGAGAGAGAGAAATATAGAGAGAGAACAGAGAGAACAGAGAGAAAAGAAAGAGAGAAAAGAAAGAGAGAACAGAGAGACAGAGAAAAGAGAGACAGACGAGAGTGAGAGACAGATAGAGGCAATTTTCGAAATGTGATAACATTTTACGACCATGGTGCCTCTCTTGAAACCACCTGACATTCTTCCCTTTCCTCTCTCTATCTCTCTCGCTCTCTCTTTCTCTCTATTTCTTTCTCTCTCTCTGTCTCTTTTTATCTCTATCTCTCTCTGTCTCTCTCTCTCTCTGCCTACCTCATATTCTCTCCACCCTCATCGACGTGATGATTCAGGCCGTCGGGCAGGCGAGCGACGAACGACTCGAGGTGCGCGTGCTTCAGGGCCTGAAGCGTAGAAAAGAGTTAGACGCTTTCTCTTTCTCCTTGATGTGTCTCTCACACTTTCATTTTCTCTCTATCTTCTGTCTCTCGCCTCCCTTCCTCTCTTTCTTACCCATTCTCTCTCTATCCCTCTCTATCACTCACGTCATATGTTTCTCTTCTTCTCGAGAAATCCCCTCCCTGTCTCTCTATCACTCTCTCAACTTCTCACATTCTATATTTCGAGATAGGCGAGCTTTCCTATGTTCAGACCCCGTTCAATATATTTTCTCTCTATCTCACTCTTTTTCTGCATTCCACCAATGTACCTGCCAAACTTCATCGTCCGCGTGCTCGCCGGTCGGATCGAGATTGAAGCGAAGAGTGCCGCTGAAGAGCACGGGCTCCTGGAAGAGAGGAGACGGTTGGAGGAGGCCAAGGAGAAGTTATGAAATGCAGAGCATAACATGCAGGGATGTTCAAAGCAGGCAAATAGGATGTTTTCTCTCTCTCTCTCTCTCAGAGAGCTTGTTCCTCTGCCTACCTGCGGAATGATGGAGAGCCGCTCTCGGAGGTCGTGGAGGCCGATGGTCGCCACGTCAATATCGTCGATGAGGAGCAGCCCGCCGGCCGGCTCCATGATGCGGAAGAGAGCGAGGGTCAGCGAGCTCTTCCCTGATTTAGGGGAAGGATCTCTCTTTTTTCTCTCTCTCTCTCTTTCTCTATATTCTCTCTCTCTTCTCTTTATTCTCTCTTCCTCTCTCTTTTCTCTCTTTCTCTCTCTCTCTATTTATCTTCTCTTTTTCTTCTCACTCTCTTTTCTGTCTATTCTCTCTTTCTCTCTCCCTTTATCTTCACTCGCTCGTCTCTATCTCTATCTCTTTTTCTCTCTCTCTGTGTTTCGTGCTCCTTTAACCTAGTAATCATGGTGGCTAAAATAGTTTGTTTCAAACCTGCGCCAGTACGGCCGACGACGCCGACCTTCTCGCCCGATAGAATACGAGCATCAATGCCGCGGAGGACAAGATCGAGACCGGGTCTGGAAGTAGAAGGATAAAGAGAGAGAGAGAGCGAGAGAGAGAGAGATAGAGGGAAAGATAGATAGGGAAAGAGATAACGGAAAAGAGATGTACAGACAAAGAGATGAAGAGAAAGAAAGGGAGAGAGACAGAGTGAATAACACAGAAAAGTGTATGGAAAGGCCAGGTGGAAAAAGATAGAGTTGTGAGACAGAAAAAAAACAGCAACATGGTTTCACAACATCAAGAGTTTTAAAGGAATTTAATAAAGTAAGTAATAAAATAAAAGCGAAGAAAAAGACATTACTGACCGATATCTAGAGGAGTAATTCTTGAAGACGAGCTCGCCAGCGGTCGGCCAGCCCTTTGGAGGACGGCGGCGCGAATTACGCCACTCGGCCTTTAAATGGGGGACGATTAATTCACGTTTGAATTGATGCGCAATCACCCTGAGGGTGGACAACTCTCTCAGTTTGTCGTGCTATTTCGCAAGTGGCACAAAGCCACTACCCGAAAATATCCATTGCGAATCAGAGTGCGAATGGCAAGCAGAAATTTGGAATCGCACATACATATGAGCATAATTTTTTGGTGATCGCACTCCTTGAACTAAGAAGAGAATATTTGCTCAACTAAAATAGGCCTAAAATGATCTGAACATCTTTAACACTTATCCTTACGTTATCGTCGGGGCTAATGATAAGGCTTGTTGTATGCTCCAAACCTCGTTATTACCCTCGCTGTACTCCTTGACGCGCTCGACGGCGACTATGCTTGTTTCGAGCTCGGACAGCTGACGCATCAGCATGTTCATCATGAAGGAGACCTGATGAGCGTTTTGCGGTAGCACTAGACGAATTCGATCGCGGATAATCCGGGCTTACAAGTCTAGCTCACTACCAATGCGCCAAGAACGTACGTTTAGCGAGTAGCTTATTGAGAGGCCGATGAGACCGGCAGTCTTGTTGTCGCCGAGCGCTTTGCCACCGACGGCGAGCATTGATGTTACCTGTTAGAAATTGGGAAAGAAAGGGCGAGAGACAGAGAAAATAAGAGAGCCAAGAGAGCGAGAGGAAAATGGAGACTCACGAGGATGATTGAATTGCCGAGCGACTCGAGACGAATGCCAAGCCATCGAGAGGCCAGCTGATAGAACCACGAGCAGCGAGTGTACGTGTTAATCTGGAGAAGGAATCATACAAATAGGGCCAAATGCTAATTGAGTTTTGGCTCCTTTAAATGCTGTGTATTTCGTCAGTTCTTCAAAATGTTGTTTGTTGTCTTGCAACAATATGTAAATAAAGATATGTTAGAATACATATGATAACTTTAAAAAAATGCAAAAACTAAATCTCAAATTGTTTTGTCTGACGCAAGGGCGAGAAAGCACGTGGGCTAGAGAGACGAATGGTCAGGAAAATAAATAAACAAATTTCGGTTGAGTTCTGTGCTCCTTTAGGCGCATACCTTTTTCCGTGACTCGACCGTGAACCGCTCGGCCCAGCCAAAGGCGCGAATCGTCGATGCGCCCTAGCAAGTTAGAAGTGTATTAAAGAATTATACAATATTGTCAGGCTTTCTCTCGGGTTATATTGCCGAGGTGAACATTGAATGTTGATCCGCGCATCACAATTGGACCATGAACTTGCGGATGGCTTTATGTACATATATGTATTTATTCGTAAATGGAGAGGACGCAACATGTACATATGTATACCGGATAATAAATTAAACTGAGAAGAAAAATCTCAACCTGAATACTCTCGCCAAAGTGTGAGTAGATCGGCGAGCGATTAATCGATGAGAGACGCTGCAGTTGCCGGGCACTCGAGATGTAGTAACGCTGAAAAAGGAGAAATTTGGCTTCTTATTCATATATTTTTTTCTTAAAAGTTTCCTCTATTTTCTTTTTCTATTTTCTACTATAATTTGGAAAACATACCGCTATTACGCATCTTTTCCTGTAACATTTTTGTTATTATCTACCTTTATTTTATTAATATCAATTTTTCATAACCATATTATTTTATTTTATTATTAGATCATCTAAAAAGAAGTTGTTGACAAACCAGGACGAGGACGTAGACAGCGATGATTGGAATGAGAAAAGCGATGAAGAAGGGTTGGGAAGTCGAGATGATTGTGAGTGTCTGTGTCATATTAATGATGCCGACGCAGACAAATTTGAAGTTTTGGCCGATGATCAAGTCGATCGTCTCCATGTCCTGAGTGGAAAACAAAATAACCATTACAGTAACCTCATAAACAAAAGAGCTCCATTGTGAACTGAGAAACTACGCTACACCAGAGATGGTAAATGGCCCAAAAAATATTTTGGGCCTGCCCGGCCCGAACCATTTCCGGGCCCTAGAATTTTGGGGCCGGCCCGGCCTGTGGGCCCGTTTGAGCCCGATTTTCAAAAAAAATTCTGGGAATAAAGTCCGACGACTTAAAAAGTGTTTTGAAATTTAGAAGTTTTCATGCACGTGCTACGAACATTCATTTTAATGTATAGAAAAGACTTTCAGGAGGAAAATAAACAAATGAAGTAAGTTTTGCTCTTAACAATGCCACCAGTCGTCCTGGACGACATTGTGTGCTTATCGGGCCCAAATGGGCTCACGGACCCGCCTAACTTTTTTGGGCCCGGTCCGGCCCGGCCCGGGGCCCTGGGAAATTGGGCCGGCCCGGCCCGCGGGCCCGCCAGGGCCGAGCCGGGCCGTTACCATCTCTGCACTACACTCAACGTCCTCTCATATAACATGGTTTTTTTTCTCTTGAGGACTACTGTAGCTTTCAATGTGCCTCTAGAGCTTCTTCAAATAAAACGGAGATTTCATATGATATAGATTTTCTCCGATTTATGTATGTATGTACCTTGCCGAGCCGGTTTAGAATGCGTCCAAGCGGCGTAACATCGAAGAACGCAAGTGGCGCTCTAAACAGAGAGGTTCTCGATCCGGTTATTTTAATATGACTAAGAAATGGTATCGCCCGTTTAAAACCATAATGTAAAAGAATCAATTATCATTAAAATGATTCAGCAGCTTGAGCTAAGGAACACTTGAGGCTCGATTACAGATTGTGAGATTCACAACACAAACATTCGGCTTATATCTGCCAAATTAGTACACACGTTTTAAATATGAGGAAAATCAATAGCGGATTTGACACACTAATAATGCATAAAAATAAGTCCTTTCGTTAGCTATTTTCTCAATCTCGTTTGCGAGCTCATGATACATGTGTGAGACTTGTGTGTAATTTTCCGCGCAAATGGACATCGCATCGTCGTAGTTACTACCGTAGGATATTGTGAAGGAGTGGCGCGTGAAGTCGCAAGCTCGCGCGCACCGCGCCGAGAACGAGCAGCACGATGCCGAGATACAGAAAAACAGCTTAAAAAAATATTTTGTTTAAACAGTATTTTTGAAAAAAATTTCTTCATACTTTACATATGTCGATGCTTATTTAAATGGAATAAAAAGTAATTAATTGATTAATTAATAAATCAATTAATTTATTAATTAATCGTAATAATTAAAAAAAATAAACCGTACTTTCTCCAATGCCGACGGCCGCATACACGAGGATGCGCACGGAGAGCGGCGTCGCCTCTGCGGGATCGGAGTCGATGAGATTGTCGTTTGACCTTGAATACGGTAATCATTATTTTAATACCCAATCTTAATGACTCATCAGTAGTCTCTTTTTTGGTCAATATTTTAGAAGCGCTTCTCCAATATATGTATGTATGTATGTACTGTCTCGCACGACTCGCCGCTGTGCGATCCCGACTCTTTTTTTTCTTTTCCGGAAGTTTCCCTAGTCCGCCGCGTCCCATTTCACCGTTTCATCCACAGTATTTTGCCGGATCGGCTATGAATCACAAGTCGAGAAAGCATTTCCATGTCTTGTCACTTCTATGATATATGAGTAAGTTAATTAACTAATTAATTAATTAATTATTACCAGTCCGTGAGCCAGAAGGCTCTGGTCATCTGGAGCAGCATGGACGCCGTCCAGGCGAGGATGAACGGAACAAAGCGATTCCACACGCCCATTGACTTCAGATAGTCAGTGTAGACGGAGATTTTGACCTGAGGAGAGAGAAAGAAAGAGAGATTGACGGACATCTAAGTAGTGAGAGAGAGAGGGAGAGAGCGAGAGGGAGAGATAGAGACTGACACTGAGTAAAATTCCAATCGAGATAGAGAGTATGTGAGAAGAGGGAGAGAGAGCGAGACAGAGAGGCAGAGAGAGAAAGAGATTGAAGGAGATTCAAACTGAGTGGGAGAGAGAGAGAAAGAGAGCCGGAACTACAAATTTAGCTGACCCTGCCGGTCGCTGTTTCCTCTTTCTCAATGAGCACTCCTCGCTCAAAGTCAAGGTTCATTGCCTTGCCTGTCGCGCTTTTCGTTGTACTCTAAAAATACTTATATAGTTAATTAATTAATTCGTAATTTTGGTACGAAAAATAGCTCAATTTCATTAGATAAATGACTACATAGAAGAGAAGGAAAATACAAAATAATTAGGAAATTTTTCTTAATACGTACATACATTTATCTAGAAGTATTGGTGTAATGTAGTGTTAAAAATAAAATTTGGTTTTTAAAGAAGAAGAAAAAAGAAAGACCTTCTTCGACTGGACGGAGATGGAGCGACGGAAGGCGGTAGAGATCTTCGAGCGGCCGCTCACTATGGACGCCGCTTCTTCCGCGTCCACGTCGGCATCCGCGAGACGGCCGACCGCGTCGTCGTCAGAGCTGAGAAGAGAGAGGGGAGAGAGAGGGCAAGAAAAATATGGGGAAAAGAGACAGAGAAGAAAAGCGGGAGAAGACCGAGAAAGTGGAAAGGGAGATGAAGAGTATATCAATAGAGAGAATGAGTGTGAGAGAGAGAAAGTTAATGCGAGGGAAGAGAGAGGGGCGGGAGAAGAGAGAGAAGAGAGAAAGAGAGAAAACAGAGATTCTCACCTCCTCTCGCTGCTGGGCGTGAGTTGTTCTGGCTGCGCCGTCTCTGCCGCCGCCTCTTTCAGCAGATGCGCCACTTCTTCATCCTCCACGAGCACATCGTAGCGGCCGGTGTGCGAGATTTGGCCGCCTGCCAAAAAGCTTCTTTCCCGCCAAAACCTATTTTCCCGCCAAAAATTTCAAAATCTAATCCTAAAATATAAATAATATACGATACCTTTTATTGCATTCATCAAGAAGCACGACAGAACAATTAATTTCGCGATTTAATTAAGCAATAAATTAAATTTTTTTCTCTTCCGCCCTACCACTCATAATGATGACCACGTCGGTCTCCTTCAGAAACGTCAGGCCATGCGTAACGAGCAGCCTGGAATAGCCGGCAACAGATTGCAATGATAATTGAGTAATCAAAAGGAAGACGCATCGCATTCGAAACTCATCGTAGAATTTATCGTCAGCCACATCGATAAAACCACCTGTATGTTTGTACTTTGGCGAGGGAGGGAAGAGGAGAGAGAATGCTATAAAATTCATCGAAATTGAGTCGAAATCGAAAAAAAAATTAAAAAGACAAAAAATGTGATACGGAGGACGGGCGGAGCGGAAAAGGGTTTTACATCTGAGAAATGTAAAACATAAAGTAAGAAAAATGTCAGAAGGAAATGATTGGCTAATAAGGCAGAGACATTTGTGAAAATACCCAAAAGAAACACCTCGTTTTTTTCCGCAAAACACCAAAATAAAACCTCGTCTTCTTCGCAAGGATTCCTTGTGGTCCAATGACTCGGTCGAAGATATGGCGGGCGACGTGTGAGTCGACAGCAGAGAGCGGGTCGTCCAACAAATAGACATCGCGGTCCTGAGACGAACGTGAATTAGTAGAAGTACTGTTGCATTTTGCACCAGTCTAACATCGAAAATTGATGTATGTAACATGAATAGTCCTGGATTTGGCCGGTAAAAATGAGGCCATACACCCTTAAATTAATCTTTCTGCCCTCCTTTCTCATCTATACTTTCTATTGTTAGCATATGTATATATTTGATCTCTCCATTTTAAGATTCTGCGCACTCAATTTTATCTTCTTTTTTTAAAGTGCTATACCTGATAAACGGCGCGAGCGAGGGCGACACGCGCCTTCTGTCCACCGGACAGATTGATGCCCTAGAATAGAGAGAGAAAGAGAGAGTGAGAGGAAGAGAGAGAGAAACAGAGAGAGTGAATAGGTGAGAAGAAGAATAAAGATGCAGGTCTATCTTGTTCTTTTTGCATCCTACGATTTATTTTCATTTGCAACAGAGAATATTTTGAAGAGAATAAGTACGAATTTTGGAAGAACAAAAAATAACCTTCTCGCCAATCTCGGTCGCATCGCCATTCGGCAGCAGCTGAAAGTCGGGCCTCAGGGCGCAAGCCTGAAGCAGCAGGTCACTTCAGAAAAACTTAGAAAACGCGTTTCAAGAGTTTCAAAGGTCACTAAATCAATCGCAGCTATCTACATAAGTAAGGAAAAAAATCGGATATATTTACATACATATATCCGATTTTTTCCATGATGGAGATGAAAATTTTCGAGTGAGAGAGCCTGTTATTTAGCCTGACGCGGTTGCAGTAGTCAGGGAAATCAACATAGAAAACTGCTTAAATTAGTTTCGTTGTGCTCCTTTTTAACTTCTCTTTTCTCCAACCTCGACGACTTCCTGGTATCTGCTCTGATCGAAGGCAGCGTCCATGATGATGTTCTCGCGCAGCGTCGCATTCTGGATCCACGGCTGCTGCGGGACGTACGCGACGCGACCGCGCACGCCTACGTAGCCGCGCAGCTTGTGCATCTCGCCTGAGCGATTAGAAGAAAATAGAGATAAAGAGGGAGAAGGAGAAAGAGAGAGCCTGGAGAAAAAGGATGAAGAATTCTTTGTTCATTCCTTTTAATAAGAAGAATAGAGAGTAAAAACAATGTTGAGCGTGGAAACTCAGGGATGTCAAAAATGCTGCGGACATCCCTGGACGTGCAAGTTCTTAGCTCACCGAGCAGCGCCGACAACAAGCTGCTCTTGCCGCCACCAACACGTCCAACAATCGCGAGCAGCTGACCGTTGCCTGCGAAGCAGATAATAATTGCTTTCTTCTCTTACAATATAATATTATTATTAATTACTAATTATCAATTATTATATTAAATTAAACAGTTGAGCAAATTATTCTCCAAAATATCTTATTATGATTATAATGGAAAGATAAGGATTTTTTTGCTAGACATTTTTTCTGGAATGCCAAAAATTGATGAATATATTTCCGTGGCCACGCGTTGCGGTCGCGTCGCGTACCGACTGTCATCGACAGGTCGCGCAGGTTCGCCTCAGCGGCGTGCTCGCCCCACGTGAATGAGGCGTCTGTCGAGTCGATGGAATGCGTGAAATCTGTGACATTTATTTTTAACAGGTAACAGAGAAAACTGTTATGCTACTTTAAATAAATAGAAAAAAACATCATGGCCATATAAAAAGAGAAACCTTCGCCAATATCATCCTTATCGATGTCGTCCTCCTTGAGCTCGTCCGCAACGAGGAACTCCTTGAGGCGCTTGTTAGAAACGACCATCTAAAGTTTCCCTTTTTCTTTATGTATGAGTAAAATGGCTATATGATGATAATAAATATTTAAGTAATACGATGATTAAATATCAATTAATTTAGATATTGAAAAGTTTACGTTTAAAAAGTTTAAAAAGATAAAACTCCGACCTGAACGGTCTGGCCGATAAGCTCGGCAGCCATCATAAGAGGACCACGCAGTTGGTTGAAGAGCGTCAGAGAGACGAAGGCAACCTAAAGAGATATAGAGAGAAAGATAGTGAGTGAGATAGAGAGATAGAGAGACAGCGAGAGAGATATAGAGAGATAAGAAAATACAGAGGGAGAGAGAGCGTAAGACGAAGCGAGAATTGAATAGCAAAAGAATTCCTAGCCTGCGGTCCCAGTGTGTGTCCGGTCGGATCACTAAGAGTGTACACTGCGAAGGTGGAGAGTGCGACCTGACGGATTTCGTGAATATTATTTAGCAAACAACAAATTGAGTTTTATTTTTTCAGGATACAGTAAATTTCAACGTGGCGGGCGAATTACATGAACATAACGTATACAAGGAGACAGTGTATTTCTTCAAATATTTTTTGCCATAAACTCCATTGAAAATGATGTATTGAATTAAATAAATAATAAATATCTGCATCGCTCACAACAAACGGCGACGTCACATTGGCGACGTCGAGCGCCGCTTTGATGACGCCGGTCTTTCGAATGAGAGCCACCTTAAAAAGAACAGAATAAGAGCCACCGTTGAAACCGTAGAGAGCCGGTGACATTTTGTAATATTTTTTCAATCACGCAAATTTAAAAAGAAATACCGATTAAAATTTATTATTTTAAAGATCGATTAAAAAAAAAATGAATATAAGATAATGACAATTGTTCTAAACAGTCATATCACAAACTTCTTGCCGTCGAATATTATCGATCGTCGATTCCATCGCGGGCTCCCAGGCGTAGAGTTTTACAACCTGGAAGAGTTATTGCTTAAAGTGAGAGATAGGTATTGTGTTGAAATGATAGAATCATAGAAAAAAAAAACTAACTTTGATTCAAAAAGAACAATCATGCTGGTTTTTTGTTTGAATAATCTCCTTTTTTATATTATGAAATATATGGTCTAAAGTCTAAATTCATTTTATTCAGGACATAATAACATTTCTCCGAACTCGTTCATCATACCTTGATGCCATTGAGAACCTCACTGGTCATCCGAATTCGCTCGTCTTTAAGCTTCATAAGGCGAGTCTGAATTTTTTTGCAGTTTATTTATAGGCGCCGAAGTAATATTTAAAAAAAAACTATAGAGAAGCTGTATATTGGAAGACAATTTTAAAATTGAATTGGCGGGAATTTCGAATTTTCTGTTAAATACCTGATATCGCTTGACGACTTTCGAAATGTAGCCATTGAGCGGGATGAGCGAGAGCATCACGAAGATGCCAGCGACGGCCGCCCAACCGACTTTGGCGTATAGCATCGCGAGGGTCAGAGAGATCTGGAAGAGACAAAGAGACAGAGAGAGAGGCAGAGAGAGTGATTTGGAAGAGAGAGCGAGAGACTGAGAGAGACAGACAGATAGTGATCTGGAAGAGAGAGAGAGAGAGAGAGAGAGACAGAGAGACAGAGACAGATCTGAAAGAGGAAGACAGAGAGAGAGAGAGAGAGAGAGAGAGAGATCTGAAAGAGGAAGACAGAGAGAGAGAGAGAGAGCAGGAGAATGAAGAAATAGAGTACAAAGTCATTGTCACCGTTGCATGTTTTCTTTTAATAATTCGAGGATTAAAAAATATCTTTTCCCGCCAAAAAGAAAAAAAAAAGAGAAACCTGAAGCGGGCTGCTCCAGTACTGCTGCAGCTGCGGAATGATGCGCTGCATGCGGTCGACGTCGATCGACATCAGATTCACGATCTCGCCGTGCGTCTTGGCGCGGCGGGCGCTACTTGACAGTTTGAGAGTCTGGAAGTGGAGAGAGAGAGAGCAGGAAAAGAGAGAAATAGAGAGGGGAAGAGAGAGAGAGAGACAGAGAGAGAGAAAGGAAGAGGGAGAGAAAGTGAGGGAGAAAGCGTGTCAGTGAAAGACCGAGCCCAATTGAGAGACATGATGAGAAAAAGAGAAAAGCTAGGAGAGTCAACGGGTGTGTGAAGGAACGAAAGAAGGTGAAAAAATAAGAAAGAGAGAGAAAGAGGGAGTGTGTCATGGTAAGAGGAAAGAGAGTGAGAGAGAGAGAGATAATATTGTCGACCTTTTCGTAGACGACAAGCATAAGGAGCCCGTTGATTCGAGATGCTGTTGAGAGGGCCGTCAAGAAGAAGGAGTTGGTGAAGAAGGAGCGAAGCTGCGCGGCCGAAAACATACCTCAAAAGATCAAAGATCAACTATCAATGATCAAAAATCAATGTACACATCAATTTAGTGCGTTCATTAAATATTGTTGACAAACAATATTTCTTTTCACACTTACAATAAGCACCGGCACTTCTAATGTTCAGGCCTTTCATAAAAGTTGCTTCAAATTGGAACAAATGGTGAAGAAAACGCAGAAGATCATTAATAATAATATTATATTAATCATGCATGCATGTATGCATTTCTAACAATAAAATAAATTAAACAGCTGCCCTACATAAAAAAATTTCTTTTAAATGAATTTTCTTTAAGATTTTGGATGAAAAAAAATTTAAGCTCAAAAATGACTTCCCGAAAAAAAGAAAAGCATCTGAAATACCGACCGATTGCATAGAGAAGACCCAGCTGCCATTGAGCGGAAGGATCTTCGGTGAACGTAATGAGCAGGCTGAAATTAGTTGTGTGTTAAAAAGAAAGTATAAAAAAAAAGAAATAAATAATTAATTATTGAAAACATGGCACTCACTATCTTCTCGAAGTGGAAAAATATTCGTTTAAACATTAAAACACTAATACTAAAATGACTAGGCAAAAGGTACTAGATACTTCTTATGAATTTTGCTCTCTAAACTCTCTCAGGCCAATTACCAAAGAGAAATTCAAACGAAAGTCTCCAACTCGAGAAAGATGGGATTGGCGAATTGCAGAAGATCGGAGACGAGCTTGAAGAAGATTTGCGCGAGTATCTCCCATTTGAAGACGCGCCATAGACATGTGATGAGCGAGGGCAGTGGGCGTGGTGAGCTTTCTGACCATTTGGATACGTTTACTGGATGCCATAAGAAACATGAAACAAACATGGTATCCTTTAAATAGATGCTTGATTTTTCATTTATTAATTTATGAGGAAGCGGTCATCAAACAATCACTTTCGCAGTCCCTTCATTAGTCTTTAACGGAAAGCATGTTGTGAGATCCGCCGGTTTTCCGGTCTTTCTTGCTTCTATTAAAGAAGCATGAAACTCAATCTTAACTATTTTTTTTTCAATTTTGCTGCCTATTGTAATCGCTTCTCTCTAAATCACGTATGCTCTCTCGCCCTTGAATCAGGAAAAAAGGCGCGAATTCAAAATAGAATTTTGTCTTCTTCGAAAAAAAGAACCGAACCTTTCGCCTTCGCTGCCTTGCCACCACCACCTCCGCGGTGATCGATGCCTCCGTAACGTCGCACCGACACGTCTGCTCCCGGCAGGAGAGGAAGCTCAGACTGAAAAAAACCGTTCTCCTTTTCCTTTTAATGCTATTATTTTCACGGCACCAAAAGCTGCTTTTATTCATGCATTCATGCTCAGAATGGGGTGCTTCAAATAAAATTCGAGTAAACAAATAAAATTTGGCAGCTCGCTTGTATGTCTGGTCATAGGTTAGGTTATATATGTGCATACATAAAGGTATGTTACATTCTATTTCTCTAGTTTGTTTCTTCCTTCCTCTTCTTTTTCATATGTTGCGTGATAAGTTTTCATCGTATCTTGCCTATCTCTCTTGTTTCATTGGCCAATCTATATCACTGCGATAAAATACATACATACATACAACGCTAGCTAGCACCGGGTAGCACGCCATGCAAAGAAAAAGATTTTAAAGTTGCATGCAAAAAATTGCATAATCGTTAATTGTAGAAAGAAGAAGAGAAAAGTAGAGGTACCACTTTATCTTGACTTGTTTGAAGCTGGAAAATGAATAAGTATTTTAAAATATGTATGTAGATAAAAATAAATAAATAAAAATAAAAATAAATATAATCATAAGATAACTTAATTAATTAGTTAATTAATAAATTATTATTTTTCTTCCTTCACCTCTGCTCGCCCTCGCCTGTCATCGACGACACCGTGCTGCTGCTGCCAACGAGCGATGCGCTTCTCATTCTCTTCAAATGGCAACAATGAAGCAGGGAAGGGAAAAGGATAGTTCTCTCCTGCCTGGTGTTTTGGAATAACTGTTGTATGTACTTTTTTGTGATCTCTCTCTTTCTCTCTCTCTCCCTCTAACGATATCTTTCTCTCTCTTTTCCTTCACTCTCTCTTTTTCTCATTTACCTCTCCTCTCTCTCATTCTCCCTCTTACGATACCTTTCTCTCTCTCTCTCTCTCTCCTTCTCTCGCCTTTCTCTAACTTTCAAGCTCGTTAGCCCAGACAGGCTGCCATCGCCGCATGTTATCCTCGGCTTTCATGTCACTCGAGAGATCGAAGAGATCGTCTACCTGTTAAGGAACTACTCTAATTGTTAAACTCTTTCTTCATTTCTCGCTCGCTTTCCCTAGTTCTTTCCTCATTCTCTCTCCCTCTCCCTCTCTCTCCCTCTCTCTCTCTCACTTTTTCGTTCTATCTCTTTCCCTTTCGTTCCCGGTCTCTATCTTTCTCTCTATGTCTATCTTTCTCTCTTGCTCTCTCTTTTCCCTCTTTCTCTCCCTCTATTTCACTATTTCTCTCTTTCTCTCTCTCACCTCTTTCTCTCGATCTCTCTCATGGTCAGCTTCAACCTCAATCTTCTTCTTGTTCCCTAGCGAGATGAGTGAGCCGAGCCAGTAGAGAGTCTGGCGATTCAGGAAGGAGGCGCGCACCTCGGGACAGTTCTTCGCTGAGTCGTCCTGACGAATGGAGAAATTACTCGAGTAATAAATAACTATGTACGTACATTCTTTCAATAGCTTTTTAAGCTATATACATACATATACCGTAGTTTCTCTATTAGTGCCCCTAACTCTATTAGAACAACCGCCCTTTAATAGTACCCGCCCTCCTTGAGAATGCCATTGAAAAATAGTACCCCTCAATCTAATAGAGCACCTGTCTAATAGTGTCCCCCTCTAGCAAGGGCATTGGAAATAGTACCCCGGGGGCACTAATAGAGAAAATACGACAATTAATATTATTTGGTTACTTTCCAATTAAAATTTCTGTTATATAAATGCTTCTTTTGAAAAATGCGCTAAGAGTGAAAATAAGAGAGAAAAAGTTGGAAAAGCTCTCTCGACTCACGAATACTTCATCTTTGAAGAGTGTATGCGGATCGGCGAAGCAGACGAGGAGCAGCTGGAGCAGCACGAGTGGATACCACGCGAGGTAGGCGACGTAGCGGAAGAAGTCGACGTCGGAGACCAGCTGAAAGATCATGATATCTTTCTTTCTTTCTCTCCTTCTCTCCCTCTCTCAGTCTCTCATACACTCTCTGTTTATACACATTTCTGTGTCCCACTCTCTCTCTCCCTACCTCTCTATCTCTCCCTTTCTCTCTCCATTTCATTTTCTCTTGCTTGCTCGTTAACCTCTTGATCACTCCCAACTCTCAGCCAGTAGTAGAATTCTGGCGCGCCAAAGATGGCCAGCAGGAGCCACGTGCAGAAGAGAATGCCCGACGAGCGGACGCCTCGGCGGCGACACGCTTCAGAAGCACCGAGAATTGCAGCCTGGAGAGAGAGAGAGAGAGAGAGAGAGAGAAAGAAAGAGAGAAAGATCGACGTAGAGAGAGAGAGAAGAGAGAGAGAGAACAGGGAGAGAGAGAGAAGAGAGAGAGAGAGAAAGAAAGATCGACGTAGAGAGAGAGAAGAGAGAGAGAGAGAACAGGGAGAGAGAGAGGAGAGAGAGAGAGAGAGATACACTATCAAAAGCGGGGCAGGACTTATATGATCTTAACAGACCAGCGTGATCATCTGGAGGGCGGGCGAGAGAATCTCGACGGTCGGCACGGCGACGCCGTCCACGAACGTCTGCCACGCGGCGAGCAGCACGAGGAACGTCTTGTCGCAGAGGAGCGTCACCGTTATTCCCTATTTAATAATCGTGACTGGTTGTTGTTTTTTGAATTGTGTTTTTTTATTGTATTATTTTAACTGCTTTTCAAAGCAAATTATGATTTTTTTTGTTATTGAACAATCAACAATTTCCACATAAACAAAAAAATATATATAATTAATTAACGAGGATACCATACCCACTTGACGCTCATGAGCGCCGTCCATGGCAGAGACTGGGAATCGGCAGGGTTCATGAGACGGAGCTGGAGAACGAGGACGGGCGTGAGCAGCCAGAAGAAGGCCAGGGGCGTCCAGGCGAGGATCTGGTGAGACAGAGAGAGAGGGAGGATAATAATGGAGGGACAAAAGAGGGAGCAAGTGAGAGAGCTAACCATAAGGATACATGGAGGGAAGAGAGGTGTAGATAGAGACAATTAGATGGAACAGAACACGTGTTAGAAGAAAAAGGTAAAAGGGAGAGAGTGCGAGATAATGCCGAGAGTCACGAAGAAAGAAAGATAAAGAGCAGAGATAACCAGTGAGTGCAATAGGCTGTGATCATCGTTGAGTGCAGAAGAAAAGCGAGAGAATCAAAAAGCGAACCGTATGCTGGAAGCATTGCGTGAGCGTTGGCAGGCCTTGCGTCAGTGGCGAGCCAGTCGTGTTGTAGAGAGGCACGAAATTGTCCTGAAAAAAACCTACTCTAATTTTCTTACAAAATAAAAAATTATACTTGTGTATTATTAATCCTATTAAAAAAACATTAGTCCTATTAGTAATTACAGACCCAATAATGTTGGACGGCACAATATGGTCCTGCGTGGATTGTTTAGGATACTGTAAGCCACTAACCCAGAGTGGATCGCCGCAGAAGCCGACCGGATTGTCGTGGAAGCGCGCCTCGCTCATGGCCGTGTTTTGTGTGCGTGCGTGACTTTCAGCGTGATTTCGTATCTCTCACTACTTCGCCATCCACGGCAAGTGAGTGACCTGTGAGAATTAGTCGAGTTCTTTTCTTTCATGTATTCAATCCCTTTCATAGAGACCTAGAAAAGAAATTAATTAATAAATTAATTAATAATTATTTACATTACTCATTTTCGTTTGCTTGGCAGATAAATAATTGCATTTGCACGTGCAGTTCACGCGTGCGGATTAAGTATGATGCAGAGATGTTTGAAGAAAAAAGAAGAAGCAAAAAGCCATTGACTACGAGAAGAGTGGACATACATATATGTATGGGAACATAAAAGTCGTAATGAAGAGAGCAGGTAGTGGCAGAGACAGAAAGGGAGCGAGAGCGTGTGAGAGAGTGAGAGAAGTAAGTAAGAGAAGAGAGAGTGAAGAAAAAAAGAGAGAGCGACGGAAACAAAAAAATCAAAGTTGCGGCAAAGCGACGGCCGGGATCAAACTTGTTGAACTCGCGCGTTGCTTGAGATCTGTGTGTGTTAATGGACAGAAATAATATCCGTCGACGAATGAAGAAAATACGACGATGAGAGTCAGAGAGAGAGAGAGAGAGAGAGAGAGAAAGAGAATGAGAGAGAATCAGAAAAAGAGAGAGAGAGTCAGAGAGAGAGAGGAAGAGTCACAGAGTCTTAGAGAGAGAGAGTCAGAGAGAGGGAGAGAGTGAGAGAGAGAGAGAAAGAGAGTTTAGGCTGCCAGCCAAACAAGTTCGCTGTCTTAAAATCTATTCGAGTTAAATGAAAAGTTTATTATGCAAAGTTTCAAAAAGTACGATTTATATAAACAGAGACACATATGTATGCATGTACAGTACCGCTCAGCGGCCAGGGGTCAATGCTATAGCGGCTATAGCCAAAAGAGGCCAAGCGAAATTAAGGCCTGTAACATTTTTGTTTTCAGAATTCATTGTTATTTCTGTCTTCAGGGCAATGTTCTGCATCCATTAAGCTCAAAAACTCTACAAAACAATGCATATTCACCAAAATGGAAAATCTTGTAAATATGTGGTGCAGGAACACCACAATTAGTAGTGTGTGAATGTGTCATCGTTTCAGTGAAATTTATAAAGGCACTTGCTCGAACCGTATAACAACTTTAAATTACAGTTTCAAGCTCTATTTTGCATCCTTTTGTCTTGAGAAGATACTTCTAATGCTACAAGTGAAAAAGGTATGGCAAAAAATCTTGCAAAAAAAAATTGGAAGAAATAAGCTCAAAAGAGGAACCGAACACCGGCTCTTCCGTTCATGCACATGCTAAGCATACCAATGCTCCATCCAGCCATAATGTTAGCCAACTCGAAACAATTTTAGGAAACATTTTGACGGCGGCTTTTAAGAGTTGTTAGAGTCCATGCCATAAAAATTCATTGCTTTCAGTAGTGTTCTGTAAGTTGCCACATTTCAATTTCGAAAACAAAGTTTCGGGTTGTCTCCTCTCCTCTCATCGGAATATTTTTTTACGAACGAACTTTCCAGATTTGAATTCCAAACGATCAGAAAAACGTTTGCTGCGATTGGGGTTAGAACCTGTGACTTGCAAAATCGCAGGCTAGCGCTTAACCCACTGCGCTACACCAATCATGTATGTTCGACCAAGCAAAACATTGAAAGTGGTTCTCTGTGTTACGTCTTGATTTGCCCTCTCTTTGCTTCGCTTTGAACAATCCTCCACTTTGAGCTCCGATCTTGACTCTCCTTAATTTTTCCTCGGCAAATTTTCGCCCCGGTAGGGATTCGAACCTGCGACGCTCAAAAGTTCAAAAGCTGGAGCGCAACTTACTGCGTTCCGCAGGCCACATCAGAGGCCTAAAGCCAGGCGTTGACTGTCCCTTTGTTTCCGCTTTTAGCAATCCCCTTTGAGCTTTAATTGGCATCAGTGCGATTGCAGCGACGCTATCTGGATTTCGGCCTGGACACTTTGTACTGACTTTCAATGGTTTACTTATAAGTAATACCCAAGGGTAACGTAACTTTTTGCTCTGTGGACTCGAAGTTGCTCTAAATTCGTGGCCGCAGAGCCCGCACATGGCCTGCGTAGCGCAGCAGGATGCGCGTTAGCGTGCTGTTTTGAGCGTCGCAGGTACGAATCATAACCGGGGACAATGTTTTGACTAGGAAAAATAAGGAGAATCAAAATAAGAGCTCAAAGAGGAGGCGAAGCAATTCAAAGCGAAGAAAAGGGAGAATAAATCGAGAGAGAGAGAGAGTAAATTTTCGAAGTAGGTGGCTCACCCACTGCTAAAGTTTGGCTTGGGAGGCGAACGGATATGATAGGTGTGGCGCAGTGGGTTAAGCGCCAGCCTGCGATTTTGCAAGTTACAGGTTCTAACCCCAATCGCAGCAAACGTTTTTCTGATCGTTTGGAATTCAAATCTGGAAAGTTCGTTCGTAAAAAAATATTCCGATGAGAGGAGATGAGACAACCCGAAACTTTGTTTTCGAAATTGAAATGTGGCAACTTACAGAACACTACTGAAAGCAATGAATTTTTATGGCATGGACTCTAACAACTCTTAAAAGCCGCCGTCAAAATGTTTCCTAAAATTGTTTCGAGTTGGCCAACATTATGGCTGGATGGAGCATTGGTATGCTTAGCATGTGCATGAACGGAAGAACCGGTGTTCGGTTCCTCTTTTGAGCTTATTTCTTCCAATTTTTTTTTGCAAGATTTTTTGCCATACCTTTTTCACTTGTAGCATTAGAAGTATCTTCTCAAGACAAAAGGATGCAAAATAGAGCTTGAAACTGTAATTTAAAGTTGTTATACGGTTCGAGCAAGTGCCTTCATAAATTTCACTGAAACGATGACACATTCACACACTACTAATTGTGGTGTTCCTGCACCACATATTTACAAGATTTTCCATTTTGGTGAATATGCATTGTTTTGTAGAGTTTTTGAGCTTAATGGATGCAGAACATTGCCCTGAAGACAGAAATAACAATGAATTCTGAAAACAAAAATGTTACAGGCCTTAATTTCGCTTGGCCTCTTTTGGCTATAGCCGCTATAGCATTGACCCCTGGCCGCTGAGCGGTACTGTACATACATGATCAATCGTACTACTTCGCTTGTATAAGTCGAACATTTCTAGTTTTCTGTGCAAAAGAAAAGAAAGATAAGATTCTGGAATAAGAAATTGTGAGACATATGCATGATACATATGTATGTATGTACATACATCCATACACTTATCTGCATGAAAGAAAAGAAAGTGTGTGTAAGAAAGGAGGATTCAGGTTCAGCTGAAAGAGAGAGAGCGAGGGAGATGATTGATAGTGAGAAAGAAATATATTAAGAAGACAGATGGAGAAATAGAGAGAGATAGAGTGGGAAAGAGTGAAAAGGAGACACAGAGAGAGAGCAAGATAGACCACCTAGATTACAAAATCTACACCTGGCATAAAGACGCACAATAATCCTCTCTAGTTTGTGTTCAAGCCTAAGCCCCGCCCTCTTCTTCTTCTTCTTATTATTTTTTTTAAATAATAATAATAAGGAGAAGAAGGGCGGGCTTAGGCTTGAACACAATTAGCAGGGACTGAGCACAAACTACAGTTAGGATACCACGCCCCGAACTGCCATCATCACAATATACATATAAAGCACAAATTTAAAAGTGTAGCAAAGTCTGCAAATGAATGCGTATGCTGGATTGGGAGTCAAAAAGGGAAGGAAATAGAAAGATAGAGAGAGTGAAAGAGAGTGAATAGACAAAGAGAGAAAGTGAAAGAGAGAGAGAGAGAAAGAGAGAAGGGAGGAAAAGAGAGAGAAAGAGAAAGAGAGATATAGAACATGCAGGTCACAAGGATCAAACTGCATGCAATCCTTTTCTTACTCTAACTGACATGAGAGCAAACAAACGAAAAAAAAATTATTTTCCTTCTTCGCTCTTTTAAAGGAATCGGGGACAATTTACATTCACATTGAGACCAAAAGTTCACGAGCAGGAAAATGAATAAAAAAAGTAGTTAAATATAATAATGTTGAAAGGGAAATGAGGACGACCCAATGAAAACAGAATCCTCAACGTGAGTCAACCCTCTGACAACATTGTCGATTGTTGTTCTCTCTCTGTCTCTCTCTCTCTCTCTCTCTCTCTCTCTCTCTGTCACTCTCTCTCTGTCTCTCTTTCTATGGCGCGTAGTCATCGTGCTAGGAGCCAAAAAGCCAATTTTGAATTCGCGCCTTTTTGCCTGACACAGGGTGGAAAATAATCAGTGAAACAGAGAGAGAGAGAGAGAGAGAGAGAGAGAGAGAGAAAGGAGTAAACACGAAAGAATCGGATGCTGATGTTTGTGCTGCGAAAACTTTCATCTTTTTTCTTCTTCTTTCTTTTTGCTTTCTTGAACCCAAAGATCAAAAGAGCGTATCCACGTTGAGTCGAACAATTTATGGTCATTAAGAAATCCATTGAAGAAATCGCGTGCTCTGAATGCAGAAACATTTTTATCCTGAATTTAAATGAAAAAGAAAAATATGAACGAAATGATCTGTTACAAGTTTCCAATTAATAATAGAGAAAAAGTGCTCATAATGGAAAAAAATTATAATTTCTTTGTCCTATGTGGAGAGTTGTTGAAAAGTGCATTATTCATGAATGTCAATACACTCAACATGCGTCATTGCATTAAAAAAAATTCGAGGAATGCCACACAGAGACAGCGAGAGAGAGAGAGAGAGAGAGAGAGAGAGAGAGAGAGAAAGAGAGAAGGAGAGAGAGTGAGAGAGAACAGCGAAGAGTGTTTTGTTCAAAAGAGGACCAGCTACATACTAGCGTCAGCATCAAGTGAGGATAATAATAAAATAGGGTGGGTCTTCTAGAGTTTTTGATGCAGATGTTAAGGCAAGGTGGAGAAGAGAAACTGTGCGTGTGTGTATATTTGTGTATAGAGAGAGTGAAGAGATTGGCAGAGAGAGAAAGATAGAAAGAGATAGAGAGAGGCAGAGATAGTAGAGAGATAGAGAAAGAGAGAGAGAGAGAGATAGAGAAAGAAAGAGAGAGAGATAAAGAAAGGGAGCGAAAGAGAGAGTAAGATGAGGATTAAGCAAAACATCCAAGTGTCGCAAAGAGAAGCAGGATGAAAAAAGCACGTTGCTTATTTGCCGAAAGCGAGTAGCAGAATGATCGCTAGCGCGCATCCTTGTCCGAGATGTTTCGAATTGTGGAGGCCGAAATAATTTCTCTCTCTTTCTCAATCTCTCTCTCTCTCCTTCTGCTTCTCTGCACCCTCTCTCTTTCACACAGTCTCTCTCTTTCCCACTGTTTCCTTATCTTTCTCATACACTCATCGGACTATCACATTCTCGCTACCTTCTGTTTACTCACCTCTGTCAGCCGTGCACTAGTGTGTCGTCTCTCTCTCTCATTCTCTCTCTATCTTTCTTTCTCTCTCTCATTCTCTCTTTCTTTCTCTCTCTCTCTTTCGCTGCCTTTGCTTCCTTATCAGCTGCACACAACGTGCTGAAATGTATAGGTGCCCAAGCCTATTCTCATCCACAATCAATGCGCAATAAACTATAAGACCCGAAAGATCACGTACGAAACGAGGGAGAGAGAGAGAGAGAGAGAGAGAGAGAGAGGGAGAGGGAATAAGAAAGTGAGAGAGAGCAAGAGTGAGAGAAAGAGGGAGAGAGATTGAAAAAGTGAGACAGCAAGAGGTAGATGGAGTGAGTGATTGATAGAGCGAGATACAGAAAACAAAAGCAATATGACCAAGCGTGCACTAAAAAGATATTGAAAAAATCTTGTAATGCAACGTAATAAAGAATATAATCTACTATAATAATTAATAACAGACTAATGCTAAAGAATCCTAATATTTCAATTAATGGAGATAAAAAAAAACAGTGTGTTTGATTGCTTTCGATTATGGAATACGCTTTTAAAATTTTCATATTATCATACTGGAATATAACACATTACTGTATACATTACGGTAGAGAGGGAGATACTGATTTTCCGAGCATGAACGGTTTGCCAGAGGCTCGGGCAATCCAACCAGCTTCTTCACTTGCTTCTCTGCGAGGGAGAGAACCACGTCACTTTTCTCTCGTTCCCTTTCTATCTCTTTCTTTCTCTCCTTAATGCGTTTCTCTTCCAATTTTATTCCTAGTTGGGTCACCAATCGCGTAACGGTTGTCGGAAACTACATTATATCTCTTTATTCATATCATACTTGTAAATATAGCACAGGAAATGGCTGTAGAGCAACCAGCAGTAGTAATAAAGTACACTTAAGTTCTCTGGGTGGTTTTAACTGACCTGAGCATACAGAGTCCAAAGTGTACATTTCCAAGTATTCCTTACAAAAGAACGGACATAATTGATCAAGTAAAACAACTGATATAAAACTGATAAAACGATGGTCTACAAAGAAATTTTGGCTAGAATAATACAATGGCCGCCATGCACATTGTGATGAAGAAAAAAAGAGAAAAATAGTTTAACTCGCATAATACATGGCTGTTCGATTTCTCCACCGTTCGCAAGAAATTGGTGGTTACAAAAAAAAAATCGAGCCTGGTGTACGGTAAAATGTTTCGAATATGTAGCTACACCAGGTGCTTGGATAAATTACAGCGGCAGGAAATGGGGCAATGCAACTTATGGATAGCTATGGCATGCATAATACAGAGAAAAAATCAATAGCAAGATGGGCCAGTAAGCCACTTTAGCGTGGAGAAAAAACGTAGTGGATAGAAATGGGTATAGATTTTAGATGAGTCTGTGATGCATATACGGCCTCGCAGTGGGGACAAATTAGGGTCTCAAAACTGTGGTTTTCTAAAGTGGGGATATCAAAACTGAGGGTTTCAAAAGGGGGCTTGCTCACTAGGGGACGAATCCGTCCCAAGGATCGGTGACGCGCAAGTCCGCAGAATTATACGATGCCTCAAAATAAGCACCCATTATCCATCATAACATGCCATTAGACGAAATATTGCAATTAGTGCAGATTTTTTGCTCAAATTCAGAAGAATATAATCTTGCGAAAAACAGTTATAATAAAAACAAACTTCCATAAGTATTTCTCATTTCTCCCACCTATTTCTTCTAATCAACTATTTCTCTCAGTTCCCTCTCATCTCCCACCAACTCCTTCTAATTGACTCTTACTCTGCTTCCCTTTTCACAATCTCTACCTGTTCTAGTTCCCAACTCCCTTCTCTCTCTCTCTCACACTCACTCTCTCTCTCTCTCGTTCTCTCTCTCTCTCTCTTCCCTCCCTCTCTCTAACCTCCTCCTCGTCCTCTTCAGTGATGGCAGCGACAGCCGACACTGTTTCCTCGTCGATTTTGTTGGAAGCTTCTTCTTCGGTCTAAATAAATAAATATTATGCATAAAAACTAAATTTTAAACTACTTAAATAAAAAATTTTATTAAGTAAATCGCAAACAAATAGTTATTATAAAAATTAAAATTCTGTGTAACTAAACATAATACGTATAAAAATATTGTTACAGAAAGAGAGAGAGTGAGAGAGAGAAAGAGAGGGGAAGAGAGAGAGAGTAACAGAGAGAGAGAGAGAGAGAGAGAAAGAGCGAGAGAGAGAGAGAGAGAGATAACCTTGGTGAGAGAGTAACGTGGGGGTGCGAGGGCGGTGCGGCGGGACAGAGACGACCAGTTACTGCTGCTCATCGTCTTCCGGAGAGTCACATGACTCATCGATCGCTTCTTGACGCTGAAAGGCAACAACAGTCAAATTAAAAAAAAATTAACTAACTCGAAATCTTGTTTTATTTATTTTTTATGCCAACATATTTCGTGCAATTGGTACTTCCTACCCAATCAAATTTGGGAACTTGCACTTATTCATTTTTTCTTCTTCTTCTTAACTTTCAACTACATTTCGTCCAATCATCGCCCGTTTTCACATCGAACAGGAGGAAAATATGAATTAAAGCAACAGTTATCCCGATTTTAAACAGTCTATTTTTCACATATTTTTTCTGCCGTTAAAACAAACTTGTCTGTCGTCTCATATTATTATAACAAAACTATATTCAAAAAATATGAATTAATAAACACTTACCAGTCTTCTCCTATCTTTTCAAGACTAATTATAAACAAATTAAATTTTAAAAGTAAATAAATACTATAAATTAATAACTACTTACCAGTAATCAGTGGCCATCTTTTCAAAGCCTCCCTCCGCGCTGTGATGGCTCGTCTCGTGATGGCTCGTCTCGTGATGGCTCGTCTCCAACTCCTCTTCTTTCTCTTCAATTTCCATCTGGACTTTCACCTCGATCTCCACCTTTATCTCCGATTCCTTCATGAAGACGGGCTCAGCGAGGGAAGCTGCCTCTTTCTCTTCTACAATGTACCGAAGATAATAAGTAAAAATATAAAATCAATAAATAATAAATAAAGAATATTGTAATAATAGCATTGTTATTAAACAATTTTTGATTAATCTAAAAAGGACAACTAGTCAAATTTCAAATAATTATATCTATAAATTACATACATCATGACAAGAGTAAAGAGAACATATCCCATTTTCAACACGAAAAACAATTGTTTTAAATTTCATGCTTCTAATGTGTTAAGCAACCAAAAGAATCACCTCAAAAATAAGATTTTTTTTCTTTAAAAAAGCTGAATTTTTATTGACTTAATAAAAAAACAAACATAATTTGTCACCTGGAAATGAAAATAAAGTAACAAAAACATACCTTTGTTCTTCTTCTTCGTCTCTTCTTTCTCGCGCTTTCTCTCCCTCTCCGCTTTTTCTTCTTCTCTCTTAAGCCTGGCTGCATGAAGATCTGCCATGATCTTTTCTGATTGCTCGTCCTTGAAGACATGCTGCAAAGGAACGAAAAGAATTGAACGAAAGAGCGAGATGAAGGGAGTAGCAGAGAGAGAAAGAGAGAGAGAGAGAGGAGAGAGAGAGGAGAGAGTCAGACAGAGACAGCAAATGTAACCAGAGGTGTCAACGGCCCGGCCCGGCCCGCGGGCCGGGCCGGCCCAACTTCCCAGGGCCTCGGGCCGGGCCCAAAAAAGTTGGGCCGGCCCGCAGGGCCCGTTTGGGCCCGATTAGCACACGATGTCGTCCAGTCAAGACGACTGGTAGCACGTTTAAGTGCAAAACTTTCTTCATTTGTTCATTTTTCTCCTAAAACGTTTTCTACTATACATTAAAATGATTATACATAGCATGAACATGAAAAATTTTGAATTTCAAAATATTTTTTAGCTCGTCGGATTTTTTTTCCTCCAGAATTTTTGAAAATCGGGCTCAAACGGGCCCACGGGCCGGGCCGGGCGGGCCCAAAATTCTAGGGCCCGGAAATCGCTCGGGCCGGGCCGGCCCAGACCTTGGGCCCGTCGGGCCGGGCCGGCCCAAAAATGTTGACACCTCTGAATGTAACTAACAATGGTCTTTGGATTTGCTAGACTCTCTCGAAGCCGCGCAAGTTTCTGCTCGTACGTCAGCTTTTCCGGTTTGGGCTGCTCGTAGAACTGAGAGAGAGAGAGAGAGTGAGAAAGTAAATTAAAATGTTTTATTTATTTTTTCTTAAATAGCATTTTAATTTTTTTATTAGACTCATTTAAAACAGACAAATTCGTTGGAAAACATTTATAGATAACTAAATCAAATCGAAGATCTAAAAGATGATAATCTCTTTTTAATATTTTTTATTATATTCATATATAACACAGAAGAATTCGTTGTAAAACAAACATAAATAACTAAATTAAATCGTATAACTGAAAAAAAAAAATTATTTTTGGTTCTTTTTAAAAACCCTTTTTAGAATATATTTTTTCTTATGATTAGATGCATTCAAGTAACACAGAACAATTCGTTGAGAAAAAGTAATAAATGTAATTAATATGAAAGAAAAAAAAAACAAACCACCGGATCACGGAAGACGCCACTCTCATCAAAACCACCAAAGGTCGCCAATAGATTGGAGTTCGGCTGATAGTTGCGTGACGTCGGCGTGGACACCACAACTGAATTCTATTTTTTTTGTCTAAATTTTTTTTCCCTTCTTCTTAAAACTAAAATAAGATTAATATGAACAGTTTTGAATTTCACTTCTTTTGCTTGTCTGCCGCTTTAAAGTATTATTAAACTTATTTAAAATAAATATTGATTAATCAATAAAAAATCAAATAAACAATATAAATAAAAACAAATCTCACCTTTCGTTTCCTGTAGCTTCTCGCCCCTCGCAGCGGCCTCCTCTTTAGCTATTTTCGATTGGTTCATGCAAGCGAGAGCCTCAAATAGTATTTGTTTCATTATTAAACTGAATTATTTTCCTGGGAAGTGGTAAGCTCTCAACAAATACAGAATCGCTTGCTAGAATTTTAAAGTTAATGTCCAGGGACTTTATCATCTACCGTAACTCATAAGCAGAGTTAAATATCTTCTACTTTCTGAGATTTTTGGACGGATATAATAACAAAAATCGGAAGGGTTGAGCCTCTTTCGAATTAGAGCATGCCGAAAATCGGGTCCCACTTTTCCATGCATATTTTTTGGCAGGGTATCTTGCAAAATTAAGACCTATTTAAAAATTGCTTTCAAGTAAGCAACATGTAAGTCTTCCTTCTCCCCCTTAATCGAATGGATGTCATAGAAGATAAAAGATCAAAACCGAAAGATCGAAGACCAAACTGACATCAAAGAAGTCAATGCCTTCTCCATCGGTTGGGGGGCGCAGACTAATTCCATTCACGACCTCGCCGTTCATTAGCATCGGGGTGAGGACCGAACTGAAAGAAGAGAGAGCGAGAGAGAGAGAGAGAGAGAATGAGAGAGGGAGGGGAAAAGAAACAGAGAGTGAGAGTGAGAAAATGAGAAAAGCAGAAAGATAGGGATAGGCAGATAGACGGAGAGAAAATGTCGAAAGATATTAGATAGGATATTGTCAGGCCATGGCAGAACAGATATCGCTGCTTATCGCGTTTATGAAAGTTATCAGTCGGCACCAAACCACCGGTATCTATATATCAAGAAATAAGTAGGAGAGAAAGAGAAAAATGGAGAGAGAGCGAGAGAGTGAGGGAGAGAGAGATGGAGTGAGAGAGAAAGAGATAGAGTGAGAGAGAGAATCAGGGTTTAAAAATGTGCAATCTGTTTCACAGACCTACAATGGTTTCGGAACTCCAGGAGCCAAAAACCCCACCCAGATGCTGACATACAAATTAGTTTTTACTCTCTCCTCCTTGCAACTTCTTCCTTGACGAGAATATATAGTGAGTACTGCTGGAAAATGCCCACAAGCTGGAATAATTTTGAAGGAAGGTCTAAATGAAAAAAAGATCGCAAATTTTCGGGCTTTGTCCAAAAAGTAAAAAAAAAAATCTTTTTTTTAAACCTTAATTTTTCGGGAGATCCCCTGGTAAAGTGTGTAGCAGGCAAGCTCTCCTCTAACCTCGCACCAAAGCGTTGCTCCCTCACTCGTTCCCTCATCTCGTTGTACTGCTTGAGAAAGCCGGCTGTCCGCTCTTCCAGCACCCAGTTCCGACCACCTCCACCACCACGGCCTCCTCCACCACGTCTGTGGCGCGTCTGGACGGGCGAGCTCAAATTTGGCTGCTAATTAAACGCATTTATATAACAAAGTACAAAGGGCACAAAGTTAGACGGAATCAAGGCTGGGCCTGTACCCATTTATATATTTCATTTCAATTAACATTACGAATATTTAAGCAAAAATGGGCATTTTAATATTTCATTTTAACAAAACTTATCCACGCTTAAGCAAATCCACACATCCTTAGTAAAAATGACAATCATTTAAGCAGAAAAATTATACATATTTACGAAGAAATAACCAATTTTTCAACTAAAGTTACTCTGCATTAAGAAAAAATTACCCATTTTAGCTAAAATTCATTATCTTAATGCACAAAAATTACCCAAATTTAAGCAAAAAACAACCCAAAATTAAGCTAAAATTACCCAAACTTAAGCAGAAATTACCCCTAATTTAAACCAAAAATTGCCCACAAACGAGTAGGAGGAGGTGAGTCAGAAGAGACGTCCTCCCTGACAGTCTCGTGGACCTCTTCATCCTCTTCGCTCTCCGACCACTTCTTACGGGATGCTCCGGGTTTCTTCTTCGTCTGCGCTTGCGAGTTATTGTCTACCTTGGCGCGAGTCCTAGAATCATCCCAAGATTTTCAATCAATGATAAGAGATGAATGATCAAAGATCAATGATCAAATGAGTATCATGCTCAAGATAGTGCCGTCTATGTTTCCCCACCAGTGCTGAAATAGTGCCTGTCTCTGAACTTGGGCCGGGGGAGGGGTTACAATATGAAAAATTGAAAAACCCGAGGGGTTAAAAGTGAAAAATGGCCATTCCAGGGGGTTACGAAGTGTTCCGGCCCAGCGGCCCGGGGGTGACAACCCTGTCATGGGTCAGACCTATTTCAGCTCTGTTCCCCACCCTCATTTTGACGTACAAAATGCCGTTCGTATTCTCGCCTATATGCATTCCGAGCCCAAGTCAGAGATGTCAACGGCCCGGCCCGGCCCGGCCCGATGGGCCGGCGAGCCCAACATTCCGTGGGCCCGGGCCGGGCCGGGCCTGCGGAAACCCTGGCCGGCCTGTAAGCCCGTTTGGGCCCGATTATTCGAAAAATAGGAGAATGCTCAACTGATTTCGAAATTTTTATTGAATGGTATGTATACTTGACCCATTTTACCCCTCTTATCTCATCACCATGGCTGATAATTGCCCCGGGTTAGACAGTCTACTCGAAAAAAATTTGATTTCGGTGTTTCGAAAATTGGATACCGTACTATTTTGAAAATCGGGCCGGGCCGGGCAGGGCCCAAAATTCTAAGGCCCGGAAAAGTACGGGCCGGGCCGGGCCGGCCCAAAAATGTTAGGCCCGTTGACATCTCTGGCCCAAGTTCATCCTCCTACCATGGCCTGTTGTTCCACAAGTTCGACTATTAGAAAAAAAAAACTTGGTTCCTTATTGTTAGAGATTCGAAAATTAGCACCCGAATTGAGATTCAAGGACTGGAGACCCTTCTATTCTCTGTTTCAGAGGAGCGTGCAGGACATTGAGATAAAGAGAAGAGAGTGTTGCTAGATGGTTTTCGCTGCAACAGTTGGCCATCTACACTCATGGGACATCGAATAATTGTGAGTTCCGCGACGGTTTTAAATTGAATGTAACTAGGTTGCGCACTATTGACAGCTACACGTTCATCCTTGCGGGAGACATCTCCACAATCAGCAACGTCAAATTCAATTTGCTCGTATTCGATACATTCTTAAATGACAGCCGCAATGGATAAGGACTTACAAGAAGGACCTACACTACGGTTTTGACCCTGTATTCCATCATTTATTTGGAAAAAAAGCTCCTGTTTTAATCAAACCCCTGGATCCTTATTTAATGAGCAACCTCCTAATCTAGGAATCATTCTATATTCACAATCTACGAGCCAATCAACATTTACGAACCCATTCGAGCTCCAGTGGTCATCCTCTTCCTTCTTGGATTTCTTGCTTCCTCCTCCAAAACGCGCATTCGCGGCCTCCGCACATTTCTTACGACGATCCCTCTCTTCTTTGAATCTGGTAAAAGGGAAAAACCAAGGTAAAAAGACAGAAGTTTTTGCCCAATGGAAAATTTTGGAAACTGTTATCGTCCTCTACGACTGAGTAAGAAAGCAAATTATCGCTTTTATAGTTAATATATCTTTTAGGATGCAAAATTAAGATTTTGGCTCGCTTTGAAGCACCATTGTAATCAATGAAAATGTGCACTACTGCGTGCATCATTCCAATTTGCAATTCATAGACTACAAATCTTAGTCAATATTCACACGAACCCTTCTTCCGGCCTCCAGTCGTCATCTTTTTCCTGCTTGTGCTTCTTGCTCCTCTCTTCGAAGCGCGCAGTCGAGAGCTCGGCACCCTTCTTACGATCCTCCAGTTCTTTTTTGACACTGAAACCGGAAAACAACAAGAGATAAAATAACAAAGTTTTCCGACCCATCCAAAAAATAAACTTCGCAAAAACTCTGTCAAAAATATTATTTGAAATAAAGGTATCTGTTAACATGCGACCTAGAGATTTTGGCCTTAAGGCTGTTGACATGCAGAAAATCTTCCATTTTTCCACATAAGAGAAGTAAAGAAACACCGAGGAAATATCATATAATAAGAATAAATAGCTTAAAAGACGAACCCTCGCGCCCATTTGAGATGATCGGGATCTGGCTCGGGGTCTCGCGTCGACTTTTTGGCGCCGTGCGCCTCCCGCCTCGACATTGCGGGCAACCGATCTTAAAGGTGCCGAAAACTCAAGCTTGGATTCCCGCCATTTTGCCTGAGACACACACGGGCGAGGGAGCATGCGTTTATTAGAGGCGCGACTACAACAGTTCGGAAAATTCAATTAGATTACGTTAGATTTTCAACAAAACATCAACGGAGCCGAAAGTCTTCAGAATAAAAAAAAAACCTCGGATGGCGAATTTTAGTGCGTGTCTTTCCTCTGTTTAGACATTTTCGGCGAAATACAAGTTTTGTAATTGCTATTTGTCAGCGCACTAAATCAATTTGTACTCTTTTTCCCGCCATTTTTGAGGCGTTTTCTTAATCGCATTACCCTGCTTTTCAACCCCTTTTCCGGAGTTAGTTTGTGTTTGTATGATAGTTTTGTTAAGATTATCAAGTTCTTCAGCTCCCGTTTTTGAAATATTATTTGGATGAGTTCTATTCGACGCAGTATTCATCCTAGTTTTGGTACTAAACAGGGTACTATTTCGGTATGACTACCCCAACCCCTGCAAAATTTTTTACCCCAACCCCTGCAAAATTTTTTGAAAAATTTTGCGGGGTTGGGGTAGTCATACCGAAATAGTACCCTGGTTTTTTTCCTCCAGTCTGCAGAATACTTGATGTTAAGCAATTTTTTCATAAGCTACCTCGGTACTCTTAGGCACCCATTTTATGTTAATTAAGTGCATCTTTTTTGGCGAAACTTTCGCCACCCCTCCTCCTCCCTCCACCCTATCATGTGGTCGCAGCATTCATTTGGCCAATTAACCTACTTTGACGCGCGAACGCAGCAATTAGAATGAGTGCTATCGATGGCCTTCGTTGCCTTATTTGTATGGGTCAAACGTTAAATTACGCGCTAATTGCCAGCGCTCATTGGAGATGTCAAATTTGGAGTCATCTCTAGCTAGATTGCATCACATTTACTACTTCCCACTTTCAGTACAGCAGGCACTATCATATGCCTTGGAAGCTTTTTTTTACCCCTTCGTTTTTTAGACTTAAGTACTCTTATTAACTTATTGTCACTAAAACAATGTTTGATGTTCAACTTTCCTTTTTCAGAGATGGAACAACAAACTATTCACAAGCGAGCGTTAGAGAGCGCCCAGCTGGTTTGTTGTTTCGTTGTTAATTTTTCCTCTTTTGAAAACTCGTTAATTTAATGAGATTCCGTCATTATTATGTAATGGAGTTTAATTTTTTTTTTAAGAAATGTTGTTTTTTATAAAGTTTTGAGGTGCTTGAATGCGTTAAAAAGTTTTGTATGCTAGTCTCAATAATGTTTTTGTTCTTTATAAAGTTCTATGGTATTTAATAGCGCTAAATTTTTTTTACTAGTTTAAATAATCTTCTTCGTCAAGGTCCGATGCGCAGGCCAATTCTGCACGGACCCGTACGACCGTCTGGTCTTCCAAATCAACGAAGCCTTCACGATGCTTCTTCGATGCAGTGACAACTTACCGGTTCGATTTTTTTATATATACTTTTTCAACATGTAGTAAATGAGTTTATTTATAACATATTATATTTATATCTTTTAGCTTTCAAATTAAATGATTTTTTTTTTGGCCGGGTCGGTCCATAGAATTGTTGTTTTTTTTCGGCTATCCTAAAAGCGCATATGTTGTTTGCCTTGTGTGTATATGCGCTGAGGTGAGCAGGGATGCTCAAAACCAGGCCCGGGCCCAATATTTGGCCTTGCCCGTTCCAATTCCCCGTTTGTGCTGGATACGTTCCGGTGCATGACTCCAGCCCGGGGGGCTACAAAGACAAAATTCCTTTTTTTCGGTCATAAATCATTTATTGGGAGAAAATACCTTTTTGCAAGCGACTACGTCACTGTTCTTATTTTCGATGCAGAAAAGTAATGTAGAGTTAATTTGGTCGCCATTCTCAGTGCCGTGATTTACACGCAATTTCTAGCCCAAAAATTTCACATACCGTATACCTACCGTAACGCTCGTGAAAATGTCTCCCACCATGTCGCTTTGAATTATTTAGCGGAAATTTTTTCCTTTCTTTGCTAGGAGTAATCTCTGGGAAGAGAAGCCCAGTCCAAACCGGACTACCCGCACAATTTTTAAGATCCGATTTTTTTCTTCGATTTTTGCCTCACCCATCCTAATTTCTTTATTTTTTCCCGCCGAAATCTTTCTTTATCTCCAAGATCATTATCAAGCAATCCTTTTTTTCCCGCCGAAATCTTTTTTATCTCCAAGGTCATTATCAGGAAATCCTTTTTCCCGCCTAAATCTTTCTCTATCTCCCAGGTCGACCAGGCAATGATGGACGCATTGACGGCGTCGATCGACGAGGCAGAAGAACACTTTGGCGTCTCCCGCTCGAACGTCGTCAGGTACAACAGCTGCAAGGTGGCACTAGGCATCATCGATCTCATGCGACATCAGAGATACGAGAGGGAAGCACGGAATGAGGTTGGAGGGAGTGAGAGAGAGAGAGAGAGAGGGATAGGGAGGAAGAGAGAGTGAAAGTGAGAGATGGAGGGAGAGAGAGAAGCTGGTTACAATTAAAAAGTTAACCTCAGATGGACATTGGCTCGGCGAGCGATGCTCTTCTCTCCGCCTTCGATGCCAACTTTCCAGACCCACCACCAATCTCCTCCGCACACAGCAACACCAGCAATGATACAAGTCATATTTTATTTATTTATTTTTGAATTTTCCGCCGAAACATTTCCTTATCTTGTGGCTTCTTTGGAGATTTACTATTATTAAAGCTAAAGATGACAAGTTCAAAATATATTTCTTCCTAGGGCCTACTGTAATTTTTTTATCACACTTTTTCTTAAAAGAACATTTCTTATTATAATAAAAAATAAACTCTAAAAAAAAGAATATTAGAATATTATTAGTATAGAAAAATTATTGCCTTAACAAAATTTGAATTTTAAATTTTAGCGCCAACTCCGGAAATCGTGCGCGCTTCTTCCTCGCCGTTCTTCGCGCGTCCCTCCATGATGGACCGGCCGCGTAAGAGTGCCCTGGTCAACAACGGCAAGTCTGCTGCTGCCACCCGGTCAACGAGCAACGTTGGCAGGTCAGCAGGGAGGATTTCAAATATTTGATATTCCCGCCAAAACTGTTCTTTAGTTTACGATTTTTGACAGCGTTCATGCAGATTTTTTTTCCCGAGGTCACCCTCTAACAGTTTCTCTCTTTCTCTTTCACCGCTCACTATCTCCTCTTTGCTATCTCTCTCTCTCTCTCTCTCTCTCTAATTCCCCTTCTCCATCTTCAATTCTTTCTCCCAACCCCAAACAATTCCCCCCTCCCACTCTTTCCCCATATATAACTCCACTACCTTATATATGTACATTAAAAGTCGAGACAATAGGGGCCCTAATTTTTTTTAAATAAATATAAATTGGAGACGAGACACATCATCTGTCACTGGGCGCGATAGCCGCAGTCGCCCGAGAGGAGGAGGAGGCCGAGTGGATGATCCGATGGACATTGACCTGGACAGGGAGGAGGAGGAGGAGGAGAGCGAGAATGGGAGAGAGAATGAGGAAGACGCTCAGCAGCAGCAGCCAGAGATGCCGACACTCCGTAACTACAGCAGCAACTCAAGAGAGAAGCAAGGAGGAAGTAAGCGAGTTTACGAAAGAATAAATTAAATGTATTAATATTAGATCCGACATATCGACCGGGCCCAAATTACATATGTAACAATAACCGTTGAATTACAGGGAAATTTTTTTTTAATATTCATAACTATCCCACTATTCCTCTTTCTGTGGCGGCATTTCCAGAGCCTCAAACAATGAAAAGATGAAAGGGTTGCGAGAAGAATTGAGAGTAAAGGAAAATAATGTTGTTTTCATTACAGAGAACAGCACCGATCGTGTCGTTGTCGTTTCGAAACGTGAAAATGACGCCGAAAATCGACACGCGGAAAATGGAGCGGAAGAGCAGAATGAGAACGAGAATGGAGAAGAGACGGCAGGCGAGGAAGACGGGGAAGTGACGCTTCTCGGCGTTGTTGCTGAGAAGACTCCAGTCGGAAGTTAGTCTTTGGATTCAAAGTTTTTTGGCGGGTAGTGATCTTATGAATGATTTTTGCACTTCATCAGTTTAGGTGTTCCTGTACACGAGAGTTCCCTTGCCTTCCTCAAAATGCAGCCTATCTATTTCAACTTCCTCCGCCCCAATATTATTAGTGTGCCTCCTTGCAGCCCAGCCGTGCCCCGAGTGCCGTGCCGATCTGCCAAACCGCGCCGCTTCTCTCACTCGCCACATTGCGCGTTGCCATCCGGAGGCGCACGCTAAGAGATGTCCGTTCGTGTGCAAATTCAATGGGTGCAAGCACAGATCGTCGATGTTCAACACGCTCAAGTCGCATGTCTATGTCAGTGAGGAATCATTTATCTCTGCTTCTCTGACTCCCTCTCTCTCTCTCGCTCTTTCTCTCTCTCTCTCTGACTCCAACTCTCTCTTTATCTCTCTCTCTCTCTCTCTCTCTCTCTCTCTCTTTCACCCTCTCTCTGACTCTAACTCTCTCTTTCTCCCTCTCTCTCTCTCTCTCTCTCTTTCGTAATATCTATTTCCCTTATGACTTTCCTCTCTCTCTTTAACACCGCACATTCCACATACAGAGAAACATTCCCCTCTCGTTAGCTCATCAAATTTTCATGTTTTTTTTAGACACAACACGGAAACAAGGTCGCAGGTGAACTGCTGACAGAGTATCGTGCAGGAGGTTAGTTCTTGAATAAATAATAATCGAATAAAAGCATAATTATCTTTGTTTGTATTTCTTAATTTTGATTTACCTTTATTAGTGTTTTTTTAAGTGAATAAAAAAGAGCAAAATTATTTTAAATTAATTATTATACTCAATAAAGATTATTTTAAATTAACAATTATGCTGAATGAAAATAAATTTAGGAAAAGAAGCGGAGGCCTCCTCGGCAAAGCGCCGCTCGCGCCCCCTTTTCATGTTCAACTTCAAGAAGCCAAAAGTGCAGGCCGCCCGGTTAGTGGTTACTGTCTGTTTTTCTAACTTTTCTTTTAATCACTATCTCTCTCTCTGTTTCTCTCGTGTGTGTGTCTCTCAGTCTCTCTCTGTCTCTCTCTAGTCTTTTCTCACATCTCTGGGATTGAAACAAACATATTTTCATTTATCTATGTTTACTTTTTTTATTGAGCTCATTTGTAATTTTTGAAATGTAATGTTCCTGCCAGCAACACCATAAGCTTATGTTTTCTTTTTCTAGAGAAACAACGGATGTAAAACCACTGGTGAACGACTTTGCCACACCTGCACGCGGAGGAGGGAAGAGTGCTGCTGCGACAAGGTCCAGCTCGTATGTCCTCTCTCTCTCTCTCTTTCTCTCTCTCTCTCTCTTTCCTATTATGTATAAATCTGTTAAAACCTAATATGTATTTGTATGATATTAATAAATAAGACGCAGCCTCTATTAACTTTGTCTGCATTTTTTTCCAACCAACATTTTAAAACTATTTCAATAGATTAATTTTTTTTAATTTTATAAATTCCTAATATTATTAATCTATCTCTCAGTTCTAGCCACTATGTATCATTTTTTTTGTTGACATTTAATGTTTTTTTTAATAAATATTTATTATTTACATATCAATGTCATATTTCTGTCCGCTCTATATCACTTTTTTATTATAAATATTTTTGTACTTAATAGGTATCCCTCTTATTTCTAACAGAAATAAATATCTCTCATATTTCTAGCAGACTTACATCACTTTTTTATTGTAATTATTTTTATATATTTAATATTTCTCTCTCTCTTTCTATTTCTCTCTCTCTCACAATCTCTCTCTCTCATATTTTGCAGCCGCCCCGCTCCGCCCTCTCGTCGTTCTCGTGGCAGCAGCGGCCTGCACAAGTGCAATGACTGCGGCGTCTCCTTCACGCGAGGATACAACCTCACGAAGCATCGGCAGAAATTCCACGAGAAGAAGATGGAGAGAGAGGAAGAAGAGGACCAGGATGACGACGTGGAGGTCGACGTACCCGACGCGGCAGAGGTCATTGAGCTCTGAGAAAGAGAGAGAGAGAGAGAGAGGAGAGAGACAACCGAGAAAGATGAGGAATTCCTCAGAAGAGCCTAAACTATTTCGATGCTTTTTTACTGTTCTATTTTTATTTAAAAACATTTTTAATGAGACTCGTTGAAGTACCGAATATTGATTATATCAAGCGAAGACACTTTTCGCACTCTGTTTCACTTCATTTGTTAAATTATTTTTGTTCTCCATGAGAGCTCTCAAAGTTTTCTAAAACTTCACTTATTGGGACATAGACATCGGATTGGGAAAAGGGCCCAGGATCTCTTACACATTGTGAGTTGTGATTTTTATTTATTTATTTATTTCAGTGTTACTTTTTTGCCACAAAAATGTCGAAATTGAAGAGCGTAGTTGTCTTTCAATGCCTTTTGTGTGTTATCGTAAGCAATAATTCGAGATCCTTGTAGAATTTCTAAAGTCTAATTGGGATCTGAAGGGAAAAGAAAATCCATGGTTTTTTTTCCTTTCGGAGCAACCACGCCTTCTAATGGTTGTAGTTAGTTGTTTTTGCCTAAAAGAATCTAGCCTCATACTGACGATTCCGAAAGCGCTTTTTCTAATTAATTATTTCCAAAAAAAACCTCATGTTGAAGGTCTGTGAATAGCGTACTTATTTATTCGTCTGATTCTTTTATTCCTAAACTTATTTTCTCCCCTCCATGCTAGCATCGCAAGCCTGCAGATAGTTTTCCGCATGAATTTACAATCGTATCCTCACACCGAAATTTTGTTGACTGAGAAAGCTTTTTTTTATTGAAGGATTGTAGTAAAAGATATCCTCCTCGCGTTGAACTTCCTTGAATTGTTATTGTTCTGTGAAGTTTTAGTATTTACAAGTTTTTACTATTATTTTGCAGAATTAGAATGGTTTTCGAGACTAATTTCTGTTAGTCTATCACATATCTTTTTCTAGCCCAAATCTTAAATTCCCGGGCTTAAAGCTGTTCCCCAATGATAGGCTCTTATTGTGTTCCTTTTTTCTGTTGTCAAGTGCCTTTCGGGCGTGTATTTTCTAGGCTCGTTGTTATAATTTTGGACATTTGCTGCTCGCGATTGAAAAGTTTCTGTTATTGTACATGGCATTTGTAATTCGATCAATAAAGTATGCCAGTAAGAAGCGTAAGCATTTCCAAGATAAAAGAAATGTGAAATGAGAAGCGCCGGTCAATGCGCTAGGAAGAAATAATGGAGAAAAGAGCTACGAGAAATGGATAGGTTTTGATGCGACATTTATTCTTTAAGAATTGTTTTGTTTGTAGTTAAACGCACTTGTTATGATTACCCATTGGGATCCCACCCTTATGGGACCCTATTTCTACCAGTGAGACTTCGGTGGTCGTTAATGTTGTTGACATCTGAAAATTCAATACGATATCTGTAACCGTCAGGAAGACTAGCGTTCCCTGAACCTTGGTTATATTTATCAGGACGTACATAGGCGTTGGGGGTATAGAAGAGAGAGAGAGAGAATGAGAAGAAGGAAAGAGAGAGAGAGAGAGTGACGTGATTTTCTTTATCGCGCAGGGGAGGAGCGAAGAAGATGTGCGAGCCTCTGAAAAATAGTTCATCCGAGGAAAATGCGTGCCTCACTCGCTACCGTTCCCCTTCAAACGCTTTCCCATCCTCTTTCTCACTATCTCTCTTTCTCTCACTATCCCTTTCACTCTCTCTCTCTCTCTTCTCTCTCTCTCTCTTTCTCTCTCTCTCTCTCTTTCTCTCTCTCTCTTTCTCCCCCTCTCTGTTTCTCTCCCTCCCTCTCTTCCTCTCTCTTCGTCCCCTGTGATGTCAACAGTCTGCACATAATAAGCACATGTAAGAGTGCGAGAGACGCAAATCATAATCATAATAATCAAGGGGCGGGGTGGCCCAGTGGCAAGTGGCGCCGCTCTCCATTCGCTCCCTTGTCAAAAATGACAAGTTCGCCCCCGCCCCGACCCGCGCTCGACCAATTCAATCAATCGACGCTGCTCCCGGAGAAACCGCTTGGCTGGCCGGGATAAGATCTGCCTAATCTTCGTCGGCCACTTCGACGAACCCGCCGGTGCCCATCGATCGCCCACTTCCATGTGATAGATCCCCGTGTATTCCATCAACACATTTACCCGATAAGCGCGAATAAAGTTTTTTTTTAAGTAAGAGTGCGCGAAAGCTAAAAATGTCTTTGATGTTCGGTCGGTTGCCCAGTCATTTATGTGCCAAACATAGGAGAGAAAGAGAGAAAAGAAGGGAGAGAGAGTAAGAGAGATAGAGAAAGAGAGGGAGAGAGTAAGGGAGAGGAAAAGAGAGAAGCCCAAGTTTGTGAACGCGGAAACAACACGTGAACTTTGAGATCGAGTGAGTCCGAAACAAACGTCTCATTTGAAGAGGTGGCGTAATCTCGACAGGAATGTTTACAGTAAGGAAGAAGAAGAAGAAAGTGCAGAAGTTAGCACGGGCGGAGAAGCTCATTGCTTACTGTCGCAAGCTAAAAAATGTCTTTGATGTTCGTTCGTTCTCCCAGTCATTTCTGTGCTAAACGTGGGAGAGAGAGAAAGAGAACGAGAGAGAAAGAGAGAGAGAGAGAGAATGAGAGAGAGAGAGGGAGAGATAAAGCGTGCGTGAAATAAACTTCACATGAAACTGGCTGGATCAAAACATCAAGAGTGGGAGGTCTAGCGCAATAGAAGTTGATATCACAAAACTCATGTGAAAATAAAACATATGCCTATTTTGGCGATGACTTCATAAAAAAACATCCTTCTTTTTCCCTCCCGGGACAAATTAAGCGTCATTTTTCTACCAGTGTTGTCACATCTTGCGCGATGTATTTATGTACATAAATAAATGAATACTCTAGGCACTATTCCGAAATCTGCCAATAATCAGTTGCAAACATCCGTGATGCTGACCCTGATGAATGAAGCCTGTAGCAGGGATCGTAACCGTCTCTCAGGAGATCATCAATAGAAACATGCTCGGCTTCCTCGGCCTGATGTACTTCGTTGTTGTTTTCTTACAATTAGAATGAGGGTATTCTTTAGAGTTGCAGAATAAACAGTCGCATAATATAAAATTATGCTGTGTTTCTTAACCTAGTGCGAGTAATTAAAGGTATAGTCATGCAAGTAGAGCTAAAAGCATAGGATATGATAAATACCAGTGAGGCCTGACTTACAGGCAAGGCAATGAAGTGCTCAAGTAAGTGCGACATCAAACGGTGCCTAAGGTTTTGGCTTCATTCACAGACTGTCAAAGATACAACGCTACGTTCTCCAACTGTTTCTCCATTGCTTGCTGCTGCTCTGAACACTCTCAGAACTCAAGAATTCCTCTATATTCCTATTTCATACGCCGTCTCTCTCTCTCTCTCTTCCTATATCTTTCTTTCTATCCCACTCTCTGTCTATCTCTCTCTCTCTTCTCTCTCTCTCTCTATTCTCTCTATCTCCTTCTTTCAGGAAAATAACTTATTCCAGATGACAGAGCCTACTCGCCACGAAGATCCCGTTGCTCAGACGTTCACGCGCATCCTTGCGGGTTTGTCGTTCTCTTTCTCTTTCGCTCCCTCGCCGTAGACGGTTCTATTATTTGCCGGGTCCGACGAAACACCTTAGATGTACTCATAATCTCTCCCTCGTCCTCTTTTCCGTGATCTCTCTCTGTCTCTGTCTCTGTCTCTGTCTCTGTCTCTGTCTCTGTCTTTGTCTCTATCTCTGTCTCTCTCTCTCTCTCAATTGTATATGTTTGGGAAGAAATATATAATCAAGACGGCTCGTTGCGCCCAGACTCGCTTCTCGTCTACGGAAACATCGCTTTGCTCAGCAATTTCCTTGGCACCAAGTGTTTAATCGACCTCATCTCTACTCGGCTTGTCTCTATTATTGTATTTGTTTATTTATTTAAAATCTAAACTGCTAAATCTATTGTTTCATTATGAAAAAAGAGTGATTATTTTGCTTATTTTTTTATAATTTTTTTTCTTCCAGGCTAAGCGTGTTCGACTTTGCCCGCTTAAACCTTGATGGCGGAACCTCTGATTAACCACTACATATGCGAGCGTGCTTTTTTAGGTTATTGAAATTAAATTTGATTTTAATAATTTGTCCGAACCGAAATATTAAAAAAAACATTTTGCAAGAGGATCCTGCATACTGTTATCGATTTTTGTTTGGCGGCAGTCTTTGTTGACTGAGTTTCTCGTTCTTTCTCTCTCTCACTCCTCTCTGTCTCTCTATCACACATCTATATTTCTCTGTCTATCTCTCGTTCTTTTTACTTCAACATTTGTGACGACTATTCTCTCTATCTCATTTTTTTCTCATTCTAACAAGTTGGATATATCTAATTGACTTTATTTAAAGGCAACGTTCGCACGCCATTTGATCCAATTCCTATTGAAGATGTCGACGATTTCCTCAAGTCCGTCGCACAGACAGTGCGACAATTCATTCAATTTTTGGGTCTATTATTGTTAACTAAAAATAATATTACCAATTAAACTAATTTTTTTTTTGTTGTGACACAACGATTCAGTTTGGCAAATGTTTCTCCAAAAAGAAAACTTCATATGGAAGAGTTGTCATAGAAAATCCGGCTGATCAATTACAGAATCTCTACAGTAACCATAGTGCGTACCATGAAAAGTTCTACTACTTCCTCAACGGCACACACCCACATAGACTGCGTAAAATTCATGCAAACTTTCGAAGAGGGTATGTTCTTAGCTAACAAAAAATTTTCCTTGTGGACGTTTTATATTCATAATAATAATGTATAATGGTTTTTTTATTCTTCTACATTCATTGTGTATTGGAAATGTGACAATTTTTGCCGTTTTCGATCTAAGATTTTCTGACTTTCGTCTACCGACTGAATTCTATGACAAGATAGATCACACCGCATTGATGACAGTCACAATGCAGAGCACGGTAATTAATTATACTGGATATTTTAATTTTAATTTTAATTTTTTTAGGATTGAACAAAATAAATGTTTTAGGAAAAATACATACATATGTATGAATGTGAAATGCATTTTACTCCAGGAGAAGTCGGCTGAAATCCGTGATGTAATCGTTTTCTTCGGTGGCGCTGCTATTCTGGATGCTCAAGATAATAGCATGGTAAAAACTATTTTTTCTGTGCTTACTGTTTTCCTTTAGTTTGTGAAGTCTTGTTATTTATTTTTGTTTAGTATACTATTTGTTTTTTTCAAAAAAATCTTATATTAATTTAACTTAGTGTATAATATCTTTTTTGAGGACCGCCGAATATTTCTCTTGTCCTTTGACAATCTGCACATCTTCGACATCAGCCGTGAGAAATTCGAACGTTGGCAGACACTTTCGGACCCGGTCAGCACTTCCAACCTTATCCTAATAGGTATGTATGTATGTATGTACAGTGATGTACCGCCAAAACGGCCGATTTGGAACGCAGCGTGCGCAATGTTACAATCAGCACGCAAGTCATAGCTCGTTAGCAAGGAAAGGATGTGAAAAGATCCTTATATGTTTAATCATCTTCTGTTGCCACATCCAGCACACTATACAAACATTGAGGGTAAGTTGGGAATATTTTGATGGTCTAAATGAGGCTCAAAGATTAGAGCAAGGCGCCATACAAAAATTTCAAAATCATGTTACTCCTTTCCGACCCGTATTTGGAATGAAGTAATAGTTGTGCTGTATGTGGAATGTCATTTACTTTTCAATAAAAAAAGAACCAATATGGTCTAAGGTGTCTGTAAAGAGATATTTAATGCGTGCTGATTTGAACATATCGGCCATTTTGGAGGAACATCACTGTATATAAATTATTTTCCGAATTAATTAATTGGAAAAAAACTTTCGAAGAAAGTGATATTTTTAAATATCTACATATCATTTTTTAAACCTCTCTTGGCAAAACAATGTACATACGAATCCGGAATTTCTAGCTTGGAATGTGCATACAATACCGCCCGCGAGCCAGTGATACGAGACAAGTTAAATTAAAAATCGGAGAAAAATATTCATTGGATTTTGTAAGTATTTTTGACTTCAGCACTGTCTTTTGTATCGGTGTAAGTGCAAATGTACTGAAAATACTGCATTGTTGCTGAGTGAGATATCAAAATTCCAAAGTTCGTAACGGCTCGCGCCCGAGCGGTATGAGCCACCACGTTAAAACCAGATTTCTTCAGCAACTTGCGAACTATGCAATGTTTTCAGTGCTTTTTGAATTTTACATATACGAGGGGATACACAGTATGATGAAGACAAAAAATAATAAGAAAGAATAAATTTCTCGGTTTTTTATATAGATATTTATTTGGGTCTTAAGGCTTGGAGACGCCCCTGCCTCGTGGGCGGTACTGTAGGGCTGAAAACTTGGCCCGTCCAAGCCCGCAACTTGTCGGCCGTCACTAGACCAGGCTGCACGTCTGTGTATGTGAAAAATGATAGAGAGTAACTCATGTAGATCCACGGCTTTCCGGCGGAGCGCCTACGTGCCTCTGCAGTCAACGTCGATAACAAATGGCTGTTCGTGATCGACGGAACCTTACATACCGACGCCGACTCGAGATCGATATTGCATCCTCCAGATGGCAGCGCCTCTATCAGCTGCCGTCAGCCATTATTTGATATAAAATGGAGCATTCTTCGCTCTAAACCAAAATTTAAATTGACGTTAAAGGAGGTCCGACTCGAATAATAGTGTCGTGTTTTTGGCCTTATTTATTCAAGTTGAGCTTGAAAATTCGATAGCGAGTATCCCGAAGTCACAAAAATCAATTTGCCATGTTCAAATTATCCGTCTTCTCTACTTTGGATTCGATCATATTTTATTTACCCGTAATTAAAAAAAAAAATTGGAAGACCAACACTGTTGCCGACGACTTCATCCCCTGAAAAGCATGCATATGATAGGCGCAACCAACATTAGCCGGGTTTTGCTTAACACGTAGGCTCACCTGGCAGTTGTACTAATCACCAGGGATGGCCGGACCCCGGGATCACTAGTGACTGGGGAGAGAGGCGAGGGGCAGTAGCACAATTTCTGTGAATTCTTCAAACAGTACTTTTTAAAAATTTGTCAGGGACTTCGCGGTAGTAGTTTTTCCCTTAAGGTCTCCTTTAAATTGAAATTTGATGTTTAATATCTATAAATTTAAAATGAATGGTTCGAAATTTGTAATAGGATTTTTTTTTTCTAATTTAATCTTTATTTGTTAATTTTTTTAAGGACCATTATCACCGTTTCCGCTGCGTACTGCCGCTTGTCGGGACGTCTTCTCGTCTTAATGAGAGTAAGCTACTTTTTAAAAATATAATCATGCATAAATATTCTGGTGTATATAAATATATTTAAATTAACATTTCAAAGCACAACCAGTCTGATCGATATCAAATGGAAATGTTTCGTGTCACGGTGCCCTCCTTGGCATGGAGGTCCTTCAGCAAGGTTTGAATGAATTCTTCTTTTCATTATGCAACTTTAAAACGAATTTTGAAGAGGGAACTCTGATTTTATCAATTTAATTATTAACTTGTGAATGAATTTCAATATGCAGGAAAATATAAAAACAATAAAACACTTCAAATCAGGTTCTGAGTCTCCTGACGCCGGCGGCCCTCGCGGCTGCCCATGCGAGGTTCGGCTTTGGCGTTCCCGGGCCATCGGTCAACGTCGCCGAGGCAACGAGTCGAATCATGGACATTCTCTACGTGGATTAACATTAATTCATTTGATCTTGTCGCCGCATCATGCCCTCACGCTTTTCTTTTCCAAGTTTTTTCCAGATTTACTATCTTTTTTTTTCCATTTTTCACTAGAGAATTGCCAGACCTATTTTTCTCTTCTTTGTTGTTTCTTCCAGGCCGAATTTTCTGTACGAAAGTTGATCTTTTCTTATCTCTCTCTCTTTCTTTCAATCACCTATGCAAACGACGATAAAACTTGAGGGTCTCCTGGAAAGAAATGATTTCATCAACTTGAAATTCTACCATATTTATTCCCCTATTTGTAACCCAGTATATTTTATATATGGTAAGCTGGATGGGATCTCATTTCCTCTCGCCGGCATGTTAACGATGAAAAAAAGATAAAATTAAGAGATTAATTTTGCGCAACAAAGGGACAGAATGTAGACTCAGACCACTTCTATGTATATGCACGTTTGTTTGCCAACGCGTGGGTGTTGTGATCCCCCGTCTTCTTCATCTCTTGACTTGACCTCCCATTAGTCTTGATAATGTGATCCAGGCCAGCTTCATGTGACAATCGGTTCATTTCGCATTCCTCTCACGCTTTCTTTCTTTAATTCTCTCACTCTCTCTATCTTTCTTGCTTCTCTCTCTCGTTCTCTCTTTCTCTCTCTCTCGCTCTCTCAATCTCTCTCTATTTCTCTCTTTATCTCTCATTCGTTATTTATCTCACCGCGTCTGCACAACTCTTCTCATATACATCTTCTCGAACTTAAATTCTTGCCTCATTACGATGGTTCCATTTCGTTCTGTAAATAAATTTTTGTTTAGTTCTAAGGACGCACATTTGTTCGCTCTCTCCCTCGTATTCGCTCTCTCTTTATCTCTCTTTCTCTCTCGCTCGCTCGGTTGTCTCTTTCCCCCTCAATCTCTCTCTCTCTCTCTCTCTCTGCCTCACAGCTTTTTCATAACAGTGACGGATCGCCATCGTCATTTATCCAGCTGCTCCGGCAATATCAATCCAGTAACAATCATCAGGAGCGAGATGAGTAAGCGGATTATGATGAATAAGGCGGGTTGGGCTTGTTTTGGTAGTCCTCCAGAGCGTGGACACAGTGGGTTGGAGGGCGTTCTAAATGACTCAGCAAGGAGAGCATGGAAAGCAAAACGGCGGCTTTTCATTCATTTTCACAATATATAAATATATATATATAAACATATATATATATATATATATAATACTTCTCAATATATATATATATAAGTAATAATATCTGATGCTTTTTTACAGCGATTTTATTCGAGAGCCTGAATATGAGAGCAATACAACTATTATTTCTGTGTGCGAATGTAGTTTCATTTGAGCGTTGTCTTGATCACCTTTCTAAACAAGCCAATGGATTTAATGCAAATGGTGCCGTGGCAAACCACCGGGCACATGTTATGGTATTTTATACATACATACATATGTATGTATGTGCAACTTTCTTTATTTCACCAGCGTTTCGCATGTGGTCATTCTGCACTTATAATTAGCTCGCAATTTATTCATGGTTCGCTTTCCTTCCTACTAATACTCTATGATAATTTTAAAAAAAATTCTTGGAAAGCAACCATCTTTTTTGCCCTTGTTAGCCTTGGCCATTGTCTATTTGACAACGCGTGGCAGACTTACGCTGACTACTCTCTGGTCTGGCAGAGAGTAGTCAGCCCAAGTCTCTCACCACAAACACACACACTGGATGTTGCACGTCGGCTTTTTTTAACGGTTTCAAAATCAAGCTTGGCGTATGAGAATAAGAGAGTGAGAGAGAGAGAGAGAGCGGAATGAGAAATAGAATGAGACAGAGAGCTGAAAAAGAGAGAGAGAAAGAGAGAGAGAGAGAGAGAGAGAGAGAGAGAGCCATGGGCATATGAATCGAGGACACAATTATGAGAGGGATGTAGAGTTAAAAAGAGGGAGAGAGAGAGAGAGGTATAGAATGCAAGAGAGAGAGAGAGAATCATGGATACCACTTGACTGCTTTGTACTCTGCATAGCTATGGCCAAAAGTCAAGCGATGAGCTTCTGCCTGCGCTAACTTTTGCACTTTCTGCTTCTTCCGTACTGTAAACATTCCTGCAGAGATTAAGCCAACCTCTTCGAATGAGGACGTCCTGCTTGGTTCGGACTCTTTCGATCTCAAAGGTTTCCGTATTCATAAACTCGGCTTCTCTGTCTGTCTGTCTCTCTCTCTCAGTATAGCTTTTCTCTCTCTCTCTACCTCTTTCTCTTTCTTACCCCACGCATTCTCCTTGTGTACTTTAGCTTTTGCATTGACTGTGCTCTGCCTCTCTCTCTCTCTCTCTTTCTCTCTCTCTCTCTCTCTCTCTCTCTTTCTCTCTCTCTCTCTCTCTCTCTCTCCTCGCTTTCTCTCCTACATGATTAGCATAGCAATGACTGCGAGAACGAAAGAACATCAAAGACATTTTGAGCTTTCGCACACTCTCACATGTGCAGACTGTTGACATCACCGGGAACGATTGAATAGGGTTGAGAGAGAAAGAGAGAGAGAGATGATTGAGAGGGAAAGAGAGAGAGGGAGAGAGATTTGAGATAAAGCAAAAGAAAGTGAGAGATAGTGAGAGGGAATGATAGAGAGAGAGAGGGCGAGGGAATGAACGGTAGCGAGTGAGAGACTCATTTTCCGGGTATGAACGGTTTGTCATAGGCTCGGACAGTACTACCAGCTTCTTCGCTCCTCCCCTGCGCAGGAAAATCACGTCATTTTCCTTTCTCTCTCTCTCTCTCTTGCTCTCTCTTTTTCTATCTCTTTCTAACCCGTTTCTCTTTTCCTTTTCTCTCTCTTCTTTTCTCTCTCTCACTCAATCGTCTTCTCATTCTCGTTCTCCTCCTCTCTCTTCTAATCCCCCTTCCCCTCCCAACGCCTACGTGCTTTTTCTCGTGATATATATATACCCAAGACTCCGGGAACACTTCTAGCCTTCCTGAACAGTTACGAATACCGTATTGTGCTCTTCAGCTGTCAACAACCGTATTCCAGAGACTTTCGCGGCGGGACCCAAAAGCGGCGCGAAGATGTCGAATACGAAGCCGAGGCCTCCGCCGCTCCAAATTGTCACAGACTACTCGGCCCCGTCAACCGGGACGCCAATGAATAAGGGTCCTCTAGGGTCACCTAAGGGTGGTACCCCAACGGGTCCAGTAGGATCACCTACGGGTGGTACCCCAATGTCCCCAAGAAAGGTGTTCGGACCGGCGCCTGGGTCCCCAGAAGCCATCGCTGGGACAACGCCGTCTCGGGCGGCGCCCTTAGGCGCCATGGGGCGACAAGTGTCTCTTCAGCTCGAGCCAACGATCATCGAAGATGACGGGGGTCCAATTGGGTCACCCAAGGGTGGCACACCAAGAACCCCCAAGGACCTGGATGCCGTACTGCCGACACCGAGGAGGGTGTGTGGAAATTTATTTTAATTTTATTTTTATTTTTAAATGTATTTTATTATTATTTTCAATCATGTTTGCTCTTTTAAACATTGATTATTATTTTGAGTGATGTCTAAATAGCTGATAGCATTTTATTACTGACGGAAAAGGCAATAAAGAGAGAATTATTGATTTGAGTTTGAGTAGAATAAAAAGAAAACAAAGTAACGACACATTCAGGAGCCTACAAAGCCGAAGCGATCTCGCCCGTCGACCATGAAGCGGATGGCGTCCTCCTTCTCGAAAAGCCTTAGACGGTTGGAAGAGAGAGAGGAAGAGAGAGAGAGAGAGAGGGAGAGAGAGAGACATAGAGTGAAAGAGAGACAAAGTGACCAAATATAAAAAATATTCTATTTCCAGCGTCTAAATATTAAATATTTTTAATTGGCAAAGAAATTACGAACGGATACGTACAAATTCGTTTATATTCGCTAGACCAGTTAATAATGCATTTCAAATAAAAGGAAGCGGCCAGCCGTTTAGTCATTTATGTCTACATACATATGTATGCTTGCCTATCTTGCCCATTAACCATAAAACACTTCCGTTTGCCGGCTCTTCTCTATCTCTCTCTAACTCTCTCTCTCTCTCTAACTCTCTCTCTCTCTCGTCCTCTTTTTTTTCTCTCGTCCTCTTCTCTCTATCTCTCTCTCTCTCTCGCGGAAATCACCCTCGAAATGTTGACGCCCGGAGGGTGTGTTATGTGTGATTCGTTGATCGGACACATAAATCGACACTTCGGTTGTCCATTTTCTGGGCCCCCCTTTTATGGCCGCCTTCGATTCTAGAGGCAAAAGGCACGGAACGCTCTGCTTTTTTAGACAAATAGTCAAAAAGAGACCAAGAGAACAAGAATATAAGCGAGGGCACTTCTGCATTCTCACCGCTGTATTCTGTGAGTCTTCTTCTTCGGCTTGGTCATTGAAGCTTCATCTTTTGTTTTCTACCCTAACTCCTCTTTGGTAGTCGCCGCATTATTCTTTATCTGTCGAGATCCAAAAATTAAACAATAAACCATCCATAGGTCACGTCGGGTTTTTCCCTACTGCGAATCTCTCTCTCTCTCTCTTTCTCTCTCTCTCTCTCGCTGTCTATTGTCTCCTCCCTGTATTCCCCAGTTATGCATTCTGTAGGCGTGAGTGAGAGAGAGAGAGAGAAACGTGAAAAGTGTTCGAGTCGTTGTTGATCATAATCATATCAGGAACTTTGTTTTGAATGAAAAACAAGCTCTGAAATACACAAAACTCTGAAAGCATCATAAATTATCCTCACAACACTCTACATATGTACATATGTACATAGATGGAATCTGATTCTGGCTAATTGTAAGAACAGACAGGGGTAAGGGTGCAGTGTAAGGGACGAAGATCGAAAAAGAAGGGTAGAAACAGAGAGAGAGAGAGGGAGGGACAGCATGAAACTGAAAAATTTAATATTTTTTCTTATTTATTTTCTTATTTATTCGCGCGTGAAATTTTCTTCCTTTAAATAGTTTTATTGCTCAACGTCTTATGGTTTGAAAAGCGCCTTACAAAAGACAAGTTTTCCCCCATTTGCACGCTTTGAGGCCGTTTTGATCTCATTTTGACATTTTTGAAAGTATGCATATTTTGATAATTCTTATTCCTATTCTTAGTTGCACAAACACTCGCTTAATCATGGATTCTCATCATTCCTCGACATTTACGCTCTTCCACGATGTGCAGCCGGACGAGACCGTGAGAGTTGGAGCGGTGGAGGACCCCTTGGCCACTCGCAAGGACCACTTTGGGCCTAGCGAGGACCCCTCTCAATCACGCCAAGACCCCTCGGAAAAGGCGGCAAAACGTCGCTCTCTGTACAAATCAGTGCGCAGTCTAGGCAGCCGCCTTAGCGCGTCGTTCGGAAGAACCATCGAGTATGGAAGGGTCCCAAAGTGAAATTATGTCACTACAATTTGGCATGCAGCCAAATAGGGACTCTTTTCAATCTTTCTTCAAAACTCTTCTTTCCATAATTGTGAGAAAGTGAGCGAACGACTATTGATTTTACATTTAATTATAACAACTAAACAATTAGTTGTATACAACGTATTGCATTTTCAAATCAATTAACTAGAGATTCACTTTCTATTTTTAATTAATTTATTCCGCGATAATGTGAGAGACAATCAGCTTCACCGCCCTTTCATTCTCCTTTTAATGGGAGGAAGCGCAGTGTGAAATCCACCGTTGTTGGTTGGCTAAAGGATTTTTGCTAGAATTTTCTTTCTTCCATCAAAGAACGAATCTCAAGCGTAATCTGCTTGAATTTTCTTGTTTCCATTGTGGTCGGCGTCTCTCAAAATCGCAAGGCTTTCTGACTCTTGTGAAAAAATGTCAAAAGTGAATTCTCAAGGAAAAAGGCGCGAATTCAAAAGTCTATTTCCAACTTTCCAGAATCGAGGCGTACACGGGCCGTCTCGCAAAGCCGGCTAATGCCTACATACGCTGGAATCTCCTGTTCACCTTCCTCATCTTCCTCTTCATCTCGTCATGCATTTGGGTGCCATGCATCCCGACCGTCTATCGATTCAGCCTCGAGCTCGTCGTTCTCGTCAGCGCCGTCATACATTTGCTGTGGTTTGTTAATTTTTCATTATTTAAATTCAAATTTAAATTTCCCGCCACTTCACAAAATGATAAGAGTGGTATGCAAACTTGTTGAATAAAATACTTTTTAATTAAAAGAAAAAAAAGTTCATCTTTCCAGGTTCGCTGCAATCTTCAACGCGATTCGACTCACCGTTCGACTGCTTCTCTTCAAGAAACACGTGATTAATTTGAAGAAGGTTTCTCTTTTTTCAGTTAATAAAAAAACTTTATGCGTTAGATCGTATGCAAAAAGCAAGAAAATACATATATATGTGTACATTTTGATATGGCCAATTAAAAAAAAGGTTTACTTTCTCTCTTCAAGGTCAACAATCCGGACGGCATCATTGTCAAGCATCTCGTTGGCCTCTGCATGTACAAGGTGAGTATAAGAATGAACGACGCCAGTTGAGGATATCTTTACCATTGAGGATATCTCATTGTCTAAAATAACATCACTCAGAGCACATAAGAGACCGAATGTTCATATTTAAATTATTTTTATTGTCAAAAAAAAACTAAATTGTTTACTTTATTTACAAATGAATAAATAAGCAAAGAAACGAATAAGTAACTAAATCAATACTTCGGGAGTTAAAAAGATATTGATTGATTTATTGACTGATTTCCCTCCAGGAGCCGCTGCCGCTGATCATCGAGACAGTCGACAGCATCGTGTCGCAGCCGGGCGCACGCGAGAAGATCTCAGTCGTCATCGGCATGGAGGAGGGCACGCCGGAGAAGGAAGAGGTTGAGAGAGATAGGGAAAGAGATAGAAGAGAGGGAGTGATGGAGAGAACGAGAGAAAGCGAATGATCCAGAGTGGTGAGAGAGAGGGGATTCGGAGAGTTGGAGTGAATACAGAGTGATGTGGAATTGGAAGGATAGTGTGATGACTGCTCGAGACACACTTCTTTTCCAGAAGAAGCGCGATCTCTACATGCGTTACAAGCCGCAATTCGAGCGCTTCATGGTCACCTTCCATCCCAAGGTACATATTATTCCCACTTTAAACACGAACAATCGTTCTGATCGATATTTAAAAAAAATCATTAATCGGAAAATAAGAATAAAAAATGATCAATGAAAGGAGAAATGGTTCTGAACTTGAGGACGGACATTAAACAATATAGAATGTGAACGCTTGTTTGAAGGGCCTGCCCGGCGACATTCCGGGCAAGTGCTCCAACTTCAACTACTGCTCGCGTAACGCTGTCAAGATGCTGCGTGATGACAAGGTTTGCTTTTTGCATTTTATATTTGTGAAGCATCTCTCTCTCTCTCTCTTCACTTTCTTCTCTCTCTCTCTCTCTTCTCTCTCTTCTCTCTCTCTCTCTTCACTTTCTTCTTCGCGCTCTCTCTCTTTCCTCTCTCTTCTCACTTTCTCTCTCCTCACTTTCTCCCTCTCTTCTCTCTCTTCTCTCTCTCTTCACTTTCTTCTCTCTCTCTCTCTCTCTTCTCTCTCTTCTCTCTCTCTCTCTCTTCACTTTCTTCTTCGCGCTTTCTCTCTTTCCTCTCTCTTCTCACTTTCTCTCTCCTCACTTTCTCTCTCTCTTCTCTCTCTTCTCTCTCTCTCTCTTCACTTTCTTCTCTCTCTCTCTCTCTCTCTCTCTCTCTCTCTCTCGCTTTCCCAGGACTACCCCCTCGACAACCCTGACAAGAAGGTCGAGCTGCTCATCACGACCGGCGACTGCGACTCTGTCTTTGGCGATCGTTATTTCGACGCACTCGAGGAGGACTTTTGGAAGCTCAAGCCAGAGGTTAATTAATTGACCAATTAATTAATGTTTCTTTTTAAAATTTTTCTTGAACTCAGTCAAGCTTTTTCTTCTGATCTTTTCACCATTGCATTTTTTCTTTAAAACTTGTCAAGAATTAAACAAGCTAACAACAAAAATCAATATTTTCCATCCCGCAATCAATACTTTCAAAAACTGTCCAGGACCGCATGTCCACCGTATGGCAATCGCCACTCTTCTACGCCATCAACCTGCACAAGTCGCCTTTCTTTGTTCGGTTGGATTTCTTTCTTTCTCGATTTTGCCAAGTTTTGCAAGATTCCCGCCAATTTGCGAAAAGAGCGGTAATCTCATATTTGATTTAATTCTAATTTCAGCGTCACCGGCCTTTTGCGCGCCTTCTTCATGATGGGCTTTCTGATTCCGTGGAACATCAACACGATGAGTATCTTCAGCTTGACACTCGCGCTCTACGAGGCCGGCGACTACACGCATCCGGGCTATCAGGTGAGCTTAGGAGTATTCAGGAAAAACGGCGCGAATTCAAAAAGGGGTTTCTTCACAACTTTAAAATGGCGCCAATTCAAACGTGGGTTTTCTAAGATGGACGACATTATCGCACTGATCCGCTGGTCCCTCTCGGTTCGGCGGAAGTGTGTGATTCGCGCAATCCCGGTCGCCACTCTCTCTGGGCCGACGAGTGGTGAGCGGCCGTTTTCCAGTCTTTTTATGTCTCTTTAATGCCGTTTTATGTTTTTAGTAAAAAAGTAAATTGTATTTTTAATTAAATAATAGTAGAACAAACAATATTCGTAAGCTTTTAACATATAATAATCTTAGTGTAATTTTTTGCGCCTTTTGCGAGTAGAAAGTCTTTGTTTATTTCTTCGGGAAGTACTTTCATACATTTGTACACATGTTCATACACCAGATTTGAGCACACAACGTTTTCTCTTGTGACAGTGCTACATCGTATTGATGTTCACGTTGATGCTTAATTGTGGCTCAGAGGGGGGGGGGGGTGGGAGCGTTTCTGACTTGGTCACAAATGAAAAAAGAACGTCTTGTGTGTGTGTGTCTTCATCCAATGTAGACAGAGGAGAGCGAAAGGTCACCAAAGTAAACAGGGGCCGGCCGCAAACAACAATCACAAACAAAGGGCTGGCGCAAAATTTGAACACAACTCGGCTAATGCGAAGAACTGACATAAAGCTGATTGATGGTACTAATGTATAGGAATGGGGACGAAGTGGAGAAACTCCGTATAGAGAGATATTCCATAGAAAGATGATTATTATGATTCATTTTCAGGAAGCAACTACATCAACGAATGGTACGAGTGGGCCCGCCAAGCACGCCGGTGGACCATTGGAGCTGCCGAGGTGAGGGAGAGAAAGAGAGAGAGGGAGAGAAAGAGAGAGAGAGAGAGAGAAAGAGAGAGAGAGAGAGAGAAAGAGAGAGAGAGAGAGAGAAAGAGAGAGAGAGAGAGAAAGAGAGAGAGAAAATAAAAAAATGTTATAGTATAGTTTGCATTATAAGAATGGCTCATTAAAAGTTCGATGATGTCACAAAACGTGTTTAACATTTTCCTTCCACCAAATATTTGCCCGTTGCAAGAGGAAAGATCTTTTTTTTTATCGGAGCGGCTCATCAAGTGAACAAAGAACGAAGGAAAGCATAAAGATGTCAAATGACTTCAGATCATTGGGTCTACATTTTTGATCTGCAAGTACAATCTAGATCATCCGTTGCATCAGTCAACCCGTCCCTGAACTCTGCATTTAGAATAGGCACCCGATATGAACTCGTCACAACAAAGACATAAATTTGGCCACGGTGAACTTGAAAGTTGCTGTTGAATGGGCAGAAGGCTGACGTAATGAAACAAAGAAAGATTAAAGAGGCTGGCTGTCGAGGGAGCTTAAAAAATACCGTAATCCTCATGACTACAGTACGGTACATTCTAAGCTCTTTGGACAGCCTCTTTGGAAATACGAATCTAATTGCAGAAATGCAATTCAGAAATCTTGTGATTACCTTAGCTTGCCAAAATAAGGAGATCTAATGTTTAAAAAAAGCAAGGGAATAATCTGTAGCATTGCAAAATTGTTCACTAATTCACCAATTTCCCTGAAATATTCGCACCCGACACTTGACAAGTTTTCCTATCGTTTCAGGTCTTCCACTACTTTGCCATCAAGTTCTTCTCTCTGCCCGCGCACGTCTCCTTCTCTTTCGCGTCCAAGTTCGTCTTCTACTACGGCTTCTTGCTCTGCATCGCGTCCGTCTATGGAATCGTCGCGCCGCTCGTGGTATGATTTCGAATAAAGGAATTTAAAAGAATTAAAAAATGTAAAAAAAAAAATAATTGTAATGAAAATAGAGGCAATATTTGCAATATTTTTTCAGTATTGAAAACCCGTGAATAATCGATTGCAGACACCCGCAATGCTGACTCGGATGAACCGACCGGTCGAAGGGATCGTAATTCCTTCTCAGGAAATCTTCACTTGGATCATGCTCGGCTTCCTCGGCCTAATGTACCTCGAGTTCCTCATCGTTTTCGTCATCAACAAAGTTGCGGAAGCGGTGCGAGCTTCGTTTTCTTTTGTTCTCCCTCACTCTTTCTCCTTCCCTTCTCACAAACAGTCCCTATCCTTCTTCACACGATGTTTCGACTTTTTAAGTAAATTTTTCTCTCGTTATCTTCTTCTTCAAATGAGCAAGTATATTACTTAGAGATAGAAAAGATGACAAGATAACATTCCAGGCCTTCCCGGACAAACGACGCGACGAAACGGGCTTCTTCCGCAATGTGCTCCACTGGATTCTTGCGTGGCCGACCATCACGATGTACTGCGTGGTATGCGACAGCTTTATTTATTTATTTATTTATTTATTTACTTACTAACTTACTTATTTATTCATACACCGTTAAAAACTGTGAAACAATTTCAAGTCAAAATAAAGCGCGCGTCATGTTATCAGTGTAGACTTATGGTGAAACGGGGAGGGGGAGGATGGCTAGCAAGCTTAAACTGCCTGGTTACCTGGCATGTGACGCCTATGATGTTTGGAACACAATGATATACATAAATTCAAAATTTTATTTAATTTGGCAAATATTGCGAAAGTACATGTTACAAGATGTGATATCCGGGTACAAGTTTTTTTTTCTAAAATTTAATATTATTTTTTAATACATATATTATTACTACTACTGTTATTATTTATTATTATTCATATTTATGAAGAATACAAATAAAATATGTTGCCATTTGCAGGTCGAACTGGTCGCTTTCCTCGAGGTGACGGTGCGCGGTAAGTCGGTCTGCTCGCATAGCGCCTCCAAGAAGGACAATCTCGTCGCGCCCGAGACATCGACGATCCCGCAGCGATTTGAAGTCTGACCAAAAGTACCGTAACCTATTTGAATTTCCCGACCGTTCAAGTCGTGCGTCTCCCTAAATCACATGCCTCTCTCGCTCTTGTGACAGACAAAAGGCGATAAGAATTTGGTGAAAGACTTAACATCATTTGATGGCCCTTTGTAAATCATGCATTTTGACATTTCTCAAGGGACATTGAGAAAGGATGATGATTCTTTTTTTTTGTTGCACAAATGTCTCTTCTCGTATTTGTTTTGTCATTGCATTTACGGTGACAGAATACATAATGATTTTATTTCATCATTGTTGAAAGTAATAGTCATTTCTGATGTAACATATAAGAATGTTGAACTTTCCTTTTCTTATAATCTAGTCACCTAGAATAGCTTGACATCATCTTGAAATCGAGCATAACATTCTTGTTCATGTGTACATTAATTTTAGCGTGTTTTACTTGTGAGAGCAGTTACGGTATGCTAAGACGGGTTGAGAGACAGAAGAGTGCCTTCCTATTTCCGGTATTTAATTTACTTCTTCAGCTCGCATTTAATTGTATTCATGCGATACATAAAATAGTAAATATTTCAATGTAACAATGAAAAATGATGAAATACACTATCGTGTGCACACTATAATCATGTCAGACAGATCAGACACGATGTCTTGCTGCTCACTACACTAAAAATGATGAGACCTTACTCCTCGTCTCTCGTCCGTATCTCAGATAAGCTCTTCTCTCTGAAATGTGCTGCAATAAATCATCACGCGCCTTATCGCTTTTGCTAACACTAAATTCTCCCGCTCTAATTGTTCTTTCGTGATTCTGGGGACGATTTTTCTCCCTGATAAGAAACGGACACAAGAATCGAATACATGTTCCTGTATTTAAAATTGCAATATTTAATAAATAATAAGGACATCTGCAAATCTATTTGACTTGTTAGAAAGCTGTGCTATTCGACTTCAATTTTTATTACCGTATTCTAAAGAGGAATCATAAATTAGAGATCAACTTAGAGACTACGCTGGATTGACAGACACCAGATCACGAATGGCAAAGGAGGTTGAGGGGTGTGGCTAAGCAACTCATTGTTAGATAATAGCGAGCACAGAATACAGACAAGTTGATGTCATGAGGTTGATGGCAGAAGAAAAAAGAAAAGAAAGAGAAAATGACGATATTGCACTCAAGTAATGCTAATGATGGCGTCCCTATAGAATAGTTCAGTTCAAAGTTAAAGTGAAGTGGGTTCAATGCTGTTGGACTCTCACGTATAAAGAACTTTGATAAGAGACCAAAAAAATATTGTAGCAAATATAGAGAAGTGCGATAACCAAAAAAGATGCATAAAAATATTTCATATTAAAAAAAAATAGAAAGATAGAAAGAAAGAGACAGAGGGAGGCTGAGGAAGAAATAGAGCTACATATTTACCGGGATGTAGCAATATACATTCATATAGTAAGATGGAGTAAGTGAGTCTAGACAAAGGGGAAAAGGGGATCAGAGAGAACGAGAGAAAGAGGCAATATTTGCGCGTTTATAGTATATGCATGAAGCTATAAAAGAAAAGAACTAATAAATGTTTGAGATTTTTAAAATTGACACTGCCCTTCTCGCCCTCTCGCGCTATTTTCATGTTGAGCATTTCGACACCCTTCGAAATTGCCTGAGAAACACCCAGGGATGTCGATCCTGAATTTTGTTTTCTTTAATGATTAATGGCAGGCAAACAAATGCTTGAACATCAAGTCATTAACTTCTTTGTAAGATAAATGTTCTAATGTGAAATTTTTTGGTTTTATTCTTTCTACAGAATGCAGATATGAGTCTATGAGTTGGTAGTGAATGAACAATTAGCTTTTCTTCAATGGATCGCTCACTTTGACATTAAAGTGATTATTCAATGGAACAGCCCCCACCTTTGACATTAGAGATCGTAAAATGTTGCTTACGTCCTTACGTGCATAAGATTGCATATCGAAAGGGGAGTTACCGGAAGCATTCAGCATTTTTGTGGCCGATGACTCGACGATTTGGAGGCGTCTGCAACCAAAATGTATCACGCAGCAGAGGACAGATCAAGAGTAACCGAGAGAGTTAGAGAAAGAGGGATTGATAAAGGGAATCATGGAGGAAGAGAAGGATGCTCGGACGAGATATAGAGAGGGAGAAAGAGAGAAAGAGAGAGAGAGAGAGAGAGATAGATAGATACAATAGTAAGCGTACTGTGTTGATGACGCTTATGAAAGTTCAGGCACGGAATCTGATTAAATTCTATCCGGCACATCACTCTGATTAATCTCTCAACTTCTCCTCTCATGTCTTTCTTTCTTTCTCTATCACTTTCTTTCTCTCGTTCCTTCTTTCTCTCTCTCTCTTTCTCTTTCACCCTCCCTCTTACCCTCCTTCTCTTCTCTAGGCAAAAATAATTCCCCATTGTGATAAGAGCGGAATCTCCTCGTCCCCTATCGCCTAATCACGAGAGCGTATAAAAGAGCACAAAATGGGAACCCCTAAGTGGTTCTTTGATTCGAATCACACGGGACAGCTCCACCTACATCGATTTGTCCTTTTTTTAAAGGAAACATTGACCATTAAAATTTTATATTATTGTTTACCAGTATTTTTGAATTTGAATATCATTATTATGTGCTTATTCTCATAAAAAATTTTTGCCGAGCAAACACGCATTGAAGCTCTCAAAATCAGCGCCTAGTCAGACTTCAGCCGTATGCGTTGTCAAAACTGCAAATTTTTTCCCTAATTAATCTTGCTAATACCTTCCAGTTTTGATATGTTCGACTTTAAAACTACTTGTTCTTTCGAACTGTTCGATTGAGGGAGACGGGAATGGATGAGTAAGAGAAGGGGATAGCACAAACTCCATAACTCCTTTATCTCTTTCGAAGAGAGGCCAGCGAGAATAGGTGAATATGACAATGCTTTTCGCCATTGTTGGTAGATCGGGAACGTTGTGTGCTATAATAATGGTCAAAGAGGGTCCAAATACTTTTGTTACGCCGAAAAAAATCCCCACTCTTTTCCGATGACTTTGCACATGTGAGAATGGCCATATAAGAGGACATCCAGAGCATACTCGAAATTAGGCTGAATAATCCAGCTTGTTTCATCACTTTCTATTTGATTTATTTATTCACTACATTTATAATAATGCGACAAAACTAAATGGAATGTTCTCTATTACTGGAAAAAAATCGAAGATAAAAATTGAAGAGAGATATTGAAAGATCCGAGAAAATGATCCGAGAGAAAGAGAAAGAATAATTTAAATTGGGAGAGAGTTGGGGGGGGGATTAATATATGTAGTTACCGCAAACCGCTGAACTCGCCGATCACACAGCATTGAAACTTCTGTTGTTCCCCTTTTCTGTTGTATTGTTAATTTAAATGCGCGAAAAATCTGAATTTGTACGAAAGTAAAGCCGATCTTGAGAATAAAGAAATGTGCGAGGCGCCCGCTCCCGCGTCTGCCACTGCGCGCCAAAGCGTTGAGAGTAACGGAAACAACGGAAAGCCGGCGCCACTTCGAGGCAAGCGGCGGTCTTCGTCGATCTTCCGAGCCGCGTCGTCTGTCCGGCGTAGCATCCATCAATTGTAATGCTTTTATCTTTTTTCCACCCTTTCTTCCGTTCTTTTTCCGGTCTTTTTTTCGCTTGTTACAATATTTATGTAAGTATTTATTTATTTACTTATTTAATTATTTATTGATTTCCTAGTTCACTTTTACTATGATCTTTAACACATGCTAAAAGCTTCTTTTCTCCACTCCCTTGGACCCCTAGGACTATTGGCTTATCGGTATAATGCAAGAACTGACCACTATTTACACTGAAAACAGAGCCTTGAGATCTCTTCTTGTTTATTGTGTTCAGATTCGCTTTCTTTCTTGAGCGTTCCTTCCAATAGCGTCGCGTTTGTTGATACTGGGCTCTGATTCTAAGAGATAAGAATTAGAGCCCCGTTCCAATCGCTAGGCTACAATCAAACAAAGAAAGCGGCTTTTCATTCTCTAGTTTGTCACTTTTCTCTCCTTTGAAGATCAGAACAGTCTGATATTCCTGCTTATAAAAGTGATAGCCCCGGGGCAGTCTAATGTAAGGTGTAGAAGGGAGCTCCCCCCAGAAATGACCTACCCCGAGAGTGCCGAATGCCGAAAACGCTGTGAGAGAGAGGCTCGTCGTGCGGCTGTGCTAAACGACGGAAAAGGCTCCATTGTACTTGATCGGGCTCAGGACTGTTCTTCGGAAGGGTATATGTATATGATGAAGTGAAATGGACCTGTCGCTACGCTAGACTCTGATGCCTAATAATTAATTTTTTAAAGGCAAAAAGCTTATTTAATTAATATATTTTTTTAATTTAAAAACATTAAGTAATAAATACAAAATAATAATAGTACTAAAATAATAATAATGAAAAAAAACTCTCTTCCAGATCAACTGCATACGTCGGCCGTCTGGCCAAGCCGGCGAACGCGTATCTCCGCTGGAATCTGCTCCTCACCTTCCTCCTTCTGCTCTTTCTGACATCTTGCGCATGGCTCCCTCTGATTCCGGGCGTGCGAAGAGCGAGTCTGGAAGTCGTCGTTGCGCTCATCGTCGCGGTTCATTTACTGTGGTCAGGAGGATCTTTTCTGAAATTGATTAATTGAATACCTTCTAAAACTATATTAATAATTTGTAATTTTTATTTATTTATTGCGTTCGTTCACTCTCTTACTCTGGTCTTGCGGAACTATTTATAAATTAATTATTCAATTAAAGTAGTTATTTGCTGATTGTGAGCGTATATGAACACGGGCAACTTTATGAGTATAAATAAGTAACGGCTTACGCTCATGATATCGAAATGTGCGGGGGGCAGCGAGCGATTTCTGCTCTAGCATTACCACGAAACCACCGTCCTATAGTGGTATTATGTATTAATGCTCGCTTGAGTTGAAACAAATGTAAATTATAATGCAGGCTGATTGCGATTCTGAACGCCATCCGTTACGCTGTACGATTGTTGCGATTCCGGAATCACGTCATCGATTTAACGGTTGGCAAATAAACTATCTGGGAGTTCTCGAACATCTGTACTCGATGTACGTGAATACATAAGTTTGGTAGTAAAACCTTTGTTCGAAGCATCTGTTTATATCCTTTCAACAAAAAAACAACTTCCAAACATCTGGTTTTGGTTTGTATGTATGTATGTAAATAGAGCAGGTGTGCTTAAGAATGAATACTGGCGCGTGGGCAGACTTACAAATGCTTTGACAAAGTTCAAGAACATCCCCGATTTTTGAGTAGCGGGAAGACATACAAAACTTTGTTTGTTGACACGTAGGATGGATAGGAAAACTCCTGTCTTACTGGACCCTCTACAACATGCTTGATCTTCTAGGCAAACAAACCGGATGGCGTCATTGTCAAGCATCTCGTCGGCATTTCCTTGTACAAGGTGAACTTGAGAACTAGCAAAGAAAAAAGAACAAAATAATATTTTTTTAATCTTTATTTCGAAAGGATTTTAATTGAAAATTTAATAAAACCCTTATTTATTTGTTTATTTACTAAACAATTAAAAGAGATCAAATATTTAATTTATTAATGAATAAAAAAAAGTATGATCATTTAAGGAGCCCCTCGAGCTGATGATCAGCACTGTGGACAGCATCGCTTGCCAGTTCGGTGCGCGCCAAAAGATTTCCGTAGTGGTGGGCATGGAAGACGGGACGCCAGATCGCGAAGAGGTTGCTCTTGTCTTTTCCACCTTAATCCCACAATTTCAAGGCACCTTTTAAATGGTCATTTATTTATGGTATTTGTGCATTTATCATTTATGAAATTGAAAAGGTTACAGTGCAAAGTAAAAAAAAATATATAGCAAATTCATATCGTGCCAATGTCTCCTTGATTCAATCAGTTTGTGAAACGACCAGAATATACAGATCGCTACAGTGAAATCCAGCCGTTTATTAAGGCCAATGAGCAAACAAAGTCCACCTGTCATAGAGCAAATAAATTATGTGATAGCATTACTTTTTTTTGTTAACTTTTTAAGTACGGATTTTCTTTGAATTCGGAAGTGTGTACGCTTAGGCGATAATTTCTCAAACATATTTTTCAATTGTATTGCAGAAGCAACGGAAGCTGACTGAGCTGTATATGAGCAAGTTCGAACGCTTCATTGTCACCATCCATCCGAGGGTTTCTTTTGATTGCTCTCATTGATTTATCTTTACTTTTAGAAAAAAAAACACACTGTCAAGTCTTTGTACTTTATTAATTGCTCTGATTAATCCAGTTTTCAATTCAAGAAAGGACAGCCATTTTTAGGGTCTCCCCGGCGACATTCCTGGCAAATGCTCGAATCTCAACTTTAGCATGCGAACTGCCGTCCAGCGACTGCGAGACGATACGGTGGGATACTATTTCTTTACAAATTATTTTTTCATTTAATATTTTAGTTTTTTTATTTTATTTAAAATTTACTTTTCATTTTCAATGTTATAATCATAAAAACATAAAAATTTAAAATTATTTCAGGAATACCCTCTCGACAATGAAAAATTCGGCAAGCGATGCGAGCTCATCGTGACGACCGGCGATTGCGACTCCGTGTTCGGCGAGCGCTATTTCGATGCGCTTGAAGAGGACTTTTGGAAGGTCGCACCCGAGGTTGGGCGGATTTTGAAAGTTTCTGGAAGATAGCATAAAAGCCATATCTAATCCCCAACTAAACAAAAGAAGATAAAAACAATGCATCAATGGACTCTAAACGGGAACAAAACTCAATATATGCAAGCATATATTTCGCCACTACGTCCGCCATGACCATCAGAATGTTTTATAATTACGACATATGGCCGATGTAATCTAATCCACTTTGATTTACGTTTTTGCCAATAGCGGAAATAATCAAAGTAAAAAAAGAATGGATTTAAGGTAAACAAGACATGATGACAACGATTTCGCTTTAGAAACGACGGACGACTGTCTGGCAATCGCCACTCTTCTACGCTATCAACTTGCATAAGTCGCCATTCTTTGTCAGGTAATGATTTATATATATATGTATATATATATATATATATATATATATATATATATATTAACATTAACGGTTTGAATTGGCCATTAAATTAATATAACATATATGTTTTTTTTGTCTTGAAAAGAAGTCTTGAAAAAAATTAAATTGCTGAACATGAATTACCTGAATGTGTCCCGCCAACTTGCATAATGAATTTTTTTCAGAGTTACCGGTCTCCTTCGCTCCTTCTTCATGATGGGCTTTTTGATTCCGTGGAACATCAACACGATGAGCATCTTCAGTCTCTCGCTCCACTTGTACGAGGCCGGCGAGTACACGCATCCGGGATATCAGGCACGTGTTTTTTTAAATCTTCCATCTTCTTTTTAAAACGAACCTAAAATACACGTTTGAATTTCGCCTGAAATAATATGCGGATCTAGACGAATAGAATTCTGAGGAATAAAATTTTTTAAGATGGAAGATATCATCGCGCTGATTCGCTGGTCGCTCGCCGTCAGGCGCTACTGCACGATTCGCGCCATCCCGGTCGCGACGCTTTCAGGACCGACGAGTGGTCAGAAAAAAAGGCATTTTGAATTTGGCGCCAAGATTTCGCAAGGATTATTTTGCAACTCCCTCTTTCAGAATTCATGTCGCCAATGTTACCCTCGATTTTTAGGTAAAAACTACTACGATGAATGGTACGAGTGGGCGCGCCAAATTCGCCGCTGGATGATCGGCGCTGCTGAGGTAAACAAGAAATACAATATATTCCAGATGATATAGATATTTTCTTCGAAATTCCTGCATCCTAGACTTGACGGGTTTAGGTCTTCCACTACTTCGCCGTGAAGTCGCGCGCATTGCCAGCATCGGTCGTCGTCTCCTTCTCGGCCAAGTTCGCCTTCTACTACTGCTTCCTCTTCTGCACGGCAGGCTTGTTCGGCCTCGTTGCTCCATTCGTGGTTAGTCACTGTCATCTTTTTTTTGTTTAAAACAAATGATGAACATTTTTTAACAAGTTTTTAATATAATAAAAATAAATTGTTCAAAAAAAAAGTACTGTTCCATCACCTTTGCATTTCCGTCTTTTTCTAAAACTGATCCACCGTTGTTGTATGAAGTCAAGATTTTCCCGATGAGTTTCTTTCATGCATTAAAGAAGCACGAAACATAATATATTTGTCACATCCTCTCTCGCCAGTAATGGCAGACAAAAAGGCGCGAATTCAAAATTGTGTATTTTTAATCGACAAAATTTCTCGTTTCGCCAGACGCCAGCCGTACTCTCGGCCATCGGCGAGTCGTCTACTTCTTCGCTACTCATCCCCTCCCACGAGGTCTTCACGTACATAACACTCGGCTTCATTGTACTCACTTATATTGAACTTGTCATCGTCTTCATTGTCAACTCCGTCTGCGGAAGGGTGAGAAAGTCATTTATTTATTTATTGTTTAAATTACGTTTTTTTAATTAATAAATTTGCTTACCATTACTAACTGGAATAATATAAATATTATGTTGACAGGTCTTTCCGAACGCAGCGCGCGATGAAACGGGCATCTTTCGAAGTTTGCTTCATCTCGTACTTGCATGGCCGACACTCCTGATGCATGCTATGGTGAAAATGAGAGAGAAAACGAGAGTGATAGCAAGAGGGCGAGAGAGAGAGAGAGAGGGAATGAGTTACGAAGAGTGTGAGAGAGAATCAGTATGAAAGATAGTGGGAGTGAGAGAGAGAGAGCGAGAGAGAAAAGAAAGATAGAAAGATAAATAGAGTGAGAGAGACAGACGAGATAGAGATCTCAATGTACCTCAACTTCTTTAGGTGGCCCTCTTCGCCTTCCTCGAAGTGACCGTCCGCGGCAAGGCCGTCTGCTCGCACAGCGCTTCCAAGAAGAACAATCTTGTTGCGCCGGCTGCCGAGAAGGCGCCGAGTCATTTTCAAGTTTAGATTTATAAATATATATTTTTTTTAAATATAGTTATTTTGTAATTGCGATTGATAATTAAAAAAAAATTATAGTTTTATATTATAATATTGTTTTTCTTGTTAATGCATTGTTGCTGCTTGTGTAAAATACTTGTACAGCAGTTTTTTCTCCCAACTACTCTTCTTGCTTACACTTGCCACCTGCTCTTTTTATCTCTTTGCTTTCCATTGAGATAGCAATTTCGACTACTTGCTAGGCGTTTCTCTTAAGAAAACATAAACAGAGCCATATTATGTTCACACTTTTGTTATTCTTACCTTACTATAATTTAACGGGTCTTCATTAGATCAAATATGTGTATCATATTACGATTAGTTAGACACGTTTTTCTTGTTCTATAGGATCTGAATTTGTCCCCTGCAGAGATGATAGGAGTCTTTTTGCTGTCTATGGTTTCGTATTCATGCCATAAAACATTCATATGACATAGGTGATTCTGGTGAAAAAATGCACCACAGATACATGTTTGTTAACAGTCTGGTAATTCAATGCACATATTCATCCCTTCAAGTTTTCATTTCCTACCCTCCGTTCTCTCCGTTGAAAGCGTTCATGCTTGTGATATTGGTCCATTAGGGGACGGCGAACAACCCAAAAAAAGAATAATGAAGAGATGCGGCAATTTGATACTTCATTTAATTTTTCGGTGATCGCTCTTCTTTAATCGACATGCTTTTATAGACGCAGAAGCAAAAAAAAATTAACAGAAATAGAAAGAAAGAATGAATGCAATTTATTCATGAGTCAATAATAATACTAAATTACAAAGATTAGATAATATATTTGGACCACGAGTGATTTTGAGGACCGACTTGAACTTCCGATCTAACCATAAGGTAAGCAGTGCCATCAAGCGAATCTTCGAAAAAAACATTTCGAGCGACCTCAGTCTTGAGCAAGAGCTTCATTACATAGCGTTGTCGTGTACGAAATGGGATCTTCGATCTCGTCTGGCAGCCATAGAGAGCGCAGATAGAAAGAATGACATAACTCAATACCGAGCTAACCTTCAGTATCGTCATTAGGACTGATACATTTCAATTTTGAATAGAACTTGTTCTACATATGTTGGTTAATTTGTCGAGGTCGTTGTGCAAATACTAGGTTCAAGGAAGGTGCCTTGAACTGTTGGGTGCTATCTTGCATATCCGGGCACTATATTGAGATGACGTCACTATAAGGTTTTATCCGGAAGCTTGACAATGTCAGTTTTTTTCTTCAATTATAATTTGGTCCAATTGCAATTTGTGGGTTCCATGTATTAATTTAATGTTAAATGACATGGTGTTTGATAATTTTGCGGTTTTTTTTGCGAATTCCCGGCGGCGCTAGGAAAATATCACTGATAATAGAGTGCCGATCAGATGCCAGGTATCTCGGCTATAGCGCCCGTGTGCCAAAGAGGCCAAGCAAAATGTAGACCTGTAACAATTTTTTTTCTGAATTCGTTGTTACTAAAGTGTTCATGGTAATTTCAACATAGATTAAGCTCAAAAATGTTAAGAAATAATGCATATTCACCAACATAAAAAAGCTTGATCAGGATAGTTTCGAACATGTCCCAGACTGTAGACAAATTGAATGCTCGGCAGATAAACTTCAAACAGAGTACGGTTAAGTTTAAATACTTGGGATTTCTTGGTGGCAGTAAAAAAACAATTATGGGTTTCATAAAAGCCGATTTCTGGGCCCAGAGTTTCTGTGTTTAGTAGAAGCGCACACGGAAGCCACGAACGCGCTCGCCGTCCGTTGTCGTGAGAGTTAACTTTGAAATGTTGCCTCTAATCCCAAAGCCAGTTCCCGCGGGCAACTTGCCGGTTAGCCTGACGAAGAATACTTCAATTTTCAGGGATATTTATATTGTTTAAAGAAATAAATATAAAATGATATCAAATATAAATAAAGACTTGTTTACATACATACATGCATAAACACAAAGTTTCAGTGAAAGCATTATTCACATAATTTTGTTTTCTCACGTTGCATAAGGCTTTTTAGAAAAGGCGCCTTCGAACACCTCGACCTTGTCACAGCAGGCGTTCAACTCGAAGTCGTCGAAGACCATCGTGAAAAGAATATTTTATTGGCCTTTGATCAATATTTGATTATGAAACGTTTTAATGTTTTCCCCCATTAAACAATGAATTTTACGAACCAAATAAATATATTTTTTTTCACTCAAGAATCTGACAAATCTTAATAGATAAATATCTTTAAAAAATATACTTATTACGTTTATTATATTTTTAAATTTACTATGAAAAATAAATATGTAGATGTATAAATTTTCGGAAACCCCAGTACATTGATGCCTCGTTCTTCAGGGATTGCGAGGAAATAGTCACATGACAGCTTGCCGGGGGCGTCGGGATAGGACGGCGAGTAAACCTTGAAATCACTTTGTTTGTTTATTTAATTATAACAGAACAAAATTCTTTATAATTATTTCAATACAATCTTATATTGAAAAGAATATCGACATAAATAAAATTAGGTATTAAAATGTGAACGAAATGATTATTTTAATTATCTTATATTCATACGGTGGTCGCATTGACGAACATAGGAGATGATGGGCAGCCGGGCGGTGCCATCCATTGTAGGCTGAAGAGAAGAGTGGGTTCTATGACTACCTCAAGTAAGGAAAGTTTTCAAACAAAGGTTTTTTTTTCTGACACTTGCTCCAGAGGAGTTAGTTTTGCTCGATTTCGTCATTTTCGGAAGGTATGGTTCTTTACGGTATGTAACAAATGTGCTCCAAATTGGCTAGTAACCTCTGCGATGGTGGTTGTTTGACGCGGAAAAGCTGAATTTGAGGTTTGTTTTGCTCGGTTACGAGCGTTGCGTCAATCTCGATCAGGTATCTGGTGACGCCGATCACAGGAGAGCAGATCTTACTGCTCCCACTGCATGTGCGCCTCGCTCCCTCGAAGCTCCCAAAAGTTGGAATGCTAGACTACGTGTGCACCTAGTACTTCAAGAATAACTCTCCTGTGATCAACAGTTGTCACCATGCAAAACAAACTTCAAATTCAGCTTCCCCGCATCAAATAACCACCATCGCGGAGGGTTCTAGCCAATTTGGAGCACATTTGTTACAACCATAAATGCCGAAAATGCCTAAATCGAGCAAAAACGAACCTCACCTCAGATTTGGTTTCCTCATATCAAATAACCCCTCTGGGCAAGTTTCAGCTAAAACTTTTGTTTGAAAATTTTGCGGTCTTGGGGTAGTCAGGCCGAAAAATTCATTGTTAAATATCACTCTTCTGATATTTATCAATGAATTTTTGTATTAAAATAAATAAATAAATAAATTAATGAATTAACTAACTAATTAATTAATTAATTAATTTATTCATTTATTTACAGTTCTCTGCTAAACACCGGGATAGAATTACTGGAATTACCTTACCCGGCCTTGAGCATGCGTACGGTAGTGGCGAATCGCAATTATGGCTCGTCTACTGGCCGCCCATTGCCGTGCAATGTCCGAGGATGTCCATCGGGAAGCCATTAAATATATATTGTTTTTAAAAATTATTTACTTTAACAACATTTTGCTTTATAAATCTTCGCAAATTTGGATAGCACTGCGATTTTCGCCAAAGTTGCTTAAGACAGCCTATCTGTAAGGCTCGATCTACCGTCTGCAATGGGAAAATTTTGATTTTTAAAATCGCTGAAAACTTGATCATTGGTACTACTCGACGTGCTCTTTAAAACTGTAAAACTTTGAATTCGAAAAAAAAATTTTGTTCAAGTTGGCTGCATTTTTGTTCTAAAATTCACATGCCCATAAATCAGTTATTTTTTTAATATTTTTGAAATATCTTTTTTGCAATCTATAGATCTTTAAATCCTCTTTAAAAAAGATCAGGGTGACTTTTTTGTGAAAAAATTTTAAAGCTGCAAAAATCGCAAAAATAGGTTTTTGAAGATTGTTTTTTGGGGTTTTTAGGCCGAAAAGCCTCCGCGGGGTAGGTAAGGTGTCCATAGAAAGAAAGCCCATTAAATTTGCTACAAAAGTAGCCAACTTACCATCAGGCTTCGGACCCAACGTCCTTCCCTGACATCTCTCTCTTTCTCTCTCGCCCTGTCGAATCACGCTTGTTCGATAAACTTCTTTCTTGGTAAGTCTTGTCGCTCGTTATCTTGTCTCTCTTCTTCGAAACTTTTATCAAGAAAACAAGCATTGAAGAGGATATCCGGAGATAAGGGAGGTTCCGCTCAGAAGCGGGTCCTCCTGCCAAGCAGGAGTCCTTGGGCACTCGGGCACACAAGGTTCACAACAGAAGAGCTGCGCGCTATTCAGGTACGGACCCTTCTAGGTCCCAGCGATTCGGACGCTGAGTGGAGACGACGTGGAAGAACAGCGAGTTGAGTTGACAAGTTTATCAGCTCGCTTCAATTCATCAACAAAACGAATCAAAGAACAAGAGCCTTAGTGCTCAACACGGGACGAGAGAGAATGAGAGGGGGAGCGGGAGTAATCAAGAAAAACAAAAAGAAGAGCCCGCGGCAGAGCTGACCGGGGCTTATATACTGCCCGAGAATCGGGCGGGAAACGAGGCAACAGACTACAACATTGAGCATTGCTCCGGATTCAAATATAATAGTGCGTGTTACTGTAGGAAGTGCGGTAGATGGCTTCTGTCTAAATTACGGTCCGTGTAGCGAGTGGGGGGGGGGAGTACACGACATCCCCGGGGCCCCCGTGCTGGCGCCCCGACAGCCAGGCAGAGAAAAAGATATGATGGAGATAAGTAATATAGGCACAAAACTGGCATTGCTCAGAATAGGGCTAAGGGAATGAATAATGAGAATAATAAAAAAAAAGGAAGCAAGAATAGAACATCCTGCTTTAACAAGTAGGGGAAAGGAGAGGGGTGACTTCTGTCACTGGAATGAATGGGGAAGAAGGGGTAGGATATGGACGAGGCTTCACTTGCGTGGGATGTGGGTAAAGCAAGTGGTGGCCTTGTGGCCGAGTCTGCCGCAACGGTAGCACTTGAGGGGCGGCAGTTCGTGAGCGGTGGTGTGGCTGCGGCGCGTCTCGGTGTGACTGGAACTCGGGGCGGAGCGGCGTGTCTGGCTGTGGCTCGCGCTGGAGGTGTCGTCGCGCGCTCGACATCCGGCTGAGCCAATACCGGAGTCGTCATGAGGGCCTGCTTGATGTCCTCGAACGCCGCCTGCTCGCTACTCTCCCATTTCCACTTCACCTTAATGGAAGTCAGCTGCGAGAGCGGGTGTGCTCTCTTCGAATAGTTCCTAATGAACTTGCGATAGTAGCCGGCCATGCCAAGGAAAGTGCGCAACTCCTTGACATTCTGAGGTGCCGGGTACTCTGCTATCGCTCTCACCTTCTCCTGGTTGACATGGATACCTCCACTGTCAATAATGTGGCCGAGGAAGGGGACAACTCGCTGCGCAATGCGACACTTCTCGCATTCAGGCGCAGTCCGTGTCTCCGAAATGCGTCAAGGACTCGCGAGAGGACTTCTGCGTGCTCTGCTTCAGTGGTCGTGGCAATCATGATGTCGTCCAAATACACCATGCACTTGTCTCCGAGAACATCCTTCAAGACTTCATGCTTCAACCGCTGAAAGACTGCTGGGCTGGTGGCCAGGCCAAACGGAAGCACCTTGAACTCATACAATCTGTCGAGCGCTGTGAAGGCGGACTTCTGAGCTGCGTCTTCTGAGAGACGGACTTGCCAATAGCCCGACTGCATGTCAAGAGTCGTGAAGAGACTCTTTCCTTTGAGATTCTGGAGTGCGATCTCAGAGGAGGGCAGCGGATGTGCATCCTTTACGCAGATCAAATTCAGACGGCGATAATCTACGCATAGGCGAAGACTCCCGTCCTTCTTTCTCACGAGCACCAGTGGAGATGCCCAGGGCGAGGAACTCGGCCGAATGATGCCGTTATCCTCCATGTTCTGCAGCTGCTCCGTCACCTTCTGCCTTAAGCCGATGGGTACTGGGCGCTGCTTCTGTCTGATTGGCGGGTGGTTACCGACATCGATCTCGTGCTCGACTAAATCGGTTCGACCAAGCTCCGCTTCATTCAATGCAAAGACGTCCGCGTAGTCAGAGATGAGAGAGCGACAGGGAACAGACTCGATTCTATCATTCTCTTCTACGCGCGCAAGAACAATGGCTTCTCGATGCTCCGGAACAGCTGTTTCTCCCTCTGCAGCCTCCACCGGTTTCCAAGCAGTCGACTCCCAAACTCCTACTTCATCTTCAGGCTGAAAGAGTCGCGGAGAGTCCGACTCGTTCTTCACTGCGACTTCGCACTCAGGAGATACCAAAGTGGACTCGACTCCGTCTACCGAAGACAAAAAAGTGGACACCGAAGAGTCGTGAGGGGGAAAGACGCGCGACACTGTAAGGCGCTACAACTACCCGCTTATTCACTCTCGCTGGCTCTGATGAATGGTCTTCTGTCACCTTCCACCACGTTTCCCACGCCACGCGCGCGTTCTGTCCAAGCAGCAACTCGTCTGCTTGCTCATTCGCCGTCACGTAGACGCCGATCTCCATTGCTTCCGTAAAAGGCATCTTAAGAGAGAGAGTCGCAGCTTCATTCAGGTTCATGGTGTTGCTGGATGCATCCCTTATCACCGCTTGAGGCTTCCATCGCTTCACCAACTGTCCCGACAGCTGCTCCACTCGTTGCAATGCCTTCTCTGTCACAATGGTGACTTCCGACCCGCTATCGATCGTGGCCACCGTGTCTACCCCGTTCAGCGTCACGCAAGCACGCCATGACTGGCCCCTGAATAGCGGCCTCTCCTCGAGTTCGGTCTCAGTCCTCTCTGCTGAGTCTTCCATAGAACTCGCTGGTGAGCCATCCTTCGCACGCTTCTTTCCATTCTTCCGCTTTTTCGCCGCTGCCACTTTCCTTGCAGCTCGTTGTGGTGGTCCGCCACCCTGCTGCCTTGACTGCTATTGCTGCTGAGGAGGGCCAGTCGGTGCTGACCTCCTCACGTCTTGCGAGGGGAAACTGCCTAATTGCTGCTGCCCGAAACTGGCTTGCTGACTGTTCGGATACTGCGCAGGCTGCTGGTTGTGGTGCGGATGGTTGTTCTTCTTGAAAGGAGCGCGCGAGTTGTTCTGAGAGAAGGGTGGCCGGGAGTGCGAGGGAAAAGCATGCTGATTCGCTGCGCTTCTAGGCATCCGCTGTGATTCCTGCGCGTTCGCTCTATCGCTGCTGTTCAATGCCGCCTCTCTCTTCTCCAGGTTCTCCAGTCTCAAGGCCTCTCGCTTGAGTGCTTCGTAGTCAGCAGAGGCGTCCTCATCCATCTTGGTCATCATCGCCCTTCTATACTGACTACTCTCGATGCCGCTCAACAAACCGGATCGACGGAGCATGGCCAGCACTTCTTCCGTCGCGTCGGGGAAAGCCTTTTTACTGACGGACTCTAACTCTAGGCAAAAGTCTGCAACTGATTGGTCGGCCCTCTTCTTCAACTGTCTCAGCTTCTGGTCAGCCTCGAATGCGGACAGGGAAGGGTCGCCATGGAATCTCTTCTCCAAAGCATGCACTACTTCGTAAAAGCCCCCGCGCTTGACATCGTCAGGGAGAACGTCGTAAGCTTTCCTGGCCTCGCCTTCCAGAAGAACGACCAACTGATTCGCGCACTGGTCAATGGTCAGCAAGCGGCCATACTTTACCTTGAACTTCTCGATGAAAGCGCGGAAATCCCCTCTACCAGTAAAGGGGGGAAGAGAGTCCGTCGCTAAACCCGCCAGCATCTCTCGCATCATCACTCTCTCTCTCTCGGTCCTCCCTCATGAATTGTAGAATCAATTCCGTACCGGCTGGCAGTGGGGAGGATGCCGAGTTGTCGACGTAGGGATGCGTGGTAGATCGCCTCCTTTCCTCCTGCTGCAAGGAAGAAGGGAATTGGCTTGAGCTTCTCTCTCTGTACTCATGCTCTGCCCTTCTCCACTCTTCTTCTCCTCCACTCCGCTCTCTCTCTCGTTGCCAACCTGCCGCGGCGATTGCCGACGAAATGGCGTCGGGAGGGTACTGATGGGTGGGCTGGTTGTACGGAGAGGGCAGCTTCCGATTCGCCGGTGGGTGTCCTGGCGGAGGAGGGGGAGGGGCGATTCGCTCGGCGCTTTGCAGCGACTGTACTCGCTGAAGAGCAGAACTTGGATTATTCCCTCTCGGTGCGAAAGCTGAGGGCTGGTTGTTCACCTGTGCCGGGGGACGATTCTGCTCGTCCCTGCTCGCTCTGCCATTCACCATCTCCAGTGTCGAGCCCGTCGCCGTCGGAGCCTGAGAATAGTCAAAGGATGAGTTGTGGAGTCTACTTTCCTTTAGTTGTCTCAGTTCTTCCAATTCTGCTTGCATTCTAGCCATCTCTCCTTTTTTGTTGGCTATTTCCTTCTGTGCTGCTTCCATGTCTGCTGTATACTTTTCCTTCCATGCTGTGTAGATTTTCGCCTTAGTTATGTTTGGCTTCCTCAGATTGATTCCCATGGATGCTAGCTCGCTGGGTGTGGATGTGCCATGTACCGTGTGCTGCGCGTTGTCTTCGCTCGCGCGCACCTCTTCGAAGTTGGCCACATCTCCGTCTCCGCCTTCTCCTGGCTGCGCGGTCTTGTCGACACCGTCTTCGAGAAGCCCGCGCTCGTCCAGCTCTTCGTCTCCCTTGTCGTTCAGCTCTCTGAGCGGGTCGTCCTCGTCGTAGAGGTCGCTCATCTCTGAACAGTGCACTTGATAAACTTCGCGGTACTAATCAATACGCGCTCCTAGTTTATCACACTCGCGTCGCCAATCAATACACGCAACAAGTACCCGGAAGAAAAGGGCTGCAGTCGTATCACAAAACACGCGCTCGCGCCTAGTCACTCCTCTTCAGCTGGCAAAAGAACTCGATCTCTACTGCTTCTCAAGCCGAGCCGTCTCCGTGAAGTTCTTTTCCCTGTTGTACAAGTCGCTGTTGCTGATGACGAGACTCGTCGCTCGTAGTCTTCTTGTTGTCTCTTCAGTAACGGTCGGCCCCCATGTAAAGGCTAGAAATGCTGCCACAAAATGAAAAATCGGCGATATATTACCCTTTACAAAAAGGTATCTGACACCACGATCACGCGCTCTCGCGTCAGTGATCGGGTCACCTCCGGAGATAAGGGAGGTTCCGCTCAGAAGCGGGTCCTCCTGCCAAGCAGGAGTCCTTGGGCACTCGGGCACACAAGGTTCACAACAGAAGAGCTGCGCGCTATTCAGGTACGGACCCTTCTAGGTCCCAGCGATTCGGACGCTGAGTGGAGACGACGTGGAAGAACAGCGAGTTGAGTTGACAAGTTTATCAGCTCGCTTCAATTCATCAACAAAACGAATCAAAGAACAAGAGCCTTAGTGCTCAACACGGGAGAGAATGAGAGGGGGAGCGGGAGTAATCAAGAAAAACAAAAAGAAGAGCCCGCGGCAGAGCTGACCGGGGCTTATATACTGCCCGAGAATCGGGCGGGAAACGAGGCAACAGACTACAACATTGAGCATTGCTCCGGATTCAAATATAATAGTGCGTGTTACTGTAGGAAGTGCGGTAGATGGCTTCTGTCTAAATTACGGTCCGTGTAGCGAGTGGGGGGGAGTACACGACAATCCATCGCCCTTTCTCTTTAATTCTTATATAACCCCGGAAGCATGGGAAAACGAGGTTTTCTTTTTCTTTATGCCCAAGACTATTCGAAAATACTTAAGATGTATGTATCATAAATCGTCAACAACTTTTCGGTCCTTCAACGGCTGTTCTAACCTTGCACAAAGTTGGTGTAGCCAACCACGCTGCCGTCGGTCCAGTTCATCTGCTTGCTCTCGACGTCCGTCTTCATGCCAATGTGAATGTCGGCGGTCAAGCCGATATTGTACGCTTTGGCCAAGACGTAGTCGTTCATCTCGAAAATAACGATTCCTTTAAAATAATCTTATTGTCAAGATTTGCGCCTTGAAATCAGCTTTATGTGAGAACATTCACATTTCTCAACGAGCAGAATTTGTTTTTCTTCAATCGCGTCCTCCCTCGGGGGTATACCCGAACGGAAAGATGGAGTAGAGAACCTGTGTTGTAGTGTTAGCTTGTATTTAATAATAAGAGATAAGTATAGATTCTTTGTAAAGACATACAAAGATAATGAGAAATACATATGTAGAAAGAGGAAAGAATCGGAAAGACTTGAGTTGCTTGTTGATTGAAATTTAGTTGATTTTTTTAAGAGATTGTAGAAAGAGTTATTGTAGACGATTGAGAGAGAAAGGAAGAGAGAGAGAGAGATACTTGTATTGAGAAGAATTGATTGAACTTGAGAGAAAGAGAGAGAGAAAGAGAAAGAGAAAGAGAGAGAGAGAGAGGGATAGAGAGAGAAAGTTGAGTGAGAGCGGCAGGGCCTTTCTCAAGCCGGGTCAGAGTGAGGGAGTGAATAGAAAAGGGTGGCTGGATATTTGCCTGCCAGTGAAGTGAGTGAGCCGCTCTCCCCTGTCAGGAGAGGGAGATCTCGGGGGCGTGACTTAGAGATAAAGGATGCCACGACAGTCAAAAAAGATGCTTTAAAAAAGTACCTCTTGGTCGTGAATCGCAATGAGATGAGCATGGTCAGCATTGCAGCGTTTTTCGGCAGAGGCGCTGCTTATCTAAGAATTTTAGATTACGCCTTCTTTTGCAATGCTTTCTTCCATGAATACTGTACCGCTCAACGGCGTCAATGCTGCTACGTCGGCAATAACGGCCGCGGACAAATGGTGGTTCAAATGGAAAATTTTTTCAGTCAAATGACATAACAATATGTGATACGTGATTTTTCTTAACCAATTCAGTCAATAAAAAAATCTTGAAAATCGTTGAAAATGTGTGAAATATGTGTTCCATGACACAAAGTGACAAAGTTTCTGCGCTATCATACAGTGTTTCGTATGATGACAAATTTGTTACACAGATTTTACGAATTTTCAACCATTTTCAGGACGCTTTTTTTCAACGGAATTAGTGAAGAAAAATTCTGGGATCTCATATCGATAAGTGATTTGCCTTAAAATAGCTTGTTGCAGCAACGAGATATTCCATTTGGCCGCGACCAATATAGCCGACGCTGCATTGATCCTTCGCCGTTGAGCGGTGCGATATAGATCTATTGTATAATGAATAATAGAGCTTATTCAGGCAATCGTCTGACAATTTCCTGGAAACGACGTGGCAAAGACGGACGCATGCGCTCGACTTTGCCACAAAATCATAGCCGTCGCAGACGAGGTTTACGAATATGTTAGTAATATTCATTTCTTCATAGTAGTATTTATTTTTTCATTCACAGTAATATTTAGGTATTCACAATAATATGCATTTGTTCACAATAATATTCATGTATTCATAGTAATGCACTTTTATGCTTAGTAATATTTATTTATTTTTATTCAGAGCAATATTCATTTATTCATAATAATATTATTTTATTCTTATTTTTTAATAATACTGATTATTTTTTTAATACATAGTAATATTTATTATTCAAGGAGTTAATATTGATACATATATTTGTTCATAGAGATATTTTTTCGTCAGTGTGGAGTTTTTTTTTCTTCTTCGACAAATATGCTTATCGCTTTCTTCAAATAATTGAGTTGAACGTCGCAACGCATGGCCAGATTGGAACTTTATTTATTTGCTTATTTATTGATAAAAAATAAATATCACCGAATGGATGTTAATAAAAATGTCAATCTCCTGACCGTTTGGCTTCGCATCCCTGCATACGCCATTGATGCCATACCCGTAGCGAAGAGGACGCGGGCTCCACTCGCCTGTGATCGCATCCAGTACAAAGCCGCACTCGCTCATCGACGTTGTGCATGTCTTATCCCAAGATACCGTACCTTCAAGATACCGAACCTTCAAGATAACTTATATCCAGATAGTAAACAAGTGACGTGTTAGTACGAAGACACGCATTTTTTTCATTATTGAGAATTTTTTAAAAGTTGATTCGAGAGTAAATGTTTGATAAAATTAAAGGAGCGGGCGACCATTTGAAAACTAACTATGTAAGATTTCAAATGCCGTACACACAAAGTTGGTATTTTAAAACTATACCTCCAAAGTTTTGTATTTGAATACAATACCTCCAAAGCTGGTACTTGAATATATACCTTCATAGCTGGTATTTGAATGCTATGCCTCCAAAGTTGGTATTTAAACACTTCACTTCCAAAGTTGGTGTAGTTCAGGGGCGCTACATCGAGCCAGAAGTACTTGTCATACTTTCGGTCGAGTCCAATCCAGGCGTATGACTGCCGCTCGTTGACAAGCACCGTCCGAATCGCTTCGTTCTCCTGTGAATAGGAAATCATTTATGTGAGCCGGCATCCACGAAATGACCAAGCCAGGTAGTTCAATAGTTAAAGGAGATTATAAGGGAAGATCTCCTACAACGGTCAGCTAATGCCCGATAACTAAAAAGTACGGTGCAAGCAACCCACAGAAATGGTGCAACTGGAGATTTTTATGACTTCGGGACACTTGCAATCGGAGGTTCTAGCTCATCCTGACCAAGTAAGGCGAAAAAACAAGACACTAATTATTCGTCTTACAATCAGATCTCCTTTAATAACTTAAACCAATAATTTGCTACTGGAAGTCTGAGAGAATAATGAAGCAGCCCTGAAAATTTCATGAAATTTCCTCTACGTCGAAGATTAATATGCATGTAAGCCCACAATAAATGTTTTTGTTGCACGCTAGATACATACACGTAGATTAATATTTTTGAAATGAAAATGAAAGTATATTAAGAATTATAATAATTCTGATCATTATAATAATTCGTCTGCTTCTTACCTCGGCATTCCTGATCGAAGTAAGAAGACCTCCTTGTGCCTTGCACTCAATGGCAGTGTACTTGATGCGATCAGCGTACACAAGGCTGAAGCAGTTGCCATCGAACCACGGCGCCATTTCGCCCGAGCACGCGAGAATGCCTACATTATATGATTTATAGTAAAAAAACAATTTAAAAAATAATTTTTTTTAAATAATACTAATTTGTACACGAGAACAGCGATTACGATTTAATTATTAGGGTATCACCTAAAAACATCTTATTTTTTCGAGAAAAATGAACGTAATAGATCAATTGCAAATAATTAGACAAGATCATCCCATTCCCTTCCAAAACATTTACGCGCCTCGAACCTGCATATTGAAGCGAGATTCCAAGGAAGACAAGCAGGAGAGTGAGAGGCGAGGACATTGTAAGCAACACTTCTCGTTCGTTCCACTCGCCTTTATATGAGCACTCAAAAGGTGGGTAGTTTCCGGGACTGGTGCTAGGGGGGATGGATGAGCCAGGAGCCGAGAGGCCAAGAGAGATAAGGCGGCTAACAAACTGATCGTGGTTCTTGCTTCAAAGAAAACGACCAGGCACGATGGATTAAAGTGCTCATAAAAACCATATCAATTGATTGCGTCATCTACTCCGAAAAATGGCGAGCGTCGTTTCCTTATCACTGTCTTTCATTTTTGTCGACGCACACGCCAAATATAAAGCATGAAACACATTCTCTCCAAGGCCACGTCGTCAGCATATGTACATAGAAATATGTACATATTACTCATAACTGTAACTATCCACGACCATTTCACATGAATGTAATCGTGGATGGTGACAGTTATGAGAGTAATGTCTTGCCTTCGCTTTAAAATGATCACCGAAAAATTATGTGATGTTTCAAATTGCCGCTGGCCTTCGCACTCTCATTCGAGCGTGCTATTTTCACGCAGCGGGTTTGTGCGACCTGCGAAATAGCACGCGAGAATGAGAGTGAGGAATCACAGAGCAGACGTGGAAATTCGAAACACTACAATACATTTTCTTGTTCAATAATATCTGGATTTACGTCCACTTACATAGATGATACATAGGAGCCTTTTTAATATTCTATATTTCAAATTCATATAATAAATATTCCCGATTACCGTTCAGAGTGTGATATGTTTTAGAACCAAAAAAATATAATAATGCTCCAGAAATGCTTCGATTATGTCCTATAAAAATATCGTATTAACTCTTCCGTTAGTTCTGAGAAAACAAAAAAAAAGTTAATTTATAAATTGATTCCGTAAAGTTCTTTCTGTTGCCCGAATTATATTCTTTATTTTTACGAAAGTCATGAAATAACACCTTACAGCTGTGTACTGCAGATTTTTGTTTTTCAAATTTACATGGTAGCACATTCACAAATTTTTTAATGCAAATTTCTACATGTTGGTGATAGATCTTTTTCGTTCTTTTTGCAAACGCATGAAAGCTAACATGCAAGAAGGTGAAAATTCGGAAGCTACGACAACTTTCGAAAGAAAAGTGAAGATGATTATGCAAAATATATTTAGTTGACCTTATCTTCTGCAATTTTGTTGTCAATGTGTGAACTGAAGTTGGGGAAAAGGAATCATTTCACAATACAACGTCGCCGTCAAAGGAGAAGTGGCTTTTCGGTAGAGAAGAATGAAACTTTTCAAAAGATTCAATATTGTGCTTCGTGTTATGTTACTGTCGAGATGAATCCATGTCTCAATCCCATTCAGTGCACTTCTGGCGGTTGCAATGATGGCGGTAATTGATGCAAAGAAGACCCCTTGGGGTTTGCTGAGAAGGCGCACAAGTACATATGCTACTGCTTCGAAAACAAATGCGATGACGACCAGAACAGCTTCTACAAAGAGGCCGCCATCGAGATGGCCCGAAAGCTCTACCGCAAGGACCATACTCTGCTCTGTACGACAACCATGACCATCATCGAGGTCTGGAATTTGGTTCTTCAGATAGGCAATACATGTGTAATTCAACTGGAATCGAATGGAAAGAAGTGACAAATGGAAAATGGAGAACAATTTGCATATTGGAAAAAACTGACAATATCACGAAGAGTTCATTATAAGGCCATATTATCACTGTTAACTAAGACTATTTGACTCCTGTAGACCACGAGTGAGGAGAAGAAGAGCGGCTCGTTCGACCTCCTTTCGACGCCCGTTCTTGTCAGCGGCGGCATGCTTCTCTTGGTGGTTATCTCTGGTGAGAGAAATTGCAAGAAAGGGCACTAAAGGGTGGATTTTGCAATTTGCGATTTAAATGGAAAGGAGTGTAAAGTCGCAAGATTTCCCCAACTTTTACCCTACATATACTATTTGCCGGCGAATCGATAAAAGATATTTCGCATGTAACATTATGATAAAATATTGGGCAGGATATTTTGTCTGCCTGGAAATGTAATTATTGAAAAATACATTTCCAGGCATCGTCACCATATTCACAGTCATTTATTGGCAGCGTCCCAGGCGCAGATTGAAGTAGCATCTCGTGTTTGCCCGCTCGTCTCCCGTTCGTGCGCGTGTGAATTGAACATCGCCACTCTCCTTTTGTCAACTCAAAGGTTCCATCATCACGCTTCCCACCCTTTCCCTGCCACCCCAACACATCTTACCAAGGTCTTGGCTCTCCTACTTCACGGCCCCACCTTATTTCCACTCCCAATCCCCCCGTTTCTTAAAAGGCGAGAAAAAAATATGAAACGTCTGCCCTAGTTGTTTGCATTACACTATCGATTTGGTCAGAGTTAGCCCTTTCCAAAGTTTCACTGCATAAAAGATTGAATTTGACTCGCTTCCAAGCTATGCCAAGCTGATATGAGACTTGATTCGTATTCTCTTTCGAATAAGTATGAGATGTTGCCGACACTGTCCTGTCGTCCCTCCTGTCCTCTCCACCCCAGGATGCCACAACTGCTATACCAAAGCGACTCATTCGGCTAGTCCTCTCCCCCTTCCTCTTTCGATTTCAATAATGAGACGAAATAAAAAAAGTCATTTTGCTTGATTAAATTTTTTTACTAGTTCCACCATATTTTGTTCTGTCTCTCTCTGTCTCTGCTATTCATCGTAGATCAAATTACGATTTTCATAGGAGAAACCTATGAATTTAAAGAGTAGCATTGATGCAGCCGTGTAGCTCGAGCGAGAAAGTGGTGATTATTTTAGTTGGTTAATACTCTGAAGGAGCATTGGTATGCTCTGAAAAAGTTAACTTACAATGTCGACAAGTACGGAAGATTCCTGATGACGGGAGAGCGTCTAAGGCAACTGGATTGCATATTCGATGGAGACGCAAAAATGCTTACAACTCACTGCCCCCACTCTCTCACCCGACCTTGTCACCGTCCGTCGTTACTGAGAGAGTGACCTCAGCCTCGACAAGAAACGATGCCTTCGGTATCTCACTGGCCAAGCAGAATTTCCTTCTTCTTTTAGGGTCGGTTCAACGATTGAACCACCTGACTGACAATGAGTGCCTGCTCAACATCTCCTTCTTCCCCAGTCTCATTCGTCCTCTGCTGCCCATTCTCCAATGCTCCCGTCGCACCGGCAGTGGAGCGGAGCCACTCGACTATTTCGACGACAGGACATCCACCCAACTCTCGTGTCCATCCTCCGGTGCTCGAATCAACGAAGCTCTCCTCCGTCATTGCCCAACAAGCCGAGCTAACTGCTTACATCTGCGGACGCCGACGATAATTTTTGATCAGCTGGAAGAGCTCTTCCTCTCACTTGTAAAAGAAAGTAGTTGAATTCTGCTCATTATCTCCACACTTCATTAGAACAGCAGTGGCCATTTTCCAATCTCCGAAAACATATTTGAATTCATAATTTATTTTCTGGCATGGCCCAAAATTCTAGGGTCAGGAAATTCGAGCCGGCCGGCCGAAACCTTTAGCCCTACTGCCCGGGACGATTCAAAATTTTTGGACCAATTAATGTCTTTGCTCGTGGGAACAAGAAAAAGTGAAAAAAGTATACTTGACGCCATAATTTTAATGGCACTCCTTAAATTCTATGAGACGCCTAAAATTCTATGGGACGCTTTTTTGCCATGGGACGCTTATTAATCGGTCGGACGCCTATAATTTCATGGGACGCAGAATTTTTTTATGGGACGCCCATAATTCGGCGGGCCGCCTTTATTTCCCATGGGACGCCTACACTAAAATGAATTTTCTATAAGCTTATTGGGAAGAGCATCCCATCACTCCAGGATCCATTCGAGGTACATACATACGTCGTGAGCCGAGTCTAATGACTATAAGTAGTTCACTATCAGAGGGGGTTTATTAGAGGTAGCGGTACTATTTTCAATTGTCCTTTCTAGGGGGGTTCTATTAGGGGAGGGGGTTCTAATAGAGGGAGGGGCACTAATAGAGAAAATTCACCTACGCAAGTGGCATCTATTTCAGTCTGCTTATTCAGCAGCCAACATTCGATTAAATCTAAAGTATTCAAGCTTATAAACGAGCTTAGAGTGAGATATTGTCAAAATAAATAACATCGGGAGAGCGAGAATTAGAAAGAGATCTTGTCCAATACTCAACCGCATCTAGCATCTGCAAATCAATCGACCTATTTGACCTAAACCCGTATTGCTCTTCAGGGAGGATGTTGGTCTTTTCACACCATTACATGGATCGACAAAGAATATTTTTTTGCGAAAGTCATGAATTACACTTGAAAATGTGTTTCAAAGTTTTCAAAGTTTATTCCACAACCAGGGACGGCAGGTGAAGGCAAGATGTAAGGCATCGGTTTTCATAACTGCGGGTCGCATCCAAGTGGTTAAACAGATTTCGGTCCAAAATGTGTACTTCGGATGTTTTTCATATTAGTTCCAGAATATTCACTATCTTAATGCAAATTTCTCCATTTTGGTGATAGATCTTTTTTCTTCTTTATGCAAACACATTAAAGTTAACATGCAAGAACGTGTAAATTCGGAATTTACGAGAACATTTGAAAAAGTGAAGATGTTAATGCAAAATATTTATAGTTGACCTTATGTTCCGCACTTTTGTTGTCAATGTGTGGACTGAACTGGGGAAAAGGAATCATTCTACGAAACAGCGCCCGCGGAGAGAAGTCGGTTCGGGAAGAGCAGCGGATTTGCACGAAGATTACAATGAAGGTTGGTTATTTCTCGGCCCATGTGTGTCTTCGTCTCATCCCTTCTTGATTTGTTTATTACATACATCTTCACAAAGTTTATGAGTGATTATCCTTATTCTTTTCAGTGTAAGCTGCTGAATGATGAGCAGAAGGAACAGCCCTTCACTTGTAGTAAGCACAAGAACGCCTGCATGGCAGAAATCGTTCTCGACGGCATCATGAACATGACAAGCTTTAAAGCTACTGGCTGTGCTAAGCCCGACACCACAGACACATGCAAAGTTCAGTTAGATGACAATCCGGAAGAGGCGGTGTATGAGTGGTACTGCTGGGAAGCGGACGACTGCAACGAGCAGAGCAAATTTCACGACACTGCGCACACAGCGGCTAAGCAGCTCTATCTGACGAAACACACTCCGCGCTATCCGAGCACCACTACCGTCGAGGTCGGGAAAGTCGCTTTTTCTGGTAAAAATGCGTAATTCAACCGGATTCGAGTGGAAAAGAAGTGTCAAATGGACAATGGCGAAAATTTTGAATATGGGAAAAAGCATTATATCACGTAGTGTAATTCTAATAAAAATATGAAAAATTATTATTGTTAATTATAACTTTTCATCACTTCAGACCACGACTGAGAAGAAGAACGGCTCGTTCGATATACTTTCGACCCCCTACCTGATCGGAGTCGGCGTGCTCCTCTTGGTGGTCGTCGTCGGTAAGAGAAAGTCAAGGACATTGCAGGAAAGGGTGGATTGTGCGATTTGCCGATTTACATGGAAGGGCAATGTCGCGATATATCAGCAATTAATCACATAGAATATTTGCCGACGAATTAATTATTTTTAGCATTTAAATTTGTAAAATAATAAAAAAATACATATAAATGCAAAAAAATATTTCACAAATCTATATTTTAATATATTCGAAAAGTATTTCGCAAGTAAAATAATGATAAAATATTTGTAATTAGCAGGCAGTTGTGCTAAAACAATAATACCAATTATGCAAATTGTTCAAGTTTACATTTCCAGGCATCGTCATTGGCTTTGTTTATTGCATGCGTCGCCGAGCGAAGAAAAGGAATATTGTCCTGCCTATCGGGGGTTCACGATACCGAATCCGGATCCCACGAAGGGGAATGCTTTGCCTCATTCCAAAGGCAATCCGACATCAACTCGAACGGCCAAGGTATCGAAAGAGGAAGGAGGCGCATGAGCGTTCGAATGGCCAGAGCAAAAAAAATACCAATAAAGAATAGGTAATAGAGAAAATCAAAATTTTTCTGCATGACCATTTGCAATAATTGTTGGACTCGCGTCATTATTGCGATTCGGGTGCCAAGGACAGCATATTTTTTCCAATAATGAAAGACAAAAATTCAATATATTTTTTCAGGGCGAGAGCATCTTCAGCAATCTCTGCCAGAAAGCATTGCAAGAGCGCAACTTCAAAAACGACAACTCGCCCGAACGTCATGAGCGTTCGTCATTTTAATAATCCGATTTATTACTTATTTATTATTAATTAACACAAATAATAGCAGAAGCACAAAATTATACCATAATCAGCGACAATTTAACTGTTGTTCAAATTATACCACACTCAGTGACAATTTAACTATCGTTCAGGGCTCCTCAAGCTCATCCTCGCCCTTCCGGTGGCAGAATTCGTGTCCATCTTTCGCAAACTCATGACGAACGTGAGAACAAAGCAATTTAAATTGGAAAAAAGCTTGAAATTTTCAAGAACGTCTTTTTTGATTTGATTCAATTTTTGATTATAACAATGAAAACCTCTTTCAGTGCAAAGACTTCGAGATCCTTCCTACGGAGTTCCCTATCCTTGATGGTCACATCGTCCTGGCGAGGGCAAGATTTATTGCTATTATTTCAAAGTTAAAATACAATTATTCTCACACGTAAATAAAAATAATGTTAAAATAAATAAAGAAAAAAGTAGAAAATAAAAGTTGAATAAGAGTTTAGAGGAAAAATGTACTCAGAAGAGGTGCGCTTTTGGAAAAAAAAGGAATGATACGAGGAAGAAAGAAGAAATGAAGGGAAAATTAACGGCGATAACTTTTTTTTTTTTTGTATTTTCAGCGAAGCACAAAATTTTGGACGTCAAAGATCCGTGGAAGTACGTCGAAGAGAGGAAGAAGGTTGGCGTTTTGCCAAGTTCTTTTTTTATAAAGCGATAAAAAGTAAGTTTTTTTCTGTAATCAGGGCGATAAGACGCTCCATCAGAGGATCATCAAAAAAGATCGAGAGCGTCGCAATATGAGAATGGAAAAGAAGAAGAACATTGTAAAGGTAGAAAAAGAATAATAATTTCAAAATTTAAAGAAAATATTTTAAGCAATTTGGATAAAAATGTTTTCGGTGACTTCGGCTTTCGTTGTAGCTGCTGTAAATTGAAAGCAAAGAAACATTTTCAGACAAAATTATTAAAAAATATTATAAAATAACAAAAAAAATTGATAGAATAACATACATTATAAATGTTCAGGAGAAGATTCGTTTCCTTTGCTACCAGCTCGTGAGCTCCGAATACAAGCCGGGCGCACTCGTGGTCGCGAGTCGCGAGCCACTCTACGATAAGGCAAACGACAAGTCTGCCTTTAGCGAGGTGCCTGCGTTTGATCTCTGATCTTTGATCTCAGATCTTTGATCTTTGATCTCTGATCTCTGATCTCCCATCTTTGAGATTCAGCGCCTTTGATAACCCCTGTGATAGCGGACAGGTTTCAGCAATAATGTTGAATAGAAAACACATTTTATTTTTGAGTTTAATAATGATCTCTGATATCTAATCTTTGATCTTTAGCCTTTTTTGAATTAAAAAAAAAACTTTTTTGTGCAGGAGATGAAGCCGCTGCGCGCACGCGAACTCCGTCGCTACGAGATGCCGAACGCGAAGAAAATCTGCGAGACGCACCACTTCTCGCACTTTATGCCCTCTCTCAGCGGCTACGAGAAGAGTGGCCTCATGAAGACGCCGGTAATATGATCTCTGATCTATGATCTTTGATCTTTAGCCGTTTTTTGATTTATTGGTGATTGAGGAATCGATTGAACAGATGAAGAAAACCCTAATTCAATTTACCAACAACAAAGTCGTGATAGAAAAGAAATCGTCGCATCTTTTCAGGAGGATATTCACACCGCTCTCATGCGAGTGCACGACAATCCCAAGGAGACCATCTTGGTTTGTCTATGCCTGCCTAATACCAAGCCGTGACCCCAACACTCTAAATCCCAGACTTTTAGACTCAAAACCCCTTGTACCATCTAATCCATTCGAAAAGCAATATCGTAAATGACAAAATTAACTTCATTAGTTAAAATATTTATTCGGACTAATTAAGAGTGCTAATTTTGTTAATAAATGATGAATAAAAGCATTTTTAATTAATTTTGTTAATTAATATAAACGTTAAGTAATTCCAGGTGCGCGACGTCGACTTCCAGTCTGCGTGCGCCGTCGGCATCGCGCTCGTCGCGTACCAGCAGCTGCTCGGCATGGAAGAGATCGAAATGCGGAATCTGGACCCGGTCAATCTGGACAAAATCTTGCTCTTATTTTATTAAAATAAAATATTGAAAAATAAATTTAAAAACAAAAAGAAAATTGCTCCCTGTTTGCAGCACGGCGTACTCCGCCCGCTCGTCAATCTTCCGGGCGAGTCGAAGTTGTTCAACAATTCAAAGGTGTTGTTTATTTACTGTAGATTGCTTGTTGGAGTAAGAGAAAGAGGGAAAGTTGATAATTAGAACGGTGATTTCCAGCTTGAAAGACGAGAGCAAAGACCAAGAGACCGAGGGCGAGAATAACGGAGAAAGTTTAAAAAAAAATCCTTAATTCAGTACCTCGTCGACTATATGGCAATGGAGTTGAGTCTCTTTTCCGTGAAGTGTGCGAATCTCAAGAAGGAGATGGAGGAGTTCATGGAGCGACTTAACGCCGAATGCGGGTCTGTGTATAATTTTTGTACAATAAGAAAACCAACAAAAACTTTTTATGGCTTATTTTTAATAACAAATTTCAGCACGCCCATCAAGGACCGCGCGTCCGGCACCAAAGCAGCTTCCAAGGCGTCCAAGAGGAAGTAAGAGAATTAAATTTTACGATTAAAAATATTTTATTAGACATAAAATATTATATGATCTACAATAATTGAAGATATGTACATACTATTTAAATGAAAAAACACTTTCAAACTAAATCTCAAATTCCAGGTAGCTCAGGTGTCTCCTCTTCCCTCAACAATTCCCACTGACGTCCTGTGAATCGCCCAACTCTTCTGCCTTCCATCAATGTAAAGGATCCCTAACATTACGCACCCCTTCCCCTTTCCTGTCTCCCCGCACCCTCCCATCCCAGAACAAGGTCTTCGCACCACATGACTTCCGCTCCCCATCTCCCCGTTTCCTAACAGGCGAATAAAAAAGGTAAAAATGTTTGTCATGTTTCAATTGCGCTGCCGCGTTGGCCAGAGCTGGCCTTTCATATGTTTCAGTTTATAACATCACACTTCTCTCGTCTCAAGGCTATGCCTCGTTGAGCACTTTGCTTTAGCTGTATATGAATCTGAGTTGAGTACTCAACATTGTTACCCATCAATTGTCCAAGTTCGCCAAAAAGTCAGTAGTCAAAGAAAGGGTTCCGATTGAGACCTTTCCTTTTCAGATGTTTTCTGCTTTGCCCTGGTGTTTGTTGTTCATGAGTGTGCACTTTTTGCATGACTCTTCTTCGATGTAAGATTTCCTAAAAAGCTTGCTATCTGTTGGTTATTGAGTGATTCTGGTGTGGCGAAAAGAGGTAATTTTCCATCATTCTGAAATCGGCCCACGTTTTACCGAAAAGGAGATATCTTCGGACGAATTTAGATAATTGAAGCGGAACCACGGTAAGTGTCCAACTAATTGTAAGAAGACAGATCCAAAAGAAATCCTGCAGAGACACCAACTGATTCCTCGGAGGGGGGGGGGGTGGGGAGTTTTCAGATCAACACGTATGAGAGCCTGTGGTCTCAGGTAGCTCGGACTCACAGTCGGAATCCAGCGGCGTTCACTACGAACTGTTCTGATCCCCGACCCCTTGAGTTGGCACCGGCCCCGGCCCATGAGATCGGCCCTGGTACCTGCCGCCCCTGTTATTGCTTGAAATAATGACACAAAGTGCTAGTAATTAAAGATATATGTATGTATGTAATGGAGTCAAGTGTGAAAAATACCTGTTAGGCATGGCCTACAGGCTAGGCAATGAAGTGCAATTAGCGAAGTGAGAGTAATTAAAGGTGAGATGATGCCTAATGTTTTAACATTCGTCTTCTACACAAACTGTCCAAGATACAATGCAGCCTAATCTAACTGCTTCTCCATCGCTTGATTCTCCTCACCACTCGTCCAACTCCTGTATTCCAGTATATTCCAATTTCATACGCATCTCTATCCCTCTCTCAATCTCTCTCTCTCTCTCTCTTTTTCTTTCTATTTCTCGCTCTCTTTCAATCCCTACTGCTCTATTTCCCCCTCTCTCTCTCCCTTTTCTCTCTCTCGTTCTTCTCTCAGTCTATCCTCTGTCACTCTCACTCACTTTCTCGCTCTATTGCTCTATCGCTCTCTCTCTCTCTCTCTCTGTTTCTCTTAAGAAAATGAAGGTTCCAGATGGCAGAGCCTCCTCGTCACGAGGACCCCGTAGCGCAGGCCTTCACGCGCATCTTTACGGGTTTGTCGTTCTCTTTTTGTTTTGCTCATTTTCCGTATAGTGTCTATTCGACGGATAAATTCAGGTGTGCGTATAATCTCTCCCATCGTCATCTCTCCCTCTCCCTGTCTCTTCTCTCTCTCCCGTCTTTCTATCTCAATATCTCTCTCTTTCTCTCTTTCTCACTCCTCTCTCTCTCGCTCTCTCTCTCCAGCTCAAGTGGCACGAAGAGAAATGTTATTTAGAGACCACGCGGTTTTCGATTGTAAGAACATTATTATTTTATTTATTTCTTGTGAAACCTTTTTCCAGGCAGATGCAGTTCACCTTTGCCAATTTGGACTGGAGGGCGGACCCTCTGATAAACGACTACTTATGCGAGCGTGCTCTTTTAGGTCATCTCTTATTCTCAATTATTTAAATAAAATTTGATTTTAATAATTTGGCTGAATCGAAAAAAAAATGTTTTAAACAAAAGGTTTGATTCCATTTTGTTTGATGTCTTTCTCTCTCACTCTCTCTATCTGTGTCCCTATTTCGTTTTTTTTTCTACATACTTCTCGGTCTCTTCGAGTTTGCTGGACGTATTATTTGACTTTATTTTAAGGCAATGCTCGCACTCCTGATGTTCCTATTTCTGGCGATCTTCACGATTTCCTTCCAACATTAACAGTACGACTCATCCTTTTTTTTTAAATTGTCGACTAAAAATAATATATATGACAAATTATACCGCTTTTAAGATTGAGTCTTGCAAAGGGCTCTGCGAAAAAAAATCTTAGAAAAGATTTAAAATTTATAGAAAAGTCCCATCATAAATTACAGATTCAAGAGTATGTTAAAGCCAACAAAAAATAATTTTTACCCGAACTTTTTTATGTTAATAATTGGATATTATAAACATTTTGTTTCCTCTATTTCCTTTTGTAATGAAAATGTGAATAAGTTTTTGAAGTTTCCAATCTAAGAGTCTCCGAAGTTGATGTACCGCCGGGATTATCTGCCATCGTTAGAACTGCACTAACGACAGTCAAAATGTCGAACACGGTAATTATTTATTCTGCTCTTTTTTGAATTTATTTTTGGATTGGACAAAATAAATGTTTGAGGGAAAATATGTTTAAAAAAATATTTGCAAATCGTCATGTTTGACATCTTAAGGAGACTCCTGATAACATCAGGAGCATTATCGTTTTCTGGGGAGGTGGCGTGATGTTTCAACAGGTAAAACTTTTTAAGATGTCTTTTACGCGTTCTCATGTAGTTTGCTATTTCGTTTATATTTGTTAATAGTACAATTTTAAATTAAATGAATATACATATTAATTACATTTAGTATTTGATATCTATTTTCGGTTGACATCCCATTCGATAATCTACTCATTTTCGACGTAAACCGGGAGATATTCGAACGTTGGCAGACCTTTCCGGATCCCGTCAGCAATTCATACCTTACAATAAGCCTTATATTGAAATGCTCTTTCCAAATTAATTAAGCGGAAACAAAATGTTTCTGTGAAGTGTGATTTTTTTAACTATCTACATATGAACGTATTATGCGCAAAATCAGGTCGGATACTTAGCCGTAATTGAATACATAATTTTACTCCACCAATCGGCTGGTAGCAATCTGGTTGCATGTTTCTGAATAGTGTATCTATTATAACATCTAATAATAATCGATACGAGTAACAGAGATATCAACATAAAATTCTGGACTAGTTGGCCGTAACTGTGCCAGTCAGGTTCACTCTGTTGATGAGAGCTGGAGCGAAAGTGCCCTCGTGCAGGTCCATGGCTATCCGGCAGCGCGCTATCGTGCGCCTGCAGTGAACGTCGCCAACAACTGGCTGTTCGTGATCGCTAAATCCGTCGCCGTCAACTCGCCGTTCGTCTGGCGACTCGACATTGCATCATCAACATGGCAACGTGTCTTTCAGCTACCGTCAGCCTTAATTTTCGATCAAATATATCAGTATTCGCTAGAATACTAATTGTAAATCAATTAAAACAAACGTAAAATTGAAATTTGAAGGTTATGAGAAAAACTTAAAGAAATTGTCGCAAAATTTTCAGAGCCTTTTTGCCATTAAAAAATAATAATTTTTATTTGAAATTTTAGTTGTTTTTTTTTTAGGAATATCTTCACCGTTTCCGCAGCGTACTGTCGATTGTCGGGACGTCTTCTCGTCTTAATGATTGTAAGTTACTTCTATATAATAATAATAATAATTGTTATTATTGATTAGAAATAAATTCGATTATACAATAACTGTCTATCTGTTTATTCTCTTACCGGGCCAATTTGCAATATAAACAATATAAAAGTATAAATATACTGAGAATCGTTTTTTTAGCCGAACAGATGACATCAGAAACAATGGAAATCAAATATCTTGAATGTGATAATCAATTAATTAATTAATAATACTTTTGAGGACAACGTGGTTGAGCGCCGTCGGGTTCGATTGGAAATGTTCCGAGTCGCGGTACCTTCCCTGGCGTGGATGTCTTTTGGAAAGGTTTTGGATACCCTCAATGCTAATTTGCGCCACATTTAGTGAATTTTGAAAAAAAGGATTTAATTTTTAATTTGTGAATTAATTTTCAAAATGAAGAAAAAATTCATCCAATCAGGTTCTGAGTCTCCTGATGCCGGATGCCCTCTCGGCTGCCCATGCGAGGTTCGGCTTCGGCGTTCCCGGGCCATCGGTCAACGTCGCCGAGGCAACGAGTCGAATCATGTACATTCTCTACATGAACTAGCATGATTTCCTTTGATCTTGCCGCCGCATTATTTCTTCTCGTTGTCTTTTTCAAGTCGTTTCACTTGTATGTTCTTGAAAAGTTTTGTAAACCTGGTGAGATCCACTTCTCCTTCTGCTGTAACATCACTTCATATCTACTACATATTATTGTTTCCAGCCTGAAAGAAGATCTTTTGTGATAGTCTCTCCCTGCATCATTGCAAAAGATGTTAAAAATCATCATTTTTGAATTTTGCCAGACTTATTTCCGCACTTGTTACCCTGTACATGAAGATGACAAGTTGGATTGCATCTTCACTCACTGAGATCATTCGATACATAATCGTACATTCATCTGGCAACGGCCGTGGCATTAATCTAGCCGTTTGTAAACATCATGTCACGGACAATCGGTTCATGTCCGTTTCAACATAAAACGAACACATCTCCTGGACACATAAACTTCTGCCTATGTTAATTGACAGGGCGTCTTGGACATATCTAGTTAGAGACGACGACGATTTTTTTTCTTTTTGTCCAGGACCCAGAAGTGTCCTGGACAAAAAGAAAAAAAATCTTAATGGTCAACGACATGTCTATGGCTTGGCCCTTACGCGGTCATGACCAAAACCAGAGAGAGTGCATGAAAGTGGAGAACGCAGCCTGTTGTTTACTTAATTCATTTTCATTAAAAAATAAATTATTCCTTCCTCCTTGCCATGTTCAATAGAAATAAATAGCGAGATGCAGAAACAAGAACATCATTGCATTTTACAGCTTATTTCGAGGTGACGTCATTAAACCGTCTTTACCGTCTCCCAAAACTATAATTGCCTCCGCCACATGGCGTCGCGGACAATAACAGATAGATAACAAACTTGCCATGCTTTATTGCAGCCCTCCGTTTCTTTGATTTTCTAATTCTCTACTTCTTTCACGCTATTTTTCATCTCTCTTCCTCTCACTCTCTTTCAGTAATCGCCTGTTCTGCTGCTGTCTACCCTTCCTTCAACTGTTTTATCAGTTAACAGTGAAGCACAGTTCACTAATAGAAGCATTACGTATTATCAGTGAAAATAGTTGGGAGAGTGCACGATAGAGAACGGAGACAGAGGGAGAGAGAGAGGGAACGAGAGAAAGAGAGGGAGAGAGGGAGGGAACGAGAGCAAGAGAAAAAAGAAAGAGAGAAAGAGAGAGAGATGAGAGAGGAATGAGGGCACAAATAAATTCGTTCCCATGCTGGTCTTTAGAAGTGAACGAAACACTTCTGAGAGTAAGCCTCTCTCCTACATTCTGTCTTCGACTCTTTCGCTTTCATTTTCCTTGGACATTATATTTCGCAATATATCTCTCTATCTCTCTGCATTTCTCATACTCTTTCTCTTGTTTATTTCTCCCCCTCTCTCTCACTTTCTGTCACTTTCGCACTCAAATTATAAGATATCGTTTTGCGGCAACATTACCAAAGTAGAAGCGTCTGCCCTCTTGCCGCGGAAAGTTGTGGATTAGCTCAAGATGAAGCTGCTCTTCTTCGGCGGCTGTTCCGTCGCGCTTCTTCTAGTGGCTTTGCTTTCGGCTTCTCAAACTGCCGAGGCTGCGCCTCTCGTCGGTTAGAATGTTTAAAAAATACTATTCATTAATGAATGTACCGTCAATATTGCGGGAAAATACATGGAATATTTTTTGAATCTAGAAGACAGTTGAGTACCTTTGTGGCTATGTTAAGAGAGCCTGTCAGGACTGTTCGATCAAGGCCTGCCCTAGGATTTTTTTTTTCGAATTTCCTCACCAAAAGTGAGTATAGTAGACAACTTGACGTGGTGAACAAAATAGGCTATATTTCAAAGTTGAAAAATTTTCCGCGCGAGACCCAGTACAGTAATCTTATAAATTTCATTGGTCATAAGTCGCTTCAAACTTATTATTAGATAATCATTGGATAGCTGATTGGACGGGCTTTAATTTTCATGTTGATGTTGTTTTCATAAAATTTGAATTTGGCCCTAAAATACGGCCCTAAACATTTTCGAAGGCGGTTTTTAGCCAAATTAAGACCGCTCCAACATATTCTTAAAGCGCTTGAAATTTGCTACAATATATGTCTCTTCCAAAAAAAATGAAGGTCCCGGGCATAATTTCCGAAGCGTTCGAACATGATCCTGTGTAAACTGTAACACCGTGCAAGCGCGTTCTTCGATCCATAACTGCGCTCAATGTCAATATTACAAAATCGTAAGTATATCATCTAAGAGCTCTTAGGGAGATCTTCAAATGCTACATACATAATTTTATTGACAAATTTCAATTTATTTGGGAAATTTCGTTATGTACAATTAGAAGGCTTAAAAAACTACTTTTAAAACATTTTCTCTGTCGAAACATACATCATAAGAAAGAGGATGAAATTTGCTACAAGATGAACCCCTTTCAATGCAATTCCATTAATACGATCTTTTGTTATAAGCCATAAGAGTAGGATAACAAGGCCTAATGGAAAAAACTGTAAAAAAAAGGATTGGAATATTCTAATTCGAATAACCTAAAATGGGCGAAATGACAGCGACGCTACTGGCACTATTTTATGATTTATAACAAAAGATCGTATTAATGGAATTCCATTGAAAGGGGTTCATTTTGTAGCAAATTTCATCCTCTTTCTTAGGATGTATGTTTCGACAGGAGAAAATGTTTTAAAAGTAGTTTTTTAAGCCTTCTAATTGTACATAACGAAATTTCTCATATAAATTGAAACTTGTCAATAAAATAATGTATGTAGCATTTGAAGATCTCCGTAAGAGCTCTTAGATGATATACTTACGATTTTGTAATATTGACATTGAGCGCAGTTATGGATCGAAGAACGCGCTTGCACGGTGTTACAGTTTACACAGGATCATGTTCGAACGCTTCGGAACCTATGCCCGGGACCTTCATTTTTTTTTTTGGAAGAGACATATATTGTAGCAAATTGCAAGCGCTTTAAGAATATGTAGGAGCGGTGTTGTAGAAATGAGCATAAAATACTTAATTTGGCTAAAAACAGCCTTCGAAAATGTTTAGGGCCGTATTTTAGGGCCAAATTCAAATTTTATGAAAACAACATCAACATGAAAATTAAAGCCCGTCCAATCAGCTATCCAATGATAGCTCGATGGTTGTCTAATAATAAGTTTAAAGCGACTTCTGACCAATGAAATTTATAAGATTACTGTACTGGGTCTCGCGCGGAAATTTTTTTTCAACTTTGAAATATAGCCTATTTTGTTCACCACGTCAAGTTGTCTACTATACTCACTTTTGGTGAGGAAATTCGAAAAAAAATTCCTAGGGCAGGTCATAATAGGGCCCTGCTCGAGTCTTACTGACATCCTCTCTTAATATCTTTGAGAAGGACAGAAAGAGAGAGAGACAGAGAAAGAAAGAGAGAAGGACATAGAGAGAGATAGGAAGAGAGAGAGAGAGGCATCAAAGTTCAGGCGCAAGCGCGACATGCAAGACGTGCACGTTCCTCGTGGACATCCTCCACAATCTCTGGGGAGAGGAGAAGATGGCCGAGTGCGTCGCGGAGCTGGTCAGGAAATGGGATTCATTTAGAAGGGTGGGGGCGGAGGAAAATGTTATTTGTAAAAGAAAACAATATGTTATACTGTATGCATTATCTGCTAATTGATTATCTCTATTAAACATTAGATCTATTTCTTCTTAATTAATCACATATTGATTTGCTCAATAATGCAGCCGTTTTGTTATTATTAATTAATTACGTATTGATTAGCTCCATAATAAAGTTTTTTCATCTTTTAATTAATTACATATTTATTTGCTCAATACTACAGTATTTTTCCTCTTAATTATGTACATATTAATTAGATCTATAATACAGCATTATTTTTTTCCCAGGTGACCTATCTCTGCGAACGAATGCACATCGAGGATCACTTTGTGTGCAAGGGAATCGCATCGTCATTCAAGGTGGGAATGCTTTCTAAGTTAACATTGCGTAATTTAGCCATCTATATAACTTTACATTTTATACGCTTCCATAACGATACCACTGGTTCCTTCACCAGTAGCTTTGCGCTTTATCTGATAACGGGCCTGCCCAGTGTCAGTGACATGACATTGGCAAACATTGTCACGACCACACTCATTCTGGGAAGAACAGAGGAATTTATATTAATACAGGATATATGATGTCTTCATGTTGCATATGATCTCGCCACACTTTGTCACATTCAATTATGGTTGAGTAGATCAAGAATAAGATTTTGGCTCCTTCTTTGCACATAATATGGTTATATTAATATCCCTGTCTGTTTATAGTCTGAGATCTTCTCGAGTTCGTTTCCATGTGTTAACACATTGCTTATCCTATTAATTGATGTGCAAAAACCAAATAAATAAATATTGAGTTGCCAATTGAACAGGACGAGTTCATGTATGTGATCTCGCAAATCGTGCTGGAGCCCTCGCAAATCTGCGGTCTCTTCATCGCTGACTGTGGCCACTTCCGCAATCCACTCGTCGCCGACTGGCTTCTCGATCTACCGGGCGGGAAGCCGCAACACAAGCAGCTGCCACCGCCGCTTGTATTTATATTAATTTTTATTTTATTTTGTATTTTATTTATTTATATTAATATTATATTAAGAAGAAGAAAACCTTCAACCACGAAATATATAAAATTGTTTATCCTTACAATATTTCTATATTAACTAGGACAAGTTTTAAATGAGTCTACGTATCTACATATATATGACTTTGCAGCCAAACAAGCCAATGTTCAAAGTGCTCCACATCACCGATCTGCACATTGACAGGAAGTATAAGCCGGGTGCTGAGGTTGGCGAGAGATGACAATTTAGCAGAGCGTACCTGAACATTGATCTCTGAACTTTGGTTATCAGAACAATAAAGATGTTTGGTAAACCAAATACGTTGTAAAAAAATAATAAGAAACAGGTAGTTTTAGGCCAAATGCGACGAGCCACAATGCTGCCGCAACCCGAATGATCCAGATGTTAGAATTTCATGATCCTTTTTTCCTTCTTCTCTCATATTTAATGAGCACTAAAAAGCGTGCAGAGATGTAAATAACAATAAAAAAACTCTATTTCAGGAACTTGCCAAAAACGACATCAAGGTGAGCAATTTTAATATTCATTGCATAATGCAAGACGCCACTTTTGGCAAGTCTCACAATCAGTAAAAGAAGAAGAAAATGTCACAGCAGAAGAAGAGTACGTCAAAGAAGCACACAGCCGGGAGCTAACGATAATTTTTTTTTTGCCAAAAAGTCATGTTCATATACCAGAAAACAATGTCAAAATGGCAGTAATAAACGTTTTAAATGAATTTTTAAATCAAGAAAAAAAAAGATAAAAAGCATTAAAAAGATGCCCGCCGGCTTCTGGGGCACGGTCGGGAACTGCGACGCGCCCTTCTGGCTCTTCGCCGCCATGCTCGACCACATTGCCGCGGCACACAAGGATGTCAGACAAAATTTTACACAAAAAACAAATTAATAAAAAATTATTCAAATAAAAAAAAAAAGTTAAAGAAGAACAATAAAACACAGTAATAAAATAGCAACTTGTTTCCTAACGAAATAAACGTGTAATAAGAAAAAAATTAAAGAATTTTATATATGTATACTTAAAGGAGGCCATAAGGGAAAAACTCCTACCACGAATTCCCTGACAGATTAGAAAAAAGTACGGTAAGATGATGCCTTATTCCTTCAATTCTCTTCAGCTAGCTTACGTCGTCGTCTCCGGTGATCTGGAATCTCATGCCGACTGGGACTACACGCGGGAACGCCATCAAGTACTCTCACGCCGACTCTCTTTCTTCCTCTCTCTCTCTCTCTCTAGCTCTCTCTCTCACCCAATCTCTCTCTCTAAACCTCTCTATCTCTCTCAGCATCTCTTCCTATCACTATGTCTTTCTCTCTCACACTCTCTCTAGTTCTCTCGATCGCTCTCCCCACCCCTCTTTCTCTCTCTATACCTTCACTCTCTTTTCCTGATTAACATTGATCTTCCTCCAAGGCGCTGATCCGCAATGTCTCTGCGACGGTGCGGCAACGTCTGCCGAACACGCTGCCCGTCATCTTCGCTGTCGGCAATCACGAGGGCGTCCCGATTAACAGGTATCATTAATAAATAAAAATTAGTAATTAAAACCATTCCCTTATTGCACACGTCATTTAATGTAAAATAAGATGAAATAAGAATCTTGGATTTTCTTACTATTTTTGTTCATGGCACTCAAGACAGCTAATTCATGTCTGTCTCAGCTTCGCTCCTCATTACGTTCCGGAACAGTTCCACATGGACTGGCTCTACGGGACAATGGCAGACGCATGGAAGGGATGGGTGCCGGCCGATCAAGACAGCATCATTAGATAGTCAGTGGCAATGGAAAATTCTGGGACATCGAAACTGTTGCGGCCCTTCCCCCTTTTTAGTTATTTACGGCTCAGTGTCTCAAAAGCGGTGGACTGAGCGGAATTTTGTTGTTCAACAACAAGCGTGCTACTAGGAATCAAAAGTTCACTTTGGCAATACTTTCTTACCTTTATCGTCTTATCGATTATTTTTTCGTCTTCAGCAACGCCTGCTTCATGCGTAAGATCTTTCCCGGCCTTCGCATCGTTTCGCTGAACAACGGCGTCGGCGACTCGCTGAATCTGTCAGTACAGCGACCAATAACTTACACTCATTTTGCACCGTTTTTACTATTACAGTGCTGCCCGATACAAATTATATTTATTTTCTTTGATTACCACACATATTGCATTTACTTGTAGCCATTCCCTTGTTTCCTTGTTAGATGGTGTTTGTGGCGAAAAGGGAAGCTAAATTGCGATTGAGTCTCAATAACTTACTGTCAGATGGACGTACATCAACCAGACGGACCCGGACGGCACGCTCGCATGGCTTTCTTCGCAACTACTCGACGCTGAGAAGGCAGGCGACAAGGTCAACAAGAAGGATTCCCACACTTTAGCTACTCTGACATCCTTTCAATTTCAAATTCGAATTTTATCATCATGCTTTCAATGATAATTCTCATGGGGGGTGACTGATAAGATATGACATTAAATTAAATGATAATAATAAAGAATAAGAATATTCATTCTCAGGTTCACATAGTCGCTCATATCCCTGGAGGAGGAAGCGAAATGCTTGAGGGCTATGCGCTCAACTATTACCGAGTAATCAATCGATTCGAGGCAAGTTTTATTTATTGATTCCATGGGTTTCTTACTGATTTTCGTTAAACAGAGTTTTTAATTCAAATATTTGGCCGCAATAAATGCTGCGTAATTTGTATTCAAAAAATATTTATAAATAAATATATATATACATATATATATAAATTCAAATCCATTTTTTACTCAACTTTATCTCTAGGACACTGTAGTCGCGCAGTTCTTCGGGCACACGCACTCAGAAGAATTCAGCGTCTTCTACGAAGATCCCAATGTACGGCTTCTTCTTCATGTTATAGAATCCATGTTTGACATTGAGGAGACAAAATTAATCAAACGAAACCGGAGCCAATTTAAACTCAAGTAACCTCAGAATTAAGCATCCTACTTGATAATATTTATGGATAGATCAATTTTTAGTTTACAAAAGTCAATCGATAAAATGTGTCCACTCCTTGGCAGAACGCCAAGTCACGCCCAACCGCCGTCACTTGGAGCGCGCCATCACTGACCACCTATTCGGAGTACAATCCGGCCTATCGCATCTACAACGTCGAGGGCGCCTTTGACGGCTCTAATCATGTTTTTTTTTCTTTTTATCAATTTATTTTCTTAAAAAAAACTCTTTTTACTATATCCTTTAATTGGTCCGAGCATCATTAGTTTTATACATACATATGTGTCTATAAATCTGAATATATGTAAAATGATGTCGTAAGCCTTAAAAATTGGAAATAGTTTTAATAGCGTGTCGTCGACTGGTCCGAGTACTACGTCGACATCGAGGAGGCGAATCGGACACCCGAAAAGGCGCCCGAGTGGAAGCTGCTCTACGCGTCCGTGCTCGACGAGTACGGCATGGAGGTATTCTGAAGAACAGTGGAATACTGTAGAACTGATGGATTCTGTAGAGCTATGAAAAACTGAGCGTGCTGGTGAACTGTAGAATACTGTAGATCAACACTGTACGTTGAATGCTGTAGTAAAACGCAGTCCACTTTGCAGTACAACGCGCCGTCCGAGTGGTCGCGTCTGATTGATCGAATGGCACAAGACGACAAGCTGCTCGGCAAATATCGCAAGTATGTACGGCACTCACTGCTGTTTGTGTCTCATCAAGAGCATTTTAGTACCGTAGAATTCTTAATTTATATCTATGTATTTACATATTTTGTTTCGATTTTGAGTAGGGCACCATTTTCAGGAGGCGCGTCACCTACAATTAGAACATATTTAGAAGTTATGTTCTAAAAAAATTTAATAGCGTGTATGCTATTAAATTTATTTAATAAGCCTAATTTTGAAGTCTTCTTCAGTGCTTTATTTCTTCACAATATTCTGACCCATGCTCACTATATTATAATTTATTTGCCTTGTTGCATCCATTCTCTCTCTCTCTCTCTCCAGGAACTACTACCGTCGACATCTATATTCGGCGTGTGATCAGGCATGTAAGCACTCGCTGCTGTGCTCGGCTCGCTCGGCTCACCACAACGAGACCGCGCTCTGTTCCGATCTTCACAGAGGTGAGCGGAGAGCGAAAAAGTCAGAGAGAGGCAAATGGAGATAGAGTCAAAGAGAGAGAGAGAGGGAGAGTGAGCGACAGAGAGAGAGAGAGAGAGATAGCCTATTTCACATTAATCATATAGTTTACTCTAATCATGTCGATTTTTTGTTTCCTTTTGGGAGGCTAATTTCTCTTGCTTTAGCTCCGCTCGGAAGCTCAAGCGAAATGCAGAGGACTGACTGGACAATTATGAAGCCTGAGGCAGTCATCGACGACTTCCGAAACTTCCGACAAATTAGGCACGGTGGCGAAAGAGGTGACGATGACAAATGTTCTTTCTGAATTGATATTTACATAACTTTAATTTAATAATTTAATCAAGCATTTTTGCAGTTCATGCTTATGGTTAGGTCACTTTTTAGTGGTGACTTCATTCAGTTCCGCCTTTCTTTGTGTATAAAGAACTAAACGTTATCATGTTCTTCTTGTATATAAATTTCCCTGGGAAAGTTGATTCGGTCTTAATTATTAGAATAGAGAAAAGGCAACGCGCAGGATATGGTGGTGAATTGATATTAGTTGAATACATGCTTATAAATCGATATGTCTAATTGTAAGTGAGAGGAGATTTTATCCAACTTGCCACGTCCATGTATTTACTATATTACAGCAGTTGAGCCCGCTTGACCATTCTTTAGTGTACAACAAAGAGCATATGTATGTACTTGTGGAAGAACTTTCTCAAGGGAAATATATACTGTAAAAAATACCCAGGAATACCAGATCGATATTAAACTGGAGGCATGGCAAAAGAATTGAAGCAGCAGCAAGATTGCTAATTCTCGAAGATAATGTCCATGGTTCGATTCGTTGCCTCGGCGACGTTGACCGATGGCCAGGGAACGCCGAAGCCGAACCTCGCATGGACAGCCGCGAGGGCCTCCGGCTTCAGGAGACTCAGAACCTGATTTGGCTTATGTAAACTGTTAAACTATTTTTGCACATTAAAAATTACTTCACAAGTTAATAATTAAAGGAATAAAATCATTTTCTGACATCAAATTGCTAAATTGGGTAAATTTGCATTGAGGAAAGAAAAAAAAGACACCCAAAACTTGCTGAAGGACATCCACGATAGGGAAGGCACTGCGACACGGAACATTTCCATTCGATTGCGACTTCGTGTTAAGTCCTTATTGAGGTCCTTATCATAAACATCTCTTCACTTGTTAAGATACTTGATTATTTGTGATGTCATTTGTATAGCTAAAACGATTTTATCCACAAGCACAACTTTAAAAGTTTGTATTGTATACTGTTAAAATTATATTTTCCTAAATTAAAATAATAACGAACGTTATATAAAAATTATTTTACATGCATTAAGACGAGAAGACGACCCGAGAGACGGCAATACGCTGCGGAACCGGTGACGGACGCATTCCTAAAATAAATAAATTATTAAAATAAACTTTAAATTAAAAAAAAACTATCACAAATGTTCGACAATTTCTTTAAATTATATTAATCGTGAACAGAACTTCAAATGTCAAGAATCGCAAATTTAAATCAATTAAGGCTGAAGCAAAGAAGATGCATGTGATTTAAAATAGTTATGAAACTAAAAATATGTATATTACGGTTGAATTTCCTGCCCGTTTTAAGTTCAATGCATTCTTCGACGGAAAGTAACGGCTGATGGTAGCTGAAAGACGCGCTGCCATCGGGAGGATACAAGATCGAGTCGCCAGACGAATCTCTGGGCGCTTACGCATCTGCCGCCGACCGCGAACAACCATTTATTGGCGGCGAGCACTGGACGAGGCGATTTGGGCGCCGGTGGAAAGCCGTGGATCTATGTACATACACCAAGCACTTTCTGTGCTCCTCACAACATGACGCGGAGAAGGCTCACAAGCTACGGACCACTTTCATATATTACAAGACGCAAACTCCTGCTTCATCTCTACATAGTTTTGCACAGTGCGATAAACAAATAATACAAAGATATTTAAAAAAAATCACTTTCATTAAAGTTCATTCGGAAAGAGCAGCTACATGTTATACATATATTTGGATAAGGTAGGAGGTGCTGACCGGGTCCGGAAGTGTCTGCCAACGTTCGAATGTCTCCCGGCCGACGTCGAAAATGCGTAGATTATCATAGGGGATGGTTTGCAGGTTACCGTAGGGCACGTCAAACCATTCACGGTCCTAATAAAGAGATATTAAATATTAAAATAAATTCATCGCAAACTAAATAAAAAAGGCAAGACAATTTTAAAAATTAACCATACATTTTGCAGCACACGACCTCCGCAGAAAACGATAATGTCCCTGATTTCATCAGGCTTCTCCTGAGGATGACTAATATATCTAATGGATATATACCGATGTTAATGCAACGCTTTTTTCATATAAATGTAGATTTTAATAACATAAAATGCTTTTACAAAATAATTAAATATATATTTTTTTAAAGCAAAAGAAATAGTTACCGTGATCCGCATCTTGACTGACACCATTTCAGTATATAAGAACATAGAGATTCCACCATACTCAGAGACCCTTTGATTGGAAAAGGCAAAAATGAATATATAATGAAAGCCAAAAGATAATACTATTCTACGACATAAAAGTTGGCAAAAGACCGTTTTTAAGCTAAAATTGCCCATTTCGAAAGTTGGCATTGATCTTGCGAAGCGTATGAGTGTGATTGTTGATGAAGAAGTAGAATTCGTCATGGCGCGTAACTTGGGCAATGTATTGCCCCTGTAGTTTAATTTATCAACTACATTTTTATATTCACATCTTCATTATGAATTTTTATTTGCGAATAGTCATTTGTTTTTCTTTGCAAACTGAATCTTGGAGCTTTGCAAAAAGGACATTACCATTGATTGTCACAATAAGAAATAAACAAGTAGTTGTCGTACTGTTATTGTTAGAAGGAAGTCGCGAAGATTGTCAACAATAGGAACCACGGGCGTGCGTACATTGCCTTCAAATAAATACAAATATGTACATAATGCTTGATCCGTTTCAAATTTCCATCATTACGTCTTTTTTAAACTGCTACGTAGATTACTAAGCTTTCCTCCCAAATTCCCCCAAGCCGCAGCAACCGTTCTCTCGCCGTCGAAGATACTCATATCATTGGTGCGTCGCCTCCCTCCTCTCCCTACTTCTCTCTCTCTCTCTCTCTCTCTCTCTCTCTCTCTCTCTCTCTCTCTCTCTCTCTCTCTCTCTTGGATCTCTCTCTCTTTCTCTCTCGGAACTCTCTCTCTCTCTCTTCAACGTCTTCCCCTCCCTCCTCTCCCTATTTCTCTCTCTCTCTCTCTTTCTCTCTCTCTCTCTCTCTCTCTCTCTCTCTCTCGGAACTCTCTCTTCAATTTTCTCTTCCGTCTTCAATTTGAATTTCTCTTTAGTCGAGAACATATCTTGTTGTGTTTTCACATATTACTTAATGTATTGAATAGATAAATAAACATCAAGCAAACTAAAGGATGCTGAAAAGTAGAGGAGAACAATTGGGATAGAGAAAAAGCAAAAGAGAGAGAGGGAGGATTAGAGAATTAGAGAGATTAGAAGAAATGAAATCGAGATTAGAATTAGAGGATTAGAGAGAGGATAAGAGAAAGAGATAGAGAGAGAGTGGATTTGAGAGAGCTAGAGAGAGAGAGAGATAGAGAGAGTCACCCACTAAAAAATATATGTTGAATCAAATTATTTTGATTTAAATGCAAAAGTTATTTTATTTATAGTTCTCATTTTGATTCAGCCAAATAACTAAAATTAATTATATTAGAATAATGAAGTATATCAGACCTAAAAGAGCACGATCGCATATGTAGTGGTCAATCAGAAGGTCCGCGGTCTCAGTGATGCTGCCCAAGGAGGTGAAGCTGACGTGCATCAGTCTGCGAACAAATTCGATAAAATAGTAGTTAGCTTTGACTTCAAAAAAAAACCAGACAAACCTGGAAGATACGAGGTCGATTAACACCTTGGGTTCATAGTTGTCGCTGACCAAGGCGATGTTTCCGTAGACGAGAATCGAGTGAGGCGAGTACATCGAACCATCTAAATACAATTACATAGAGAGAGACAAAAAGAGAGAGAGAGAGAGAAATTGAAATCGATAGAAAGAGAGATGGAAGCAGCGAGGGAGAGAAAGGGAGATAGAGAGAACGAGCGAAGAGAATAAAAGAATTCTTTTTTTCGATCCACAAACCCGTAAGAATGCGCCTGAATGCCTGTGCTACAGGGTCTTCGTGGCGAGTAGGCTCTGCCATCTGGAAGCTCCAAGTCATTTAAGTAAGAGAGAGAGAGGAAGCGCAAAGAAAGATATGTAGGAAGAGAGCGAGATAGGGATGATAGGTAGAGGGAGGGAGAGAGAGACTTTGCGCATGAAATTGGGATATAGAGGAATGTGGGAGTTGGGCGAATGGTAGACAGCAGCAAGCGATGGATAAACGATTGGAGAAGGCAGCATTGCATCTTTGACTTCTTGCGAATAAGACGTTTGCCAAAGCATACGGCACCGCCTCACCTTTAACTGCTCGCACTTATATAACTGTTCGGGCACTTCATTGCCTTGCCTGTTGGCCAAGCATCACAGATAATTATCATACCCTATGCTTGCAATGGCACTATTGTTACTTGACTATACTTTTAATTAGTTGCAGTTTACTAAGAGGCATCATTTTCGTTAGTAGATTTACTTTACATGCCATTATTTCAAACAGTAAAAACTCCCTTTAAGTTTAAAAATAGACAATAATTACTCTCCCCCCCCCCCCCGAAATTTTACATATTTTTTCCAGTCAATGAAGACTCGCAGCTAGTGGTGCAATCGAGCAGAAATATTTTGTGTCAGCCCTAATTCTCGGCAAAGTGCATGCAGTGCTTCTTCGGGATCCCAGATTTTATGTTACGTTTAAAATGTTTCACTGCGATTAAAAAAATTTTCAACTAAAATATAGTGATTTGATGCACCTTCTCAACTCTCTCTCTCTCCCCGAATTCGACTAATTTCAAGACTTTGATAGTATAACCGAAAGGTTTTAGAAATAATAAATAAATAAGTTGCTCACATCAGTTATAATAACTCTTTGGAAGAGACAGGAAACAGAAGTGCAAATAACAAAAAAATCATTTTTATTCAACAACAACTAAAATTTATTTTACTTAATAAAAAGATAACTTGGAAAACATACACGACAACTAATTAAACTTTACGTTATGCTGTATTTTTCAAAAGAGAAAATAAATAATAGCTAAGAGCTAAGGATAAATATGACGTGGAGTACGAAAAGAATATTTTATTTGAATTATCTGCATGTGGATATAGTTTCAATTTTGGTATGCTTCTTCAAAGAAATGTGTGTGAAAAACCATGTGAAGAAAACACAAAAAAATAATGCAAATTCAACATCGAACAATAATTTATAATTGCTGATTATGACTCTGACACCCTCCAGTGGTGATCAAACCACTACTGTCTACGGGCTTTGAATAGCGGCTATTTTTTTGAAATGACGAAAAATTTATTTCCTGGAGAGATCCCATGTTTTTATCGTCTCTTGCAACGCAACTGTACAGAGTTCTTGATAAAAAGTGATCGCATAAGATCAACTTTATTGTGGAAAACATAGACTTGAAAGCCAGATGCAAAACAACAGAGACGAAAACAAATATAAATAGATATGAAGTTATATTACAGCAATGGCAGAAGATGAGCTCGCCTGGTCATTCTTTAGGTTTCAAGCACTTTTACAAAAGCATGCGGAATAGTTGGAACAGAAAACGGGAAGACATGGAGCGGCGGCAAGATCAACATATTAAAGTGGAGGAATGATCAATCGAAAATGCTAAAAAAGATCAAAGAATTCAAGCGGCGGAAGATCGAAGGAAACCATGCTAATCCGCGAAGAGAATGTCCATGATTCGACTCGTTGCCTCGGCGACGTTGACCGATGGCCCGGGAACGCCAAATCCGAACCTCGCATGGACCGCTGCGAGGGACTCCGGCTTCAGGAGACTCAGAACCTGATTAGAAGTATTTTATTGTTTAATTTAACTGAAAAAGAAAAAAAAACATAAAACCTTGCTATAGGACATCCACGCCAGGGAAGACACTGCGACACGGAACATCTCCATTCGAACGCAATTACGCTGGCAGTCCTATAAAATATTACCCATTGATTAACTGCCGCGACTTTCATCTGTGAAAAAAATTCCAGAAGCGGACCTCGAACTTTCATAATTCCCGTTTCGGTCCCGGAAAGTTTTGCGGAAACGAAATTTCCTTAATTTCATTAATATATACATACCTATATATACGTACATATGTATATATATATAGGTATATATGTATATATTAACCAAAAAGTAATTTACAGTCATTAAGATGAAAAGACGGCCCGACAGTCGGCAATGCGCAGCGGAAATGACGATGACCCTTTTCCTAAAATAATAATGAAATATATATAAATAAATGTAAAAAAAATTGTTACAAACTTTTTTTAAATTTAAAACTTGAAAAAGCTTCGAATTTCAATTGGGCATCGATATAAATAAATTTAAGACTTTAAAGGTGTTGTCCATGGAGATTACAATGTTGCTGAATTTTTTGTTAATACTATCCGGTTCAACTAGAAACATCATTAGGAAAAGTGAGAATGCGTCCTGAAGGGGTGCTGAGGAGAAAAACCACATTTTCCCCACGCAGTACTGTAGAATTTAGGGAGTGACGTCTTAACCCCTTGCCTACTTTCTCCGCATGCACATCCTCATTCTATCAGAGAGAAGGTGAAAACTAGGTGCGAAGCGGCAAGCCACGCTTGAGATTCGAAGGAAAAGAAGAGAGGCAGAGAGAAAAAGGCTCATAAAGTCTAGTTTGTAGTGATGGATACTGTGCTAGCATACCGCCAAAACTTTTTACAATATCATGCGCGAATTCAAACGTTAGTTTTTCACACGCGGCTTCTAAACTCCATGGATAGTTCCTTTAACAGAAGAGGAATCTCAACCGTTATTTATTTTTATTTAACTGACTCTTTTAGTCACGTCACTCTAAATGATTTTCTCTTCGCCATTGCATCAGGCGAAAATTCAGGACTGATTTTCTGCTCTTTTAACGATAAATGCAATATTTGACAGAAGACAATGGCTAACGGTAGCTGAAAGACGCGCTGCCATCTGGATGATCCAATATCGAGTCGCCAGACGGATCTCTGGTCGGTGCGGGGGCGTACGGATCCGCCGATAACGAACAGCCATTTGTTGTCAACGACCACTGGAGAAGCCGAATAGCGCGGCGGTGGAAAGCCGTGGATCTATACGAGGCACTTTCTAACCTCCTCTCTTCAGGCATAAATACCACTGTCGACGGCTTGGAAAAGAAAGGGGACTTGAGGACTCGAAGGTAAGGTGACTGCGGACCTTGACTTATTTACCAAACTGGCAACAAATGTTTGTTTGTCGTTCTCATCTCTAGTCTATTCCCATTTCAAGTTTTAACACACATCCAATTTCAGCGGCATGCAAGCAGGGAAAAACACTTTGCTAGAATGCATAGGAAATATTTTGGAAATTCCGGCTACCTGGTTTTTCGAAGAGCGAAAAAATACGTAAATAATAATTTCCCTTATAAAAAAAATTCCTTCTTATATAAATATTAAGATAAGGTGGGAATTGCTGACCGGGTCCGGAATTGTCTGCCAACGTTCGTAAATCTCACGGTTGATGTCGAAGATGTGCATATTATCGAAGAACACCTTTCTTCGGTGCTTAAAAAGAGATATTATTCAACCATGATCAGCAAGTGCGTAAAAAATATATTATTTTTTTATTTGGCTTGTGTATCACAGTTTGCAAAAAATTTTTTTTTTCAAAATTATTTCTCATGCACATACAGCTTCCCTCGATTTACCTATAATATTCAAGTCATCACAAAAACGATCAAAGCGAGCCAAATTCAATTATGATGAAAGCGGTAGATTACTTGGCTAAAGACGCACAAAAAGGCTCAGAAAAATTCTTAAGAAGATTTCATATTAAGACCAAAATTAGAGCAAAAGCAATTCAGGTGAAGTTATTCAATATATGTGCATACATATGTACTACATACATTCAATAATCACTTCTCTTCTGGCAAGAGCTTGACCAAATATACAGAGTTTTTTGCAAAAAAGATATCGTCAAGATCGAATAAAAAACAGTCATTTTTTTGTGTATTGAGATCATAAATGAATTGGTATAAAGGATTCTGATCGATATTCTTGATTAATCTATGTATGTTAACGAAGTTAAATATGATTTTTTTTTTAACTAACCGCAATCAATTACGTGGATTCAACAGAACGCGCTATGTTTTTAGTCATACTAACACCATTCAGTCTCGCGCTGCCACCGCAAAAAGCGAGAGCGTGCCGGATCTCAGCTGGCTTCTTCTGAAGATGACAAATACGACGATTTGGAAATCTTACATATTTATGCATTGTTTTTTTTGAGATATTTGTTTTTAATTTACGTTCTTACTAAACGTGTATTTTTGTCCAATATATAAAATATATAAAAAATACATTAATAATAAAGAGCCAAAATAAATAATTTCCGTGCTCCCCATCTCGACTGTCGCCAATGCACTGTGAATGATCGTAGAGACTCCAGGCGGAAGACCAAATTCAGAGATTCTTGGTCTGAAATGACAATGAATTAGCAAGAAACTTTTGTAAGCTAAAATATACCCTTCGTGAATGCTGCTATTGATTTTACGGAGCTTCTGTTCATCACCCTTGAGGAAGAAGAAGAATTCGTGATGGTGCGTAGCTTGAGCACTGAATTCCTCCTGTAATTTATCAACGGCGTTTTATATATCAGCCCTTTGCTAGGAATATTTCTTTTTGCAAAGCCGTTTACAAAACTGAATCTTTATGCTTCCAATTAGCGAAAATTTTTAAAAATATATATCTTTTTATTTTAATTAAACAATAATAGGCAAAAATAAGTTGTCGCACAGTTAATGTTGGCAGTAAATCGCGAAGCGTTTCATCAAGAGGAGCATCGGGAGTGCGAGCATTGCCTTCAAATGACTTCAAATACATCAAGCAAGGCGAGAATGAAAAAGAAAAAATGAAAAATGAACAAATAAATAGAGAAAAGCGAAAGAGAGAGAGAGAGAGAGAGAGAGAGAGGGAGAGACTGAGAGACAGAAATTAAGTCGACAAAGAATATTCAAAACTAAAATAGACATGAAATCATTTTGATTTAAAGGGATTTTTTTTATAATTTAAATATATCGCGAAAAATAAATGTTCGATATCCCCTGGCATCGAGAACATGTTTTGAAGGAAAAAAATTTTTAACCTACGTTTCATTTCTTCGCACATTTGCCCGAACAAACTTGAGTTGTTGCAGAATAGCAGAATCGAACAAAAAAATAAATGTTGCAGAAACAAGCTTAAAATAGAAAAAGCGCTTGCACGATATCCTGCTTAATTTTATTTATACATTGTTTAAACTGACTTCGGTGTTCTTGAAAATATCCCAAAGTACAATTTATGAACAACTAAGCCAACAAACAGGGCTGTACTTTCTAATGCACTACAAAACTGGCGCATTCTGGTTGATTCGAAACAAGATGCGTTTGAAGATTACTGCATGCTGAATCGAGTTTGTCATTATAAGAGAACACTAAAAGTATATCGAATACTTTCAATGCGCAAAATTAGAAGGAGTTACTACGTGCAGCGCAAATAACCACAACGCGTTTGTCCGCTGCGCATGCTTCAGACTCCCTAATATAAGAAATAGTGGGAACTAATACACCAGAACCAGTCCTTGAATAAAATTGTAATTAAGAATGGCAGACCCGAAATAGCACGCTCGCATACATAGTGGGTGATCAGACGGTCCGCCCTCCTTGTCCAAGAGCCAACGAGGCTGAGCTTGAAGCTCATCATTCTGGTAAAACATTTAATGACTCTTTTTTGATAATCAAACAAAATATGCAGAACAGCGTAAAAAAGAATACAGACAAACCGTGCACAGATGAGGTCGATAAACATCTTGGAGCCCGAGTGGTCGCTGATAACGGCCATGTTTCCGTAGACAACAATCGAGCATGGCGAGCGTAGATAGCCCTCTAAATAATATTACTATTCATAGCCCTCTAAATAATATTATATATATTCACAATTATACTACTTACTGTATACTTTAGTTAGAGAGAGAGAGAAAGAGTAAGAGAAAGGGAGAGAAGTATAGAGGGGGGGGAGAGAGTGGACAAAGTGATATTATTTCCACACACTAAATTTTCGGCGAACCGAACAAGTAATAGAAACTTCAGCTAACAATAAGAGGGAGCGAAAGGGAAAGAGAACAACAAACAAATTGAATTGAAAATTGAATTGAACCCCCAAGGGATCGCTTGAAGGCCTTTGCTACGGGGTCCTTGTGGCGAGTTGGCTCTGCCATCTCGAAGCCTCAATTCAATTTCTTAGAAAAGAGAGAGAAGAGTGAAAGATAAAAAAAAAGAGAGACGAGAGAGCTAGAGAGAGAGAGTATTAGCACACGATCTTTCATATATTTGCTCCCGCCATTCTAGCGCTAGTCCGGGTACTTATACTTTCATCGCTTCGGTTCAATTCGGTAAGGAAATAATGATTATTTCAAAAGGTTTCGAACACGATACGTAAAGGAAACTGACGGAACGGCACGGAGATGAAATGTAGGAATATTGTGAGGAGAACCGTAGAAAATTGTGCGTCAGCAAAAATAGTATATGCTCAATTATGAAAAGCCTTTAAAAGAGACCGAAAGAGAAGTGCAAATGAAGAACTCATTTCATTCAACAACAACAAAACAATGTTCTTTTCCTGAATTACAAGTCTTGTAATATTTGGCACCACAATGAAAAAGATGCCAACTGTTAAAACATGCATGACAACGTTCTAAACTATACGTTATTATATGCAAATGTGAAATGACTGAAAATGCAACTACTATGAATATATGTAATACGTCCACATCCATGAGAATTGATATTGGAAAGAACTTGCGAAATGCTAACAATGCAATGAATAGTAAAAGAAGAAAACCCAACAAACTGTTCTTAAGAAACAAACTTCCAGATATACAAGGAACAACCTTTTCAACCATCACAGAGCTGGCCCAGTCCTTCAGAATCTTGCAAGCTTCAAGAAGTGCAAGTATAGATAGAAAATATATTTTTATGATTAAATTAGTAAAATCGGTTTTGTTAATTAAATAACCTCTTTCTTACATGGCCTCTTCTGTGTGCCCATCCGGATTAGCAGCCGCACAGGACTGACGATGCGAACGAACGAGCAGCAGATCAGTCCAAGAGTACTGTAGACTTGGGCATAAATTGGTTAAATTTTTTAAAAATTAATTAATTAACCTGTTTCTGAAATGGCGCGAGCTTCTCCGGCTTCTTCCGTGTGCCCGTTCGGTTCGGCAGCCTCATGACTTACCATGTCCTAGAGACTGTAGAATAGAATAATCCTTATTACAGTAGGAGCACTAAAGTGTTCGGGAAGAGCCAAAAGGAGAGAGTACTGAAGTACTGCATTACAATAATAGATTCAATAATTAAGGCTAAAATAATGAATTTTATTTTAATGTATAATACAATTTCAACATAGTTATTGTGTATAGGAGTTAGTATATAAAAATACTAACTACTAAGCATTAAACCTAATCCTGAAGGAGGATTAGGTTTAATGCTTATTTGTTTTTAGAATAAGCATTAAACCTAATCCTCCTTCGTCTCGCTTTGTCGGCTTCATCCTCTCGTGAAAGTCGAAGCGAGGGTGTTTTCCTTCTTCTGCGCGGCCAGTTGGTCTGTGCAAGCGACAATAAATTTTAAAAAACTTAAGAGGAATAAGAGTAACTGAACACTGTATAGTCTTTAAACACATATTTTTGATATATAAAAATTTTCATTAGGAACTTATTGAAAGGCAGAGAGGTAATTCTTCATAACCGTAACTAATAGATAATATTCACCACTCGCGCTTCTTTGTGGCACGTGGCTGACAATGAGCAAGAGGAGAAAATGATATGATAGCCTAAAACCTAGTTTAAAAGGAAGTAAATAGCAATTGGAAAAAATATTTATAAAAAAAAAGAAGAAGACACAAAACCAATATCAAAGTCGACAGCTTCACGAAGCTCTCCGCCAATGAAGCGAAGCTAACGCGGTAGCTAATGGCGAGAGGAAACAACATGAATCCTACACAACAAAAAAAAGAAATTAAAGAAGAACATAAACGAGTCTGTCACGTAAACAACAGTCGGCAAAGCGCAAAAGTAAGCAGCTAACATTTCACCAGAACTAGAGCTAATAAAAACAGCGCTACTGAACATTGTTTATGCAATGAGAAAATGAAGTAGGACAGAACAGGGCTGCAAGCTTACAGAGAAAATTAAGAGATGCATTCAAAATAAAGTAAACTTTTTCCACCACTCACTACACTAATCATACACAAGGGCGATAATATAAATATACACCGACGTTAGGATTACACACTTATTTATTATTAGCAATAAGAACTCGCAACATTCAATGAAGCACGTTTCATAATGTCGAATCAAATTCATTAATACTCGATTATTCTGCTCGCCGCCTCCTCCATAGTAAAACCGCTATGTTTAAATACAAAAATTCCTACATATGTACAGGGAAAGGTTCCGGGAGCGGTGCGGCAACTTTCAGAATTCCCGCACCGGTCCCGGAAAGTTCCTGGAAAAAATCTTGAGTGATGCGGGAAAGTTCCCGGAGAAAAATGTGTGCCAACCGGGATGTCAACGGGCCTAACATTTTTGGGCCGGCCCGGCCCGGCCCGTACTTTTCCGGGCCTTAGAATTTTGGGCCCGGCCTGTCCCGATTTTCATACTTTTTCTACAAAAGATTTTCTTCAAGTGAGTTCTTATAAGAATTTTTAAAAAGTGATGTTTTTTAATGATATTTGTTTGAAGAAAATCATTTTAAGAAAGATCAGCGAAACATTTGAAGAAGAATCGTGAAAAAATGTCAAAACAGTTGACCCATCCACCAATTTCTCAAATAATCGGGTCCAAACGGGCCCATGGAATCTTGGGCCCGCCGGCCATCGGGATGTAAATGAGCGCTTTTGAGTGAAAATGCTCGATAGATTAAATTTGAAGAAACTTTGGACATACAAGATTACATTTCATGTAAAAGTAGAACCCCTTGTTCGGCTCTCTATGGATTCTAACGGCCTCGGTCGTATCCGCAACGAAGTTGACGTACGGCCAATAACATCGCTGTGCCCATCTCACAATAGTTTGTTAAATTCCATGAGGGCCAGCCCACTTGAACAAATCGATTCGCAGTTAAAATGAAGAGAGAGTGAAACAAAGAGAGAGCGAGAGAGAGAAAAGAGAGACAGAAGAGAGATCAAGAGACAGAGAGAAAGCAAATAAAAGAACAGCCAGACATATAGGGCAACAGCGTTGGGTGTAAACGCAAAAAAAAGCGTTGGGGTCTTGCAACATTTTACCAGACGCGCCTTTTTAATTGTCATTCCCAACGCTTTCAACTGCATACATATGTGACCAAAACTCGTTATCAACGCTTTATTTTATTGTGTGAGTCATACTGACTGATAACGGGCACACCACTGCAGGAAGCAGAGAAGTGAGAAATAGCGTTAAGCATGAGCGTTCACGCACCGGGCCCAGTCCCTGATCGTTGAATAAACTTTGAAACTTTGAAAACTTGAATGATAAGTACTTTAGTGGGCGCGTGTTGCATTCCGGTCTTCTGTTTCTCGCTTTTTGCCATTAGACCTCATTGCGAAAAAAATGTAAAAAAAATTATTATTTACCTTTTTATATTACAGTACTGGCCAAAAGTTTTTCATATTTTTGTTTTTCATGCATATTTTTTAGTATATGATAGTTGATGAAACTTTCAGGCTGAAGTGAAGCTGATTGTTGGTTTCGTTGATCCACTATTGGTTGAGAAAAAAATCATTAGCTCAATTCACCCGGTCGCACATTTAGGCGTGCTGGACAAAATAATGTACATATTTCCTTCTTCATCGAGAACTTTTTATAGGAATTTTATTTTAATTGCATTCTAGTACATCCTGACGATAACTTTTTAGTCTAATTTTACATTCTGCTTGACTCCAGTGCTCGATTCATGCACTTGCCAAGAGATCGAGAAGGTTCAGATGGATAAATGCTTACCCTAACCATCAGACTATTCCGTCGCATTTCAGATTGTGCAATCGCATTGCCCTAGCATTTCACGCACTGCCCTCACCCTTCAGATTGTGAGCTTGCCTTGCCCTCAAATGTCATACATACCTCGCAATACAATGCGTCTTGCTCTCGCATTTAATAATAATGATGTCCAAATAAGTGCGGGCAATCGTTTAAAATGAGATGCTAACCAATAACTACATTCAATTATCTATTTTGGTCTTAGTCGATTGATAAACACTCTTCTGTATCGATTAATAGTAAATTATTTTACAATTCCACTATCGAGCCTCCTGAAATTACTATAGGAATGCAAGTACAAGAGCAAAATATTATCAGAGAGATCATATCTAGCTATTTTTTCTCTCTTCTTTTCGTTCTCTCTATCTCTCTCTCTCTAGTCTCTCTCTTATGTATCTCTCTCGCTCCTAAGAAAATCGCGAGGTTTCCAGATGGCAGAGCCTCCTCGTCACGAGGATCTCGTTGCGCAGGCATTCAGGCGCATCCTTATGGGTTTGTCGTTGTTTTTCTCTCTTTTCTCTTACTTGTTTTGCCTGACGAACAAATTTGGTCTCGCTTCAGGGTTCGCTCTCTTAACAACTCTCTCTCTCTCTCACTCAAGTGTTTGTAATTGTGAAGAGAAATATTATTTAGATGGCTCGCTATCCTCGCCTTACTCGATTGTCGTCCACGGAAACAAAGCCTTGCTCAGCAACAACTTGGGCTCCAAGCGCTTGTCGACCTCGTCTCAGCTCAGTTTGTTCTGAAGGCTTTTTTTTGTTTAGCTGAAAACTATTTATCGTACTTTGTTCGATTACTATACAATCTTATAATTTTCAATATTTTCATTAAACTTCTTTCCCAGAGTGATGGGCTTCAACTTCTACCCCTTTGACTCGAAGGCTCTTTGTGCGAACCCCTGATTAACCACTACTTTTGCAAGCGTGGTCTTTTAGGTGTCACTTTCTTTTCCTTTAAAATTAAATTTAACTTAAATAATTTTGCTGAATCGTATTGAAATTTTTTTTTATTAAAAAAATCAAAACGATTAGATTAGTCAAGGCTATTTATGTTTATTTTTGCTTGGGTGTATTCTTCATTCACTCCCTCTCGGAGTCAAACATTTTAGGCCAGACTTGCCCGTCGAGAACCAAGGTCTCCAGGGGCCGGGCCGGGCCGGACTCCAAAATTCTAGGGCCCGGTCTAATCCATTTCCGGGCCCTAGAATTTTGGAGTCCGGCCCGGCCCGGCCCCTGGTGGGCCCGGGTACCTCAAGTTTCAGAATTTATAGGCTAAACATGTTGGCATGTAGCTCTGCGCATTCTTTCTAGCAAAACGAATGACGAGATCGAGAAAAACAAATAACATGTGAAGAAAGTTTTGCATCTCACATTGCCACAAGTCGTCCTGACTGGAAGACATTGTGTGCTTATCAGGCCCAAAAGGGTCTGCGGGTGGGCCCAACTTTTTTGGTCCCGACCCGGCCTAGGGCTCTGAGAAGTTGGGCCGGCCGACCCGGCCACTTTGCACCTCTACTCCCTTTGCCCTTCTCTCTCTCTCTCTTTTGTTTTTTTTCTGTTACAATTGTTCTCTCTTTATTTATCATTCTCCTTTCTAGTTTGGCTTGTTTGATGTATTTTGCTTCATTTGAAGGCGATGCTGGCACTCCTGATGCTCTTGGCGATTTCCTTACAACATTACCTGTGCGAAACCTCTATTTTTTATTATTATTATTGATTAAAAAGAATCAGTTTTATAATTGGCTTCGCGAAAAGTAATTGGGAAGATTTAAACTGCGTTGATAAATTTAATTGCAGGAGCAATTAATTGTCCAAATTGCGCACCATGGCGAATTCTTCTTTTTCCTCGCCCACGAAGAGAGTAAGACGCTCCGCAAAATCAACTCCAACTTTCGAGAAGGGTTTGTTTTAGCCAAGCAAAAACAATTTTCAACCGGACATTTTATATTCGTGGTAGTATAGTAGTATACTTTTGGTGAGTATTGGAACTGTGAGTAATTTTCTTAACAATCTAAGAGTCGCACTATTTGGTCTACCGCCGGGATTCTCTGCGATTGCTGGAACTGCAATGGTGACGGTGAAAATACTGAGCACAGTAATTATTGTTTTGAGGATTGAATACAATAAATGTTTTAAGAAGAAAATGAAAAACACTACATGTGAATAAATGCTTATAAATAGCTATGTACAAATGATTTTCAAATTGTCATATTTGTCATCTTCAGGAGACTCAAGCTGATATCCGGGACATTATCGTTTTTTGCGGTGGTAGAGTGAAGCTAGCACAGGAAGATGAAGAAGAAGAGGTTAGGTATGTTTCATATAAATGTTTAAACTTTAATTATTGTTTTCATATGGGTTGTAGTGTGCTTTTAATTGCTAATATTTATTAATAACATCCTGAAAGATGAAGTACGCTAAAAAAAATAAAATTTATTTACTGTTTTCCTCTAGTTTGTGATGTCGTATTATTTATTTAAATTTTTAAATTTAACTATTTCTGGTGTATAAAATTGTTATTTTAATTTTATTAAGTGTTTAGCATCTTTTTTATGTATCCCGAACAGGTTTACATGCCCTTCGACAGTCTGCACATTTTTAACATCAACCTGGAGATTTTCGAACGTTGGCAGACACTTCCGGACCCAGTCAGCAATTCTTACCTTAACCAAATAAGTTATCCGGATAAAATAATCTAAAAATCTATTGACAAAAGTGACCTTTCTTCATTTCTTTCCACAACATTTCCGATACCACATATAATGTGATGTACTGGATTAGAACGGTCAATGGAAGTCGCGTTCTACTAGCAGAGATGTGTGAACACGAGTAACAAATGTTGTGGCCAGAATGGTAAATAATTGTACAAAAACATGGCCGCCTCCGTGCCATCTCTCGGTATGCGAGAAGGAATGAAGGCGCCTCGTGTAGATCCATGGCTATCCGGCGGCGCGCGAACATGCGTCAGCTGCTACCGCTGCCAACGAGTGGTTGTTCGTGATCGGAGGATGCTCCGCCGGCGACTCGAGATTCGTCTGGCGACTCGACATTGCTTCCTCCAGATGGCAGCGCGTCTTTCAGCTTCCGTCAGCCGATATTTTCTCTTCGCAGGAGTTTAAAGCTGATCTAAATTGAAAGTTAAATTTCGAGTGTTTATTATAAGAAATGGTATGAAATTTTAAATTGGTTATATTTTTTTTTATATCTATTTATATTTGTTTCTATACTTCAATTGTAGACATATGTCTAACGCCGTTTCCGCTGCGTATTGCCAATTGTCTGGTCGACTTCTCGTCTCAATGAGTGTAACTTTGTTTTATATTCACACCAATTTGTGCACATGGATGCTTATATAGTAAATAATGACTCCCTCGAAAAGACCTACATATGTATGTATTTTTTCGGGCAATAATCTCTAATGAAGTACATTTTTTTAATGTCGAATCAAATTCATTCAGACTCGATTCCATGGTTTCCGTCTCTACTACAGTAAAACCGCATGGGTGAAATGACAAACCTTTCTACGAGACAGGAGCTAGAAGTGCAAATGATGATCTCCATTTATTCAACAACAACAACAACAACAACAACAGCCGTGCCTTCATTCTGTGGTAGCGGTGAGGGAACTTTCAGAATTCAAGCACCGGTCCTGGAAAGTTCCTGGAGAAAATCTTGAGTGGTGAGGGAAAGTTCCCGGAGAAAACAGTGTGTCATGCGCACTAAAATTACATTCCTTTTGCATGAAAATATTTATTCGTATATTTTATTACTTTGATATACATTTTCAAATTAGAATTTCGTCGTAAGCTGTTCTTCCTACTGCACTGCAAAGAAGGTCAAACTTTAAATAGGATAGAAAAGAGGTTATTAGCTTGTAACAATGACGACTTGATTTTTTTGCTTTTTTTGGCTCAAATTGCATCGCTTTTCTCCGACTGTATTAATAATTATTTGACGGAGAACCGGATGAATTCTCTAAAAAATAAAGTGAGAAAATATATACTTCTTGAGAATGAAGGAGCAACTTTTTCGTATGAATTCATAGCTTTCTGGAAAGAAGTAAGAAAGAAAGTTTGAAAGAAAAAAAGCAAGGATGAAAGTAGGAGGAAAAGTATGAAATAAGGATATAGAAGAAGAAAAAAAAAGACATTGAGTAAGTAAGAATAGGTAACTTAGAAAGTAAGAAATAAAGTAAGAAAGAAGGAAAGAAAATAAGTATGAAATAAAGTAAGAAAGATAGTAGGAAAAAAGAAAGAAATATAGTAAGAAACAAAGTAAGAAGGAAAAAAGAAAATAAGTAAGGAACAAACTAAGAAACAAAGAAAGAAAGAAAGATGGCTAGAAAAAAATTCCCGGACCTAAACGCGACATGGGTTCGAGGGTCGGTGAGCGTTATTTCCCGGAAATTGCTTTGACTGCGAGAGAAAACTAAAGATAACCACGAAATGAGAGAGGCCAGACAAACCATATCTCGAGTAGGTTTGTCTGCGCCTCCACTGTTACACGCTATTTCACACCATTTCAAAGATGCGGGATCTTTCCCGGAGCGCTGGGTACATTTGAGCAAAATTGGTCCGGTATCTTTCCCGGAGCGTTCAAGAAAACCTCCAAGGTTCCATGCTATAGCATATAAAAAGTCCGGGAAAGTTCCCGCACACCTCAGAACAATTTTTTTTGAGTTCCGGGACCCCTGACCGAACTTTCTTGAGAATGAAGGCGCGGCAGAACATTTCTTTTCCTAAATTACAAGTCTTGAAATATTCGTCAGCACAATATAAAAGTAGTAAATTTCAAAACATACTCTTGAAATATTCGTTAGCACGACGTAAAGGAAACAAACCATTAAAAACATAATATGTATATACATACTATGTATATGTATATGTGTATATGAGACAGGGCGATTCAAAGCGCACATTTGGAAAAATTCTATAGTGCATTGCTCGAGTATGTTTATCACGTGGCAGAGCATTGTGTGTTTGTGTGCTAAGACACTAGAAGTCGGACATTTAGCAGCAACTTGATCTAATTTAGAAATGATATTTACAGCCCAATGTACAATTAGCCTTTGGCTCGGTTCGCAATGGTCGGCCAGGAATAAATATCGTATACAAAGGAATCGGAGCCGACATGGAACGGAACAGAACGGAAAGGAGCGAAAAGGAAAGAAAGGGAAAGGAAAGGTATGTATGTATGTACATACATATATATATATATATGCGGTTAGTGGCGAACCGTACACATATCATGATACATAGTAATGATTACGGTAAGTCATACGCCAAAAAGTAACGACACGTCCAAAGAATTAAAGAGACCAAAGGAATAAATGCTAATCCGCGTAGAGAATGTCCGTGATTCGATTCGTTGCCTCGGCGACGTTGACCGATGGCCCGGGAACGCCGAAGCCGAACCTCGCGTGGACAGCCGCGAGGGCCTCCGGCTTCAGGAGACTCAGAACCTGATTAGGCATATTTAATTTTCCTGGCATATTTAATTTTCCTGAATATTGCAAACTACCTAACTCGCAAGTTAATAATTAAATTTGTAAAATCAAGAAATAGCATCCAAACCTACATATATTCATATCACCTCCAACCGAACATTTAGACCAAATTTATATTGGAAATAAAGAATAATTTACTTATTCTTTCAATGCCTGCTTTAATAACTAAATTTAAAAAAATCACTTCCCTTCCTCAATAGGTCGCTAACTGTGGCGCAAATTCGCATTGAGAGAAGAAAAAAGCATCGAACTTTGCTAAAGCACATCCACGCCAGGGAGGGCACCGCGACACGAAACATGTCCATTCGAATGCCAGGACGATGGTGGCCCTTTGAAAAATTATAAATGAATTGTAAGTGATTATCATAAACATGTTTTCAACTGTTACATCTTAGACTTCCAATGATAACATTTGTACAGTGAAAACGATTTTCACAATTTTGTCATCTCTAAAACACTTTAAATTGTTAACCGTTGAATAGTGTTTTTTTTCTTTAAAATTAACTTTAATAAATTAGTTTGCTACCATTAAGACGAGAAGACGACCTGACAATCGGCAGAAAGCAGCTGCAGCGACAATGTTCATATTCCTAAAATAAAATAAAAATTAACATTTAAAAAATCAAAACTAATTTATATCTTCAAAGAAAGAAGCCTAACTTTTTTCAAAGAAACCTAAACTTACGAACTCGTGATAGACGATATAGACGTTAACTAAGAATACAATATTTGACAGGAAATAATTCTGACGGTAGCTGAAAGACGCGCTGCCATCTGGAGGATGCAATGTCGAGTCGCCAGATGAAACTCGAGTCGGCGCCTAGGCCTACGGATCCGCCGATGACGAACAGCCACTTGTTGTCCACGACCACTGGAGATGCCGATTCGCGCGGCGGCGGAAAGCCGTGGATCTGCCGGAGGCACTTTTGAAAACTTTCTCCCATACAAAAACATGGACCTGACCTGTGGACGGCTCATACGCTAATCCGGGCATATTTTTGTGGGCCCAATGTTCCAGGCGGGAAATTCCGGCTACATTTATAAATGGCTTTGCAAAGAGCGATAAAAAATAATATGTCGACAACATATAATACAAATCACTTTCATGGAAAGTTTTTTTCAGATTAACTAATTCGGAAAGAACAGTTACTTTTTATATATGCAGATAAGGAAGGAAGAAATTGCTGACCGGGTCTGGAAGTGTCTGCCAACGTTCAAATCTTTCACGGTTGATGTCGAAAATGTGTAGATTGTCGAAAGGCACGTCAACCGGCAATTGTTCCTTAAAAATAAACATTAAACACCAAAATAGTAGTATTATGATTTTATAATAACAAAAAAAAACAAATAGGACAATTGCTGAATAACAGGTTAAATTAAAGGCAGTAAATGAAGTTAAAAAAATTTCTAACACACTAACCTCTTCATCTTCCAGCAAAACACTGCCACCGCAAAAAACGATGATGTCACGGACGTCAGCTGGCTTCTCCTGAACATGAAAAATATAACAATATGCGAGTCTTTTGTACAAAGAGTATACATATCACTATGTACATACAAACATACATGCCTAGCTTCTTTTTCAGACATTTACACCAATTTGTTTTCTGTCTAAAAAATGTATTTTGTCCAATACTTAAAATAAATATATAAAAAGAGACAAACATTCAATTACCGCTTTCCGCATCTGGACTGTCGCCAATGCCGTATTAAAGATCTCAGCGAATCCAGGCGGTAGACCAAACTCAGAGACTCTAAGGTTGGAAACAGCTAAAAATTACTCCCATTTCAAGCAAAAAATAGCGAAGAAGAAGAAGAAGAGAAATGGTTATACTATACTAATAGGAATATTTAAAAAAAAATACTCGTATGCTATTTTTTTTAGCTAATTGTAAGACGTACTCTCCTCGAAAGTTGGCCTTGATTTTACGGAGCGTCCTTGCGCTTTCGGCGTAGAGGAAGAAGCTGAATTCGTCATGGCGCACAACTTGGACATAGCCATACTCCTGTAATTTATCAACGGATTCTTATGTTTATTTCAAATTTAATCTGTGAATTTTTCTCTTTTCACAGAGCCATTTGCAAAACTGAACTATTGTGCCGTATGAAAAAGGGAAAGCACACAAGAAAACAAAGGCTTGGATGCTGCTAAAAGATTACAGACCCATGCGTGCTGATTGGCAATTGAGCACAGAAGCGAGAGCAAACAACTGCTTTTGACAATACGCTTAAAAGTTGGACAGACCATTCGCTAGAATCGTCATTCCCCAGCATTAACCCAAATAAACTCGTCAAAAAACACCTTATTTTCTGGTGTCTATTTTTGGTCATATTATTTTATTCTACAATAAATGTTTTTTAAACGGAGTTGTCGTACTCTTGCTGTTAGAAAGAAATCGGGAAGAGCGTCGACATCCCTAATTGGAGCATCGGGCACGCGAGCATTGCCTTCAAATGAAATCAAATACATCCAACTAAGAGAGAGAGAGAGAGAGTAACAGAGAAAACCATAAATGGAGAGATATAGAAATGGAAAGAGAAATAAAAACTCATTCGACGTCAACTATTCTTTAATTGATTTACAATGCGTAATGGAATCAAAACATTTAATTTTGTTGATAGAAATTTTTTCGATTTGACCAAATTATAAAAATCAAATTAAAATTAAAATATATATATATATTAAAGAATCAGAGACCTAAAAGAGCACGCTCGCATAGGTAGTGGTTAATCAGAGGGTCCTCCCTCCTGGCCAAGGATGCAAAGAGGTTGAAGTTGAAGTGCATCTGCCTGTGAAAAAATTATAGAAAATAAACAAAAGACTTACAGTTTGTTGTAATAAAACGATTTAAGAAACATAGTTCTTAACTACATAAATATAAAAAAAATAATACAGAACAAACCGAGCAGAGATGAGGTCGACGAACATCTTGGAACCTGAATGGTTGCTGAGCAAGGCGACGTTTCCATAGACGAGAAGAGAGTAAGGCGAGCGCACCGAGCCCTCTATTGCAAGTAGTTGAGAGAGAGAGGAGAGAGAAAGTGTGTGAGGAAGAGAGAGAGAGAGAGAGATAGAGAGAAAGGATGAGAGGAGAGATTTTCGGACCCAACGAGAAATAGAAACGTTTACGACGAGGGAGCGAAAGAGGAAGAAAACGACAAACCCGTAAGGATGCGCGTGAAGGCCTGCGCTACGGGGTCCTCATGGCGAGTAGGCTCTGCCATCTGGAAAGATCATTTTATTAACGAGAGAGAGAAGAGAGGGAGAGAGAAATAGTACTTCCTTCAGTCTCTGCTCTCTCTGTATCTCTTTCACGCAATGGAACCGCAAGGCTAAAATAAAATAATATAGGCAACTCTGGTATGATATACCTTTAGATGAGATAAGAACCAGTAGGAAAAAAAAGAGAAAATTAATTTATTCAAAATACACTTTGCCTAAATAATGCCTTGAAATATTTTTCATTACAATCGAAAAGAAGCCAACTTTTAAAACATGCATGACAACTATGTACATATATGTATGTAGCAGCATTGCGACAGTACTTTCACGCTTCCCCCTCACTCTTTCTCTCTCGTCTCGTGTTATAGGTAGTCGTGTTATGATGAACCTTTGGAAGGGACAAGAACCAGAACTGCAAATAAAAAAAACTTTATTTTTCAACAATTAAACAGTTCTTTTCCTAAATTACAGGATTTAAAATATTTGAAACCACAATATAAAAGAAGCAAACTTTTAAACATGCATGACAACTTATGCAACATTTCGTTATGATGTAATATTATATACAAATGTAACATGACAATACGATTAGGTTTTGACTATTTAAAAATATCACCTGAGTAAATTAGGGAGTCGATAATATTATTCATGCTGGTGTAAAATTATTATTTAAATGAAAATAAGTAATAGCGAACGAAGAATAAAGTTAGCTAATGAGCAAAAAACATTGGAGAGGAGTGTGAAAGCATTTTTTTTTTAATTCTTTTCAATAGGCAATATTTGGGCATGTGTGACGTGAAAGAATTTTGGTGAGTTTATCGAGGGAAAGGTATACTGTAAGAAAAATCAAGACCAAACAATGACGACCTAGAAAATGGAAAATAAGTCTATGTAGTAAGTCCTCCATGAGCTCTGCTGATATTAGAAGGAATTTATGGAAATCTTTGTAAATCATTGAATAGAAAGAAAATTTGAAAGTACTAACAAACTGATATTGATAAACAAACTTCCTGAAGTGCAGGGAAAAGGGCGGGAATTCAATGATCTCTTTTTTCCACTAAGCAGAGTTGGCCCAGTCCTCTAGAATCTTGCCAGCTTCACGGACGCCGCTCAGATAAGCGCCAGTCATCGTTTGAGGGAAGAAGCGGTTCGTGCACTAAAAGATGGAATCTCACTGTTTTTCTCTCCTATCTCTCACTCCTCTCCCTCTCACTATCCTCTCCTCTCTCTCTTTTCTCTCTCTCTCTCTCCTCTCTCTCTCTCTCTCTCTCTGTCTTTCTCGCTCTCTTCTCTCTCTGTTTCTCTCTCTCTCTCTCTCTTTCAATCTCCGCTCTCAAAGTGAATGTCTGAACTGAACACAGTAACAAAAACAAGCTCAAAGAACAATTAATGATATCAATGAAAACAAAAACATAAAAACGAACCTCGCCCGCCCAGTGCAGCCTGCTATCAATGTCTGCAGCGAGCCAATCGTAGTGAGCACCCGAGGCGCCGACCTATTTAATTATTATTTATATTTAATTATTATTTACTTAATTCTTTTGTTTTTTTTTTACTTTTACAATAGAATAATGTTTTCGTTCCAAACAAAAAAAGTAAAGATTTCAGCGATACTCTTTCCTAAGTATCAGTTGGAATATCGTTTCTTTAATTATTATATATTAAATTTTTTTTTACTACTTTACACCTTTACAATAGAATGATGTTTTAATACCGCACACAAAAAATAAAGATTTCAGAGATAATCTTTTTTACTTACAATCAGTTAGAATATTGGTCACAGCAGTTTCTGCTTTTGTGTAACAAAAATAGGCTTGAGGACGGAAGCAGGCGAAACTATTTGAGATTACCTTGATATATGAATAGCTCATGCCAATGTACGGATCGCGTCCCCAGTGAGTCACGACATATCCGTCCGGATCTGGGATTACCTGAATGTATTATGAATAACCACTATTTTATATGCAAACGTAATAACTGAATTCTACTCTCCGTTCCTCTCCCTCCTTTCCTACCTTCTTTTCACTCAATCATCTTTCTCTTTCGCTCTCTCTCTCTCCCTCTCTCTCTCCCTCTCCCTCTCTCTCTCCCTCTCCCTCTCTCTCTCACCCTCTCTCTCACCCTCTCTCTCCCCCTCTCTCTCTCTCTCTCTCTCTCTCTCTCGTTCTCCCCTTCACCCTCCTGACCTCATCTCCAAACATCTCCTGTAGCGTGTCGACAAATCTGGCGACAACCTCGACATCGCTCATCTCGTTGACCAACTCGACCGAGTCGCCGCACACATACGACATGAGCACGTACTGCGGAATGCGGGAGCCCTGCCCAAGATATTAAATATTGAACTGAAGTAAATGTGAAATTATCAAATACTGGTTTTGCATTAATACAATTGATATGAATACGAAATTTTTATCAACAACTAGTTTTATTGATATATTTGATTTGAATGCGAAATTATCTAAGTACTACATAATTGTATTTATTTTACTTATTTATTCTTCCTTTAGCTTAGGAATGAATTACGATTAAAAAAAAAGCCGAAACTGACTCTAGTGGAGAAGTCGTAGAACATGTTGAAGAGGCCACGCTGCCGGCCCTCTCTTGGCACATGGCCAAAGTAGTCGAGAGTCCCGTCGGCCTTCAGGAGATTCGACCAGAAACGGCGTGGGAAGCGAACGGCCACCTTATCATTAAATGGCATACATATTGTAGTCATAAAAGAAAATGAATATATGTAAGTATATAATATGGCTTTCGCAACAATTTCGCGTTAGGGACTCGCGCTTAAACAGTCTCGACGGTTCTCATTTACTCGCTCAATGAATTCAACTGCAAGCAGTAACGAAATGAATGAGATCTTGTTTTGAGAATATTTCCAGTCATTGAACAAATAAAAAAATAAATAAAAATGCCCCTTTGAACATACCGCTGCTTTTCACAGTTATCGGAGAAAAGGAACTGAAGCCCTTTGGGAATATGATTAATATTAAAGAGTTAAAGTTTTCTTAATAAGTTGAAACACCTAAGTAAGAAATTTACAAAGTAATCACAACTTAGGTAACGTTTAGAAGAGGAAAAAAATCATAAAATTAACAATTTTGAAACCTTCTCAATAAGTCCTGCGCCTAGTCCCCGGATCGCTTTCAGCTTCTTCTCTGGCAGTGGCGGGAGGTAAGTGATCGACTGCTGTTGATGCACGGCGAGGGGGATGGCCAGCAGCACCTGGGAAGGGAGAGGAATGGGGATCATGGTAACGGATTGAGAGGTATCCTCTTTCCCTCTCTACACCTTCTCTCTCTCTCTCTCTTTCTCTCTCTCATCCCTCTTTTTCTCTCTCTCTTTCTCTCTCTCTCTCCTCTTTGTCTCTCTCCATACTCTCTCATCCCTCTTTCTCTCTCTCATCCCTCTTTCTCTCTCTCTCTTTCTCTCTCTCTCTCTCTCTCTCTCTCTCTCTCTCCTCCTTGTCTCTCTTCATACTCTCTCATCCCTTTTTCTCTCTTTCATCTCTTTCTCTCTCTCTTTCTCTTTCTCTCTCTGTCTCTCTCCTCTTTGTCTCTCTCCATACTCTCTCTCATCCCTCTTTCTCTCTCTCATCCCTCTTTCTCTCTGTCATCCCTCTTTCTCTCTCTCTCATCCCTCTTTCTCTCTCATCCCTCTTTCTCTCTCTTATCCCTCTTTCTCTCTTCTTACCTTATCACACGTGAATCGCTTTCCGCCCCTACAGTACACCATGCATCGCTTGTTCGTCTGCCAGCTGATCTTCTCTACAGGGGCGTTGCATCTGAAAAATTAAGTAATCGTCGTATTTTTATCAAACTATATTTAAAAAAAATTTAATATAGAAGTCTCACCTGATATCAGCGCCCTCAGCAAGCTTTCGAATGATTTCCGAAGTTCCTTCCGTGAGCAGAGCGTGTGCGCCGGCAAACTGGACGAGACTCTCGTTCTGGTCCCAGTGGCGCGCAGAGACCTCAACTTATAGATAGCAATAGTTCTTTTTAAACTTTAAACGGGGCTCTATTCCAGAACATGGTTCCTAACAATAAGCTGAAAAAAAACGAAGGTCCCACATGAAAACACGGGTCCATACAAATTAAGCGAGTTCGAAAAAGAAACACAGTTCTCGGAATATGTATACACAAGTTCCATTAAAATTTGTATCCAACCTCTGACAACTTGGCTCCGCACGAAAACTCCGTGTTGCCGATGTTCCACTGGAAGACACGCTCTTCTGTCTGAACAGATTCAGAATTAAATACACAATGCATGTAAGTAACCATTCGAAATTCTACATAAAAATGTTATTTAAGAGAGCCTCTCCGTAAGGCTCAATCATGGCCTGCCCTGGGAATTTTTTATTTAAAAAAAACATAGAAATCACATATCTTATACAACTCGATGAGCTCTTCAAAATGAGCCTAAATTCATTTCTGTATGTTGTTTTCCCTATGAGATACGCTACCGTAACCCCAAAATTTCATTGGACTGTATTTCCTTCAAAAGATGGTTTTCAAAAATAACGAAGGTACCATTCGATAGCTCTTTTTAAGCCCTTCAAATTTCATTTAGAGAAGTTTTTTGTGAAAATTTGTTTTTGACAAAAATAAATCACTTTATATATTTCGACGAGGCATATTGACACTTTACGGTCATTTCCACAGAATGGCCCTCAGATAGGAAGAAAGAGCATTAAATTTGCTACAAAATAAGGTACTTTCAAAAAAAATTAAAGCGTACGATGTTTTCGATATCAGGCGAAAAATGCGCGCGAATCGGTCAAAATGGCGCATTTTAGGTCGCCGAGTCGCAGTGCAAGCGCATTCATTCTTCAATAACTACGCTCAATCTTAATCTTTCAAAATCGTAAGTATATAATCTAAGAGCTCTCACGGAGATCTTCAAATGTTAAATACATACTTTTATTGAAAAGTTTGGATTTATATGAGAAATTTCGTTTTGTATGATAAGAAGGCTTAAAAAACAACTTCAGAAACATTTCCACACTCCCAATCATACATCATAAGAAAGAGGATGAAATTTGGCACAAGATGAACCCCTTAAAATTAAATTCCATGCGTACGATCTTTTGTTATAAGCCATAAGAGTAGGATAACAAGGCCTAATGGAAAATGTGTAGAAAAAAAGGATTGGAATATTCTAATTCGAATAAACTAAACTACGAATACTTGGGCGAAATGACAGCGAGGCTACTGGCCCTTCTTTTATGGCTTATAACAAAAGATCGTACGCATGGAATTTAATTTTAAGGGGTTCATCTTGTGCCAAATTTCATCCTCTTTCTTATGATGTATGATTGGGAGTGTGGAAATGTTTCTGAAGTTGTTTTTTAAGCCTTCTTATCATACAAAACGAAATTTCTCATATATATCCAAACTTTTCGATTAAAGTATCTATTTAACATTTGAAGATCTCCGTGAGAGCTCTTAGATTATATATTTACGATTTTGAAAGATTAAGATTGAGCGTAGTTATTGATGAATGAATGCGCTTGCACTGTGACTCGGCGACCTAAAATGCGCCATTTTGACCGACTCGCGCGCATTTTTCGCCTGATATCGAAAACATCGTACGCTATAATTTTTTTTGAAAGTACCTTATTTTGTAGCAAATTTAATGCTCTTTCTTCCTATCTGAGGGCCATTCTGTGGAAATGACCGTAAAGTGTCAATGTGTCTCGTCGAAATATTTAAAGTGATCTATTTTTGTCAAAAACAAATTTTCACAAAACACTTCTCTAGATAAAATTTGAAGGGCTTAAAAAGAGCTATCGAATGGTACCTTCGTTATTTTTGAAAACCATCTTTTGAAGGAAATACAGTCCAATGAAATTTTGGGGTTACGGTAGCGTATCTCATAGGGAAAACGACATACAGAAATGAATTTAGGCTCATTTTGAAGAGCTAAGATATGTGATTTATATGTTTTTTTTTTAAATAATAAATTCCCAGGGCAGGCCTTAATGCAGCCGTGGTCGAGTCTTAGGGAGAGGCTCTCTTAAGAAAAGACAGGTTAAAGCAATCCCCTTACATACCTCTGACCAACGAATCGCATTGAGACCGAGCAGTTTCTTGTGGACAGTCTCGAGATGCTCTGAAATAAATTAAGCTTAGTATTCAAGCTGAATGCAATTCAGATTGATGTTAGAGTTACTTTTTTTTCTTCCGCTTTCTTCCTATAAAAAATATACATATGTACATGTACAAGGACACAGTTGTGTGCATACCTATATATGAATGCCCACCACTCTATGCTATTCAATAAAAGAGTGGATATACTGGTCAACGAGTCCGCTTTCTTGAATTTTCTTTTTCTGTATGATTCGAAAGACTGTGGTGCTCTGTTCGAAAAGCATACCAACCATATCCATTGAATTTCTTCTTTAAAACAAGTAATAAGTGAGTGTTCAGTACGATAGCTTAACTCATTTTAAAAAGTTTATTCTCATTCTACCCGCTCTTAGATGTGCTCATAGACCTTGCGGAAATTACAAGTTACGACAGTGAAAATGCCTATAAAATATGTGCAAGTAAAGGAAGAGGAATCAATGGATATGCACAATATAATCACAAATTTTTTGCATTAAAAAAACAAAACAAAATTAGTTGAATACAATAGTGCACTACATAGTTATCTCTGAACAACATGTGTGGACTCAAAATCTGAAACAACATTTCTAATACAGTACAAAGTAAACCGCCCAAAATAAAAGTGCGCGGACGGGTGGGCGTGGCTTAGCCTGGCTCACGCGAATGCGACTCCTTCATACTTGTAGCTGCCTTCGAGTCGCGTGTCCGCCATGATGACATTGCCTTGAGTGTCAATGAGGCTAATGTAGGATGCGACCGGCTTGCCGTCCTTCTCCTCGCTCTTCAGTGCAACAATAAGGCGGTCGCTGGTGCCCGGCACGAACTGGAAGGCAGAAAAGCCGCGCGAGCCATCGCCACGGTCTCCCACAGTGGCCACCTGATTGTGAGAATATGCGTAATGTGGATTACGGTATCGTTTTCATTATCTCTTGATTACGGTATTTTTCTTATATATCTCATAATCTACATCTTTTACCTATGTATATATGGCAACTAATCCTTGAAATTGAAAGCTTTACTAAAGCCCAAGCGTGAGAGTGCGAGCCGCGCGTTAAAAAGTGGTAGAATTGAGAGAAGAAGATTGGTACTCTAAGTGAGTAATGAGAGAGAGAGAGAAAAAGAGTAATTGAAACAAAACATTGTTAATGAAACTAAATAAACAAATAAAATAGCAAAATGAGATAGACCACTCATGATACCTGCCAATCCTCAAAGTTGTCATTGGAAGAGATGAGGAAGTTGGTGCCGCGGTGCTCGTCGGCCTCCTCGTCGTACGTTTCGTTGGAGGCTCGACGCGGAAGGAAGAACCACCTGTCAGAGGGAAGAGAAATGTTGTAACGTATTTCATAGGAAAAGAAATACTTTGCAAAATTTTTTAACTTCTTATACCCTTCACTTGAACTAGTATGATGGGTAAGAAAACTTATGCTAATTCTAATTCAAAAATAAGCTACTTCTCCCACTAGATAATCAACAATAAGTTATAAACTGATAATTTAAAAGGATAAAATCTATAGTAAACAAGCGCAAATCTCTTAACAAATTTGGAATTTACCATAAATCTCCATTTTTCGAATCTAGAATTCCACAAAAAGCCTTCATTTAACAAATCTGGAATGCCACCACACCTGCGATGAAGCGCGGACCACTGGACCGCCTCGTGGATGGCGTAGCCCGGGTACTCGACGCCGATCGTCCTCCTCGCCTTCACGAACACCTCCTTCCATGGCACGTGACGGACGGCACCTTCGGGTGAGATTACCTGGAAAAATGGACATAAAAAAAGACGAAGAGAAAAAAACTCCCCTTTTTAACATTATCACGCTGAAAACAATTAATTTAATTGGGCAAAAAATCAAAAGTGAATTTTGGAGGTATAATAAGGACAGAAAGACTCTAATATCCGGGCACCAATTTTTTACTGCATTCAGTGAAAATAAAGGTGGAAAGATAATTAAGTAAGATAGTGTCTAAATACACCCATATCTCTCTGAATCGGAGTAGGCTATGAATACACCGCATCGGCCTCCTTTTACCTCAATCCCAATCCCAAAATTGCATCACCCACCTTGATGTACATCGGATGGTCGTTGACGTACACGCCCGTCGTCGTCGTCCACTCCTTGCCGAGTCCGCCGACAATGAGCTCGCCATCTTTCACAGTCATCCACTCGGCCTTCAAGCCCTTGGAGGCTCTGAGGCAGAGAAAACGAGACCGTACTTTGTGATGATGATTTCCCAACAATGTTTGAAAATCCATACAGTTAATATACTAAATAAAAAGCCCTACTAAGAACTATGCACCCAGCTAATTTGTTAAGCAAAAAAAACTATTTAAAAAAAAAGGTAAGAATCAACTCTCACCTGACACCGGGTCCATCGGGCAGGAAGACCCATGGGAAGGCCTTCGAGATCGTCGGATCAATCTCGTAGATCAGGCCCGTTCGGTCGTCACACGACAGGAGGCGGCCGTCGAATACCTGAGTGGTAGCCAAAATGATCTACCATCAAGCGATTTGGTTACAATATGATCTACCAATCAATAAATCGATATATATATATATCGATCAATAGATATTTCACTTAATGACGTCATCATTGCAAAAATTTAAGGAAAAAAGTAAATTTCTGTGGGAAATTCATAAATTGAAAGGCAAACGATTAATAAAAGGAAAAGAAAAAGGAGAAAAAATCTGCTCTTACCACAAGATCAGAAAGTTCCATCGATCGGCCGCCCGCTGCAATCTGCGACGTCACCGGCTTGGCCGCCTGCATGGCCACCTGTGAAAATTGATCGATCAATAAACCCGACTCCTACAGTACACCAGGATAGTAAAAGTAATGGTGATCTTTTCATTAGCCTCGAAAATCATCTTATGCCCACTATTTTCCAAGCAACAAAAAAGTAAGGTAAATCAAAAATTGTCAGATAGATCAAAATGCAGTCTGCAGGCTCCCTTACCTTTGCACTCTTCTTGTCCTTTGCCAGCGTAAGCGTGCCCTGCAGCCCGAGTGAGTGCCACGTGTTCTTCTTGTCGGCGAGCGCCGAGTCATGGTCGAGATCGGTGATGAGGTAAAGCGAGTAGGAGGTCGAGCCGTCGGCGTTTAACTGAGAAAATCAATCAATATGGCAATCGATAAAGTTTAAATTAATAAAAGAGATGATATTATCAATCCTGCAGCGCAATTGAAGTCGATGAATGAAGCAACAAAAAACATATTATATAATATGGTTTTGAATATAATATATTATCTATATCAAGACAGGTCCCAACTTGTATAATTTCATCTAAGTTATATATGACGAGAATGAAAACTATGAAACATGAAAAGTGGTCTAAAAGCAAGTACCTTGGTGCTATGAAGAGCGGCGTTGTTGTACGGCCTCTTCTGACAATGAGCACTCGTCAATCCTACTTGACCACTCGATGCTGGCGCTGCCATGTAGCACGAGAGCATAAAAGTGGCCGCACTCGAGAGCGCCATGACGACGGCGAGGTCGCGCACCGTGAAACCGACATTCAGCGTGGTCCCCGAGCCGGGCCGGAAAGTGGCGGTGCCGGCCGGGGGCGGGGCCGGGGTTGAGGAAGAGCCCTTCTTGTCCGGCATATAGCGAGTTACAGCTCTGAAAGATGGTGGGTCGGATAATCACGAACAGATAGAAAATGACAATGAAATCGAAGGCGACAATATTCTCGAAATAATATGCGCAAAGCGGAATGAAAATTTGAAGAATAAAATAGCATTTCCTGGCGAATATCGGGAATAATATCGGAAGAAGTTGCCGAGCTGACGAGCAGTTCTGACAATGAGAGTTAAAGGTCAGGAAGGCAGGAGCGGGCCGATTGCCCTAGAACGAGTTCAATAAATGGCAAGACAAGCGATGAATGAAGTCTGATTAGGAGAGCAGTGCGCTAGACGGCAAAGCGTGTACGCCTCAAGAATTCTTCTTACTCTCTTATCTTCTCTGCTTTCTTCGCTCATTCACTCGCTCTCTCTCTCTCTCTCTCTCTTTCTCTCTCTTCCCTCCCCCCTTTCTTGTCTGCACACCTTCCTCTATTGCACACGGTGAGTTCACGTTTCCGCACACTTGGTCACAAACAACAGTGCCGGCCGGGTTCAGCGGGGCAGAAAACATTCTCGACTACCTCGTTCTTTCATTTGTTCTTTCATTTGTTCTTTCATTCTTTCTTTCCTTCTCTCTGTCTCTCTTGCTCGCGCTATTTCTCCTCATCTCTATTGACCCATCGCATTCTGAAAAGCTCTACTCACTGCCGCGCTATCTCATCTTCTCTTTCGCTGTCAGTGCTCTCTTCAATTAGCCACGCATCTCCTTTTCGCTCTGCCCGCCTCGAGTCTCTCCATTCTTCCTACTCTCTCCAAGACGCTCGACAATACTTTCACAGCGGCGGCATGCTAACATTTCCATGAGGTTCATTCAGGCTAGAGAGAAATGGCAGGTCATTGCACGGAACACGAACAAAGCATAACAATAGTTTCGATTCGAAATAGAGACTAAAAGCGCACGGCATAAAAAATAAACAACGAATGAATGTCACGCAGAAACTGGGAAATTTTCCATGCATGTAGTATTTTCGGTGCGCCTTCCAAAATACGGTTCAATTGTTACAGATATTGGCTAGTACAAATCATAAATACGTGTTACACAATAAGTTCACCAGGTAACAATCTATTTTTAACCACTATAAAAATTGAAAATATGAAGAAAAATTCATTGTCTTCTGCAGATTGAAACCGCACTTTTAAAATATAAAAAAAAACTCGGCATTGGAGCGAGATAGGTTCGCTACAAATCGGCAAGCGATGCCTATTTGTAGTGGAGGCTCTATGAGTGAGCTGCCGGTCTGGACTCTCTTCAACTGCTACACTCTTGTCATGACATAGATTACTTTCTCTGCACCTCTCGCTTATCGAGAGCGCAGATATTTCGCCATACGTTTAGGCCCAAGATAAGAAAGTGCTGGAGAGAGAGAGAGAGAGAGAGAGAGAGAGAGAGGGAGCAGATTGAACTTTTGCTCTTATCTTCATGAAAAAGCAGAGAGTACATGTTCTGAGCAGAAATCACGCTCATTTTCAAGTGATTTCCTCCGATTTCACCATGCATTTTACCGAGTACAACATTTGCCTCCATCGTAGGGAGCAAACAAGAAATATGCAGATATGGAACTGTCGAAATAAAACCAGACTCTCACGATCGCCTTATTATTGCTGATGCTTACATACAAGGGAAGGTTCATTGGCATATCACAACAGGTTGGAAAGCAACAATTTTTGTTGGAATCGCCTTCGCGATGCGGATATAAACAATCAGCATAATCTTTATTATATATAATCCTTCCTCTGATTTCTATGGAACCTTCCCTCGTAAGTCGAATTGGTTTCTTGTGGTCTTTCAATGAAATCGGACTCGAATATAGATATATATACTTTTTTTGGCGAGGTTGATGTCTTTTCTCAAGCTGCTCATTTCAACCAATCATCTGTTTATATAATCGTATGCAATGTAATGTAAACCATAATTATAATATAAAAATTGCAAAAATATAATAAATGAATACCAAATCAATATTATTTATTGAAATGAAATCAATTCCTACCGAGCAGACTCGCATCGTGGACGCCGTCGCCGCCGCGGCTCTTCCAGTGTGCGAGTGTGTCGAGAGTCGCGTTGAATTGCTCATCGACGACACGGTCTACCTGGAGATAGAGAGAGAAAGAGAGAGAGAGAAAGAGAGAGAGAGAGAGAGAGAGAGAGAGAGATGAGAGACAGAGAGAGAGAGAGAGATGGCGGAGAGAGAGAGAGAGAGATGGCGGAGAGAGAGAGAGAGATAGAGAGATAGAAGGCGGAGAGAGAGTTAGAGAGAGATAGAAAATCTTTTTGAACTTACCCTAGTCTCGACGCGCCTTCCTGTCGCTGCATCCAGCAAGGGACAGCCTTCGGTAAGCGCGCGGTATGCGACTCCGGTCTAAAGAAGAGGGAAAATAAGAGCAGAGAAGGAGACTGATGATGAGATATAAGAGACAGTGAAAGCGAGAGACAGAGAGAGTGAGATAGCAATAAATATAGAGAGAGACAAAATGAGAAGAGTCAGATGAGATAGAGAAAGAAGGAGAAAAGGAAGGAGAAAGATTGAGAAAGAAAGAAAGAAAGAGAGAGATATATGTAGAAGATGTTTATACCTGTTCGCACATGAGAGCGATCGGGTTGTTGACGACACCAGTTATGAGCTGGGCGCCACAGCCGACGGCAACGCCAAGTGACCAGTCATCCTCAAGAATTCGAAAATTTGAATTTCCCGCCTGATTGTTTTAATCTCGAGATTTCTCCATTAGTAGCCATCATACCTGCATGCGCCCGCCAATCTTGGCCTTTGCCTCGAGCACCTTGACCTTGACTCCGAAGGCTCGGAGCTGACGAGCCGCCGCCAGACCAGAGATGCCCGCGCCCACGATGATCACTTCGAGGGAACGCTGCAGAGGGAGAGGAGGATGGAAAGAGAGAGACAATAGAAAAAGGAGAGTGGGTGAGAGACAGATAGAGAGCGAGAGAAAAAGAAAGACAGAGAGAGATAGAGAGAGAAAGAGAAAGAGAGAGAGATAGATGGAGAGAGAAAGAGAAAGAGGGAGAGAGGCAGAGAGAGAGAAAGAGAGAAATAGAGAGAGAGAAGGAGTAGAGAGAGAGAAAGAGAGAGGGAGGGAGAGGCAGAGAGAGAGAAAGATGAGAGAGAGCGAGAGAGGGAGAAAGAGCAGAGACAGAGAACAGAGAGAGAAAGGGATTTTGAGAGAGAGAAAGAGAGTGACGGAAATATGGAGCGCGAGACAAGGACAGAATAAGAACGAGACACTAACCACCACATGTAGGTATGTAGCATGATGATATATCATTCTAGTGTGCTCTTACCGTATTGAGAATGGAGAGAGGCTTGGCCGGCAGATCGAGTATGCCGTAATTGATGATGCCCTTCATGTTCAGGAAGTCGTAGATGCGCGCCAGCTCGCGCACGAACCAGACACGCGCGAGGCCACGACACATCAGATGCGACTCGCACTCGGACGGAGTGAGATATTGCTGAAACGGGAGCATACGGTAACACCGAAAATATATAATTTAAATATTGTTTAAGTAAGGGATGTATAGTGATGTTTACCGTATCCCTACGGTAAACATCACTATACATTTGTTGGAGTGAGCTTTCTGTTACGCAATTTACACATGGTTCGAATGTGATACGTTATCGGAGATGCTAGTCGCAATTCATACTTATTCGTTTGCAACTAATCTAAAGCACCGGGCTCATCAATATGAGAAGAAGAAATGGAGAAACGAGAGGGCTATTAACTTTACTTGCTGTTCTTTTTTCTCTTCTCCAAAACATACAAATGGATTGAGTGTCCAGAGTGCGACGATGAGATTGCGCACGGCCAAGTAGGGCACTTGCTCGATGACGTACTCGGGGAAGGCGCTAAGTTCGTCGTATCTTGAGAGAGAGAGAGAGAGAGAGAGAAAGAGAGAGAGAGGAAGAAGTGACCAGAGAGGGAATATATAAAAGAGATAAGTATTGATAGAGTAGAGAGATACATATATGAAGATAAAGGGGGTAGGAAAAAACTAGATAGAGATATAAAGGAGAAAAAAAGGAGATTTTTTTTTTAAATTCTCACTCTAGACAATCTGGCCGGAGCGAGAAGGCGACCGATGTTCCGTATGGATCGTTGAAGGGATGCATGAACGCGCCGGAAAGGCATTCTGAATGCGTAATATTCATTTTTCGTTTAACTTTTTTTTTGGAAATATATAAACATAACAAAAAAAATTTTCTTAAATTAAAAGCTCTATTCGTATTAACGATTGCTTGTTTTCAATAACAAGAATCTTTAAGTCCACTTTTACTCCCAGATCATCAAAGCAGATGTAATACAAGGAATGCATCACGTCTTTCATAAATACATACATATTTAAATTTGCAGCCAAACCTGCTTGAAGCGTCGGATCGTAGTGCGAGTTGGTTGGACTCATGCCGAGTTCGTCGTAGAAGTATGCATCGCCGGCGAGGTAGTGAAGGGCTGGCGAGTGGTGGAGGAGCGGAGCGGCGACAAGGGACGTCACGAACACACGCTCCGACGCGACCGCGACGCGCTCAAACAGGAGGAATATACGGTAGAAGAAGGGATGTGAAGTACGGTAGAAGAAGGGCGGAGGTGTACCGTAGAAGAAGGGAAGTGGTTTAGGGTAGGAACCTTTACGAGGATACTGTAACAGCCACCTTCTCACTTTCGTCCTCTCCCGCTCTCTCTCTCTCTCTCTCTCTCTCTCTCTCTCTCTCTCTATCTATCTAACCGGATCTTCCGGCTCGGCGCAGCGTCCGCACTCGAATGCCGCGACATCGGCCGGCGTCGGTGTCGGCGCGTCGTGCGGCAGCCGCCGGAACCGCCTGCACTCCTGGCACGCGAGCCAGAAAGGCAGCCATTGGTCCTGCGGGGAAAAGAAGTGATGGATACTGTATGGAACTGGAACTGGGATACTGCATAGATGGGCCACATCATTTTTTCTATATGCAAATAATTGGTGCTGCACGAGTGGTACTGTATGGAAGAAGAAAAAAAAAAGATGTCTCGCACGACAACTTTTGTACAGAACGAGGAGTGCAGAGCGAAAATTAGCATTAGCATAATGTGATCGCGGACAAGAAAATCCCGACCCCCAAAGGCGGTGGATGACCATCTGGGAATACTTTAGAATTGCTATAGCTAAAAGATGAATTTTTTTTTTTAAAGTTCAAACAAAATTATCTACAGCCGACGAAACAAATTAATGCCAGATGAAGTGTAAACTTCTAAAGTAACTTTATCGACCGGTTTTATCGAATTCGAATTTTGTAAATAAACAAAAAAACCGTACTTGTGTAGTATTTATGTATGTATGTTTTTGGCAACCTGCAAGAAAGCCTTGAGAGACGCGAGGCAGCGACTCTCATTCGACCAGCGCGCCTTCCACTCCATGAAGCGATCGTACTGGGGACGACCGCTGCAAATATAAGCAGCAAAAATACGCGATGCATACAATTACAATACTGTTATATGCATACATAATTCTTATAAGACTAACATACAATCTCTTAAAATGTTTAGTGCGCAATTTTTATAGGATTATATTCACCTGAATCGTTGGCTCCCAACGATTCAGGGATTATGGAACAGTTTCATAGTCTTTCATCGCGCATTATTAACCCTCACTGCCATATGAGAAACACGGGTTGTTTTAATGGAAGAAAAAGGCATGGTTTGCAGCGGTGATTTTAAGGACAAAATTAGGAATTCACACTCGATTGTGAGGTGAACTGCATACATGCATACAAAAACATTTACGTGCCCAAAATTTCTACGTAAATGAAGACCTGTGTATGTATGCATGAAAAGTATTAAACCTAAATTGTGTGTTCTTTGCATTAATGAAACCAAACATATGAATATTAGCAGGATAGATATGTACATAGGGATTATGTCTTGCGAAACTAGATGAAGGGTAGCAATTAAATAGGAAAAAACTGGAGCTGTACAAGTTCTTCGAGAAGTTCATTTGCACACATGCTCCTACAGTATAAATTTTGTCCTAGTGGATACTATAAAAGAAAGTAAATAAAAGATTGAGACAATATAAAAAATGTGACATAAAAAAAATATAAAAAAAATTAATTTAAATTTTAAATTTAACAGAAATATACATAAACAAGTAAATATTTAAATAAGTAAGTAAGCCATAATTAAAAAAATATGAACCTCTTCCAGAAGCTCTCATAGCACGCCATGCAGACATGCTCGCCCTTGCTCATGTGGTAGAAGAGCTTGCCGGAGCAGTCGGAACGCGTTCCCACGCAGCTGAAGGTATCAGATATTGTTTCCTTGCTGCTCTGTCTCTCTATATCTCTCTCTCTTTCCCTCTCTGTGCCTCTTCCTATCTAATTTTCTCTCAGTTTCCTTTCAACTCACCATCAGAATCACACTTTTCCATTTCTACGGTATTCTTTGACGACTTGCCTTTCGCCATTTTCAGTACGATCGTTCTCTCTCTCTTCCTCTCTCTCTCTCTTCGTTTATCTGCTAATGTCTCGGTGTCTCTATCCCTCTCTCTCTCTCTCTCTCTCTCTTCATCCCTCACTTCTCCATAATCCCAAGGCAGCACGTCTTCTGCACTGGGCAGTCGCTCCTCTCGCAAGAGCCTTCGCGAGAGTCGCTCGGCGAATCGGAGGCCTAAAAGAATGAATTTTTATTTATTTATTTAACAGTTAAAACTATCTAAAAGTTGAAAGCAAGAAACAAATCTATCTAAAGAAAAAAATTAATATCAACCATTGAAATCACCTAACTCTGAAGATCAGTGGACTGGTGATTTTAATTTGCCCAATCTTTATTTAGCTCAATGGCTTTTGCTACATCAATGTGAGTGAGATGCATATCAATTATATCTAATCTTTTTTTTTACATAACCAACAATTCGCCAGTTGTGTTCATATTGTACACGCATAGGTACATACATTTCATATGCTAATCTCATTTGAAAATCGCTTGCTTTTTCATCTTTCACGGAGCAAAAAAAAAACTTTTTTTAAAACATTTAAGCTTTAAGATGAAAAATCAAGTATTGAAAAAATAAAACATTAAAAAAGAAGATGGGTAGAACATTAAAACCTCCAAACCTTGCGATCTTCCTCCTTGATCTCGGCGGTGCCTTTGGTGTTTGGCGCTGAGCCAACAGTTACTGCTGCATCCACTCCTCCCTTCATAATAAAAATTAATAATAATTCATTACAAGTTTTAATATACTATGATCCGTCCGCGCACGTTTATATTGAAAAGAAACAAAGTCATGAACAAAATAAAATGAATCCTTCTAATTTCACCTTCATCTTTCTCCTCGCTGCCTCGGCCGATTCTCGGCGGCGCAGGATGCGCGGCGGTGTCGCCGGCCGGATTTCGTCATCATCTGCCTCATTCGCCTTTTCCGCCGCGTCCTCAGGAGACGCGGAAGGCGCGTGCGACGTGGCATAGGACGGGGCGGGCTCGTAGTCGTCGAGCGGCTCGCACTTGAGGAGTAAAGATTTTTTTTTTATTGAAATAAAAATGTACCTTTAGCAAAAATGTATGTTTATGAATATCTACTGAATATAATTTGCCTTTATTGAGAAAAATAACATTAAAAAAAACAATTTTAAATAAAAAGATTATTTTTACATATGAAATAATGTATATTTCTCTATTTCTACATACATACTGGAAAATATCTGTTACTCGTAACGGATGTAAAGTACGGATTGTCCGATAGAAAGTACGGAATGACCGCACTTTCAGAATCAGCCTAACCTTGATCCGCTTGAGCAGCGGCGCCGAGAAGGTGTCATAGTCGTCGTCGTTGGCACTCGAAGACGATGCCGCCGCAGTCGCCGCGCCCTCCTCTTCAGCCATCTCACGATGCCGCGTCGAGTTTCTGCTGATTATACGCAAGGATTATGTAAATTCGTAGAAAATTTTTATACCGTATTTTGTGAAGAAAAGGACGAAAAAGTTGAATCCTTGCTGAACTTACACTATTCTAACCTAACTATGCCCACCGACAAATTTAGAAAAAAAATATATATAATCAGCTTAAAGTTGAAAATGTATTTAAAAAAAGGTTTAATAGTGCACAGAAATACATGTAGATTTGAAGGAATTAATGTTATTTGAAACCTTGAACTTACACTATATCTTCAGCTGAAACACAAACTGTGAAATTGGTGAAAAAGGCGTGAACATTCAATAATCTAATTGTTTTTCCGCAATACATAGTCAGCATTCAGTTGAAACTGTATATAAAAAAGTTTTACATTATTCATAAACAAATGCTGGAACGATGCTGAATTAAAAAAGTGTCACCACGCGATTTAGAGTACGGGCAAAGGAGTCGTGTGCAACGATGAATTGAGATAATGCAGTATATACCTAGGATAGGAAAAGGTTTGAATATAAGTCTGACCAAGAAACTGCAAAAATATTGCCAAATTTATGTTCAGAAGTGGGGCAGAATGAAATGTTTCTGGTAATGAGTTGATGGTCGCTCAGAACAGTGTATTCGTTCTCATCAGCTGCGCGACCTATTGCAGTCAATATCTTTTCTCTTTCTCTCTCTCTCTCTCTCTCTTTCTCTCTCTCTCTGACTTTCAGTTCGCTCTTTCTCTCTTACCTTTGGCACTCATTCACTCGCTCTCTCTTTCTCTTCATTACAATGTCTCGATCTCTCTTTCTCTCTGCCCTTAAAGTGCACACACACTCCTCGCTCGCAAGGTCAACGAAAGTGCATCTATCTCTGTCTGTCTTTCTCTCTCTCTCTCTCTCACTCTCTCTCTCTCTGTCGTATTGACCAGAATTGCCATCTATTGACGTGTCCGAGAGCAGTCATAAAATGGCCAAGGCTCATATTTTGCATCAGCGCAAACGTTTGAGTGGAGAAAGAAGGGAAAGCGCGTCAAGGTCAGCAGTTTGCGTCCTTCACGTTCATGATTCTTCCAAGAAAAAAACTTTCACATTCTCTCGCTTTCATATCTCATACTTAAGATATGTATGTATGTATAAGATATGTATCTCATACATATCTCACACTATGTATCTCATACTTAAGATATGTTCGTATTTAAAACATACTTTTATTAAGATACATATGCATGTATGTTTGTACATAAGTTTGTATAGTATATATATGTATATATTTATATGTATGTTTACATCAATGTATTCTGTAAATAACAAGTAATAAACAAGAGTAAATCCCTACGGGAAGCTGCCCGCGAACCACGTCGCAATGCGCGTCTTCCAGCTCAGCATTCACAGAGCTTTACAGAATGCACCCGATTGCTCTGACCCGACGTCGTCCGAACAGCTTATGTAAGGAGCATCTAGAATGCGAAAGAGCTGAATTAAAAGTATTTAATTGGTTATATATATATATATATATATATATATATATACATATATATATATATATATATATATATATATATATATTTTATTTTCTTCCAGGGCAAAGTGTACCTTTAAGCAAAGACACAATGAAATACTACCTATTATGCCAACCACAATGCAATGAAACCACCTTGACAAATTTTTGAGGATATATGTATGTCTTCTTCTGGGAAAAAATAATTGCATAAATTCGAGTCACCTAACCAATTAAAACATAACCTACTTTTTGGAGCATATTGGTTACATACGTAATACATAAATATGCATTTGTATACATACTATGTACGTACATACATAGGACATCCATTCAGAAAACGAGAAGCATTCGAGCCCTTGTGCCGTAATAACAGCCAATCAATCATACCATTCGGCCCGGTACTACTACTCTATCCCCCTCATCATTCAACATCTTTCTCTCCTTCTTTTCAAGCTCTCTATCTATTTGCTTATCTCTCTTTGTCTCACCTCCTCTCTCTTTCTCTCTCTCTCTCTCTCTCTCCCTTCCTCTTCGCTCTCTACCTATTCCAACCCTCATTTTTCGCTTGCTAGATGGAAATTGCCAAAGGCGTGTATCGTTGCTTTCTCACCACGTATGTACATAAACACCCCCCTTTCCTAATTTTGCCGGCTCGTACCAATCACGACATCCTGCTCTCTTCTCTTTCTCAGCATCACCACCTGGACATTTGCATTAGTCTCTGTCGCTGTCTTCCTCTCCGCACACTACTTCTCACTCTGCTTTGCTTACTTTGCATATGTATCTCCAGGCAACCACTGTGCCGGCTCAACCGGGCATTCTAATTAGTGCTTCTCTACTCTCGATGTCTCTACATCTCTCTGTCAATTCCCATTTCTCTCTATAATGGTCAGCAGTCAAGCAAATGTCAAGTATACTCTCCACATTATAGTACATACATAGATATACGACGGAAAACATATTAGAGCTCGAGAAGATTGTAACATTAAGATTATCTACAAAACGTGTGGTTGGAGAACATGATTCTTGCCGATCTGGAAAAGGAGGGGGGAGTTGTTATTGCCTGAAATAACGGTATATAAAGTAAACTTTGTCAAGAAAACGAAGCTGTCTTTTTAACAAAGAAGGTGCAGTCACCTCTCAATTAGAGCTTTTACGAGTAAATAATGTGATTAATAACTGTGACGCATGACGTACAGGCAAGACATGAAGTGCTCGAACAATTAAATAGGTGTGAATAGAAAGGTCGGGCAGTGCCTAATGTTGTGGCATGCGTCTTATTCACAGCCTGTCCAAGATAAAATGCTGCCTCGCTTGCTGTTGCTGACCACTCTAACATAAAAACAAGGAATTTCACTTCATGATCTCGAATTTGCGGCAATTAGTTGGCTCTCTTCCTATGTAGCGGCTAATTATTGCTCGCAAAACCTTCCAGATCGATGTTTTCGGTCACCCATGAACTAGTGAAAGCCAGCATTTTTATGAGAATGCCCTCTACAGCTGCTGGAACTCGAACTGTTTTTCTCTAGACACTTTCTGAAATAACGCTTTATTTCGTATACATTTCGGAATCTTATTCATGACACCGTCATTCTATCCCGGCTTACAAAATGGTGACGGAAAGAGTGACATTGACCGGGAAACCTTGGGCTGCCCAAGCGCGCAAGCCAACTTGATTCGACTTCGTGGTCATTGTCTGCTCGCCGTCATCGTGGCAGCAAAATCTGGCAAATATGGAATTCAAGTTTTATTAAAATAAATGAATAAATATATTTTTTACATTTCTTTTGCTAACCAATATCCATCCATTCGAACACCTAACTGTTAAAGATATGTGACGCTTGTCCACCGAGAAATATAGCATAACCAAGTCCTTCAGACGCGAAAAACTAGTGGAACCGCAGGAGGAACCGAACCTGGACCACTTTTGCTAACGCTCTGGCCACTTGCCACTAGGCTAAACTACCCTACTGCTTACTTCTTCCCGCCGAGCGTCCAGTCGTCGCCGTCGACGAGTTCGACTCCAAAGAGCGGGCAGCCATGCCAGCACGGCGCGCTGAGCGGATCGCCGATTCCGGAGAAGATGGAGATTCGAAGGCGGCTGCCACTCGGTGCCTGCATCCAAATTCTTCAGAAAAGTATTCATCCTTTTAGCGATTCAATGGAATTTCTTTTCAAATATTCTCTGTAGCATCTAAAATTACAAAAATAATGACAGTATTAAAGAAGCATATAAAGCAAAGATGGAAGGTAGAAGTGACCGTGAAAACTTGGGGGCCCAGCTTCTGGAAATCTTCGTACGACGAGGCCATGCCCGCATCGAGCTTCGCGCTGTCGTACTTGGTCTGCCACGAAACGACGTGCGGTTTCTGGGCAGAAGTTTTTTTTTTATTTATTTAAAAAAAACTTTGTTCCCCTTGTTTTTAGTGACTCTGTAGTAAGCAGACGCCAAACAAATTTTGAAAAAGTATATTTATCTAATAAATAATAGAACTGAAATAATCTTTTTTGGGGTTAGTGGTATATATTTTTTTACATAATAAAGTAAAGAACCAAATACATTCTACAGTAACCGTTTTGCCGATGAGCTTCTGGTTCACGGGTGAGGCACACTTGTCTCCGGAGAAGAAGTCCGGGCAGATGCAACGTTGGCAGTCGCGGGAGTTCGGAAAGCCACCGTTCTCGCATTTGGGAGGAGAGGAGCACTCATCTGGAATTGAGCTATCGATAATTGATTTAGCTTTTTCTAGAGGTAAACTTTGCTAAATTGCATATTTATTTATCATTAATTTGAAATATTCATTGTTGTTACAATTATGACCGTGTAATTTCCTAGTTTCACCTGCACACGAGTACATCGCATTGAGTTGCTTGAGATCGGAGAAGCCGACGACCTGCCGCTGGCCCATCGTGTTCAGGAATTGGGTGTCCTTGGGCACGAGGACAGGCTTGCCGTTCGTGGAGAAGTCATCTTAATTTCAATTACTTAATTTTTTGAGCTTCAACTTGGTGCCTTCAACAATCCTCATTTCCTGAACAAGTGTTTCTTCAAAGTTAGTTTTTGTTTTCAAATAAGAAGATGAACAGCTCACATGCTCCGTAGTGCATCATGCTACCGTAGTCATAAGTGACGCCGTAGTTGTTGTTGTTGTCTGCGGGTATCTGACAATTAAGCAAGGAAGTTAAATTCCAGTTGAATATCCGCGAGTAAAAAAGAGCAAAAAAACAACTTTTAGGAAAACAGTTATTTTTCTAAATAATTTCTTCATATCTACAGTATTCGTTTATTTCAATTGTCAAAAACCTTTTCAAAATTGAAAGCCTTGTTCTTATCGAGCGCGGACAAGTCGACTGTGACGTAGTTGTCGCGATCGGAGCGGCCCTTCAACAGTGATTATTGTTTTTTTCATTCGATAACTTTATGAGTTTAGTTAGAGAGCACATTATTATGTACAGAAGAAACTGAAATTGTACAAGATATGTTCAACCTGTTCGTGGTATGAGCCGAGTGCGTGGAAGAGTTCGTGTGCCGCCGTTCTTACCTTCAAAGCGGCATTAATCTTTGCCTAGCAAGTTCGTGGAGTGAAAGCAATTTGATGAAGGTCGACTTTAAATGAGTTAGCAATTCAATCTTGAAATCGCTTATTTTTCCAGAGAGCATGTGTCTACAATGGTCACGAAAATTGAGATAGGTTACGACTGATTTTCGCACTACTTTAAAGCTTGAAATCTAAGATTCCCAACCGAACTGCATCCCCTTCCGAGCGAAAGATCTTGATTCTTCTCATATTTCTGCTGGCCAACGCTCGAATAGCAACCGGCGCCCGCAAAGATTCGAATCTTGAAGGAGAATAAAAGTCTTAAAAGTGGTATGAACCTATCTCTAGGAACAATACTTCACAACAAAAATTTCAGTTGATAGCGGAGGAATAATTTGCATATTTTTAGATATTTTTTTGCTCTTTAACCATTTTGAATAAACTGACCCCAGACGATGCAGATGGATCCTTTGCAAATTCGATGCAACTCTTGCTTGAGAGGATCTTCATGGCCTTCTCGACATTTGCGGTCGCGTTTGAGGCTGTCAATATGAAGAGATGAGAAATAGAATAGAAACAAATAATAGTACAAAAATTAATAATTATGTCAAACAATCAGTAACAGTATCACACATTTACAATTAGTTCATGTTTGTCAGCTGAATGAAAGTAAAAAAAACACTAAGGTTCGTACGGAAAGCGCTATCGAAGAAGTACGGAATCGGTTTCGATTTATTCCAACGAGTGGCAGAATTGATTGGCGCGCCACGCTTATTGCGAGATTCCTATGAATTATTTAAAGTTTAAAGATTTATAGCTTTTATTCGGTTATTCAAGGCATTAATAAATATTCGAGGGAACCAGGATGGGAAAGATTTCGAATTTTCTTCGCCTGTCGGAATCTGACGGAGTAGCAGTGATGTTACTTTCACGAATACATACATGTAGTAACAAGCACAAACAATATTGATTGACTTGTTTTGGTTGTGGACTGACAATTGAGCGCTGCACTTCACGTTTGTTCACGACAATGTCGCCCTGAAGAGTAAAAAAGATGTAAGCTTTTTTTTCCTTTGAAATAATTTTCCTTTTTTTGTTCTCATGCTTACAAACCAATTAAATTAATTAGTTATTGAAGTTTTAAAAGAATATAATTTCAGGCTGTTTGACCTGCATAAGATAGGGAAGAAGATGTTGATTGATATCAACGATCGATGGAGCCGTCAAAACGGGGTGAAGCTCCTCTTGGCTATCCTTGCCCTACGATAAGAGAAGCAATTGTGCAATAGTTGGCCATTACTGATTTTGTTTAGGAAAGAAAATATACTTTACAAGAAACAATATATTTTTCGAACATTGACGACGACTGGTAGATCAAGGTTTGTATCAAAAGCAGCTCGCGAAAGACGGTAGGCGCGAAGTTCTTCTACGCTCAAGCCACCGGCGTTGGCAAGCTGAGAGAATATCAAACTTCTTTTATTTTCCCGGTTTTTAACTGCAAAATAAAAAAGGTCAGATAATCATAAAAATGTAAACTTCATTCTCGATGTCTTCCACTGCTGGCGGACGGTCGGCGCTTGCGTCCTTCTCATAGAGTGGCCAGTTGACTACGACGGGTACGGCAAGTGAGCTTTCGAGCGGAAGAAGCAAGGCGATTGAGAGGAGACTTACGAAATTGGTCATATTCACTGGAGAACTGTTTCTGCGTGTTCTGGCGAGGCTGCCAGCATTTAAATACTATCTTCTTGCTGGCAGATGCCGAAGCTTTCCATTTCGGCCAGAGAGAGTTCCCGGGAATGACACTATTATTTTGTTTTCCAACAATGTATCTGCATTCTTTCCTTCGTTCGCTTTAATTGTTATTGCCTGCATGGGGCAAAATGATGAAATAGTTGAGCAAGAGAACAAATGATGTCTATTAAATGGGAAAAGGCCATTATACCTCAAGAATGGCTAACGGGGGCTTCGTCCACGGAAGTCGGGCTTTGATAAAACTGAATGTATCCTCATGAAAATTGCTAGAACATCTGGGGCCTAGAACAAACGTATAAAAACGAGCCATTTATCAGTAACGAAAATTAATATTAAACATGACTTAGTCTGCCATTCATTTCCGCCCTTGTCCTCAATATCACAGAGAGAGAGAGAGAGAGAGAGAGAGAGAGAGAGAGAGATAGAGAGGTAGAGAGAGAGGAGATATTGATGAAAATTCGAGGTTCTCCCGCTCAACATTATTGGGTCCGATATTAATATTAGTAATAATATTAATAATATTAAAAGAAATAATATAGATAATATGAACTGGAATAGCTCGCTGAATATGCATTTTCGTGCCATTTCTGTTTGTTGAGACCTATTTCGACCACGGAGAATACGACCTTGCAGACCATTTACCAAAAGATTCATAAATGACAGATATCTTACATTGTTTGAGTTTACTGTATTTAACACATTTTTGACAAGAAAGATGATGCCTCCAAGGTCTACAACTGCCTCACCATTACCAGGCTGATTGTGAAGTCGGCGAACTTGGGGACAGTAGACGGAAAGGTTAGGGCGGGTGAAAGGAATGCACACGAACATGGGAGAGGTAGAAATAGAGGTTGAAAAAATAAAAATAAATGAGACCCCTCCCTGGAGCACCTCCATCATCAAGTCACCTGCTCGGATAAAAGCCAAATGCACTGATAATGTATATTTCTGTTGGGTTTTTCTTAGAATGGAATTAGCTACGCTGGCCCCGCCCTACTGAAGATTTATGTCCTTACGCAGTATTATGTCCTTTTGCCGATTAAAATTGGGAATGAATTTAATTACATAGCTGCTAATTTTGACCTTATATTTCAATTTCTGATATTTCAATGACTTGCATTGTCAAGAATACCTCGGTGAAGAAGAGGCTATGGCTGTCTCTCTCTCTCTCTCTCTCTCCTTCTCTCTCTCTCTCTCTTTCTCCCTCTCGATGGTTTTCTCTTTACTAATCTGCATTAAAACCGAAGGAAAAGGAAAATTTATGGGTATTACGTCCCCTCTGCGATCATTAGTTCTTTTTTTTGCCAGTTAAACATGCCATGGCATGTCATTGATGATCGCTTCGTGCGAAGTGCAAAAGGCAAGCTGGAGGATTAGGAGGCGAGGTCACATTCAATGTCTCTCATCAGGTAAGGCGAGACGAGAGAGAGAGAGAGAGAGAGAGAGATAAAGAGAGAGAGATAAACAGAGAGAGATAAAGTGAGATAAGGGATGATAGCGAGAGAGCAAGATATGGAGAGATGGAAAATTAGAGAAAGATGGAGAGAGATAGATAGTGAATTATGTAGACAAAAGGCTAGCGTCTCAGTGGCCCTCTTTTCAGAGAGACCTTGTTGTCCTCACTGCATCGACTCTTCCAGAAGACCGCGCAATCGGTGGTCGATGCCATGAGGCTGAACCACGGCGAGGTATTTGACAAGAGAGGGCGAGAGTAAAACAAAGTGAGAGAGGAAGAGAGAAAGTGATCAATGAAAATTATCCAAAATAATTACAAGTTGTTTCCAAAACAAGAATGCCTCAACATGCGAGATTCCTTACCGACCTCGGGAGCCTTTTTAGTCTGAACGCTGAGGTTGATGAGATTGACGATGGCATTTGCTTACAATTAGTTCGCATCTCGAGTCTGCGCCTTCTAAAGGGGAAGAAACAACGCGGCATACAGCATTGCGTGCCTAGGTTTTTAAGAGATTTTAATTACTTTCTAGAGAAAAATTTTCATTTTCCAGGTTTTGTTTGATTTGTTGATTTATTCGAAAGTAGATTATGCCAGGATTAACTTTATTCGTAAAATACTAAAGCTCAAAAAAACGATGACAAAAAATCGCGCTCACCGAGTTTTAAACAGTTTTTCGTGACTGATAAACGGGTCCTAATTGCCGAACCTCAAAATGGAGCGAGTAATTAAGTGTAAATAATTCAAGGAATGCTCACGTTACAATTACAGCTAATTACAAGCATTGCCGAAGGTGCAGAACTGTCTGTGCTTGATCATTTGGTGTCTAAGCACTTTCGTGAGCAGCGCGCAGCTGCATCGGCCGTTCACCTGGGTTCTTCCGACGTCCTCTATAAGGACTCCCGTTCCCCTTTTCTTGCCCCGATATTTTACTACTTAGTTTTTTTTAACCTACAACAACGACTCGTATCCCTGCAGGGCACATGACCGATTTCGTAAGTCTCCTCTCAATCGCCTTGCTTCTCCCGCTCGAAAGCACTCTTGCCGCGCCTGTCGCTGTCAACTGGCCACTCCATGAGAAGCACGCAGGCGACGACGGTCCGCCAAAAGTGGAAGACATCGAGGATGAAGTTTGCATTTTTATGAGCATTTTTGCTATTGCAGTTAAAGTAGGTATCCGACGAAAAAATAGCTTCTTCTTTATCTTCCCATATGAACAAGCTTCGACTTTTGTTCGCCATATAAAAGAAAAGAGGATTGATATTCTCTCAGCTTGCCAACGCTGGTGGCTTAAACTTCGTGCCTACCGTCTTTTGCGAGCTGCTTTTGATACAAATCTTGATCTACCAGTCGTCGTCAATGTTAGAACAAAAATATAATGTTTCTTGTGAAATTTTTTAAATTATTTTTTAAAGACCTATGTACCTTGGCTAAAAATTCAATATGTTTGCTTGTAGCATTTCAACTTTTCCGGTTTTCATCTGATTCAGTAATGGCAGTAATCCACAATTTCTTCCCTTGTCATAGAACCAGGAGAGCCAAGAGGAAGATGTTTTGACGGCTCCGTCAATCGTTGATATCAATCAACAACTGCTTCCCTATCTTGTGCAGGTCAAACAGTCCTAAATTTTATTGTAAAAAATTTAATTAATAAATGTCATTAATTTTAATCTTGAGAATAAAAGATAAATTGGCATTAAATTCTTTCGAAAAATAGCTAACATCCTTTTTACTCTTCCAGGGCGACATTGTAGTGAACAAACGTGAAGTGCTGCGCTCAATTGTCAGTTCACTCTCAAAACAAGTCATGTTTCTACACGTATGTATTTGTGAAAGTAACGTGATTTCGGCAACTACGTCAGATTTCGACAGGCGTAGAATCTTCGAAATTCCTCAAATCCTTTTCTTAGGAAGCTCGCAATAAGCGTGGCGCGCCCATCAGGATCCCAAATGTCGAGAAGGCAAAGACGTTTCTCGAACGTATCAAGGTTTAACAGCCATAAATTTTATTCAAAAATAATTTATTTAATAACTTTAATTGATTTTTGGCTTGAGAATAAAAAATGAATTGACATTAAACTCTTTCGAAACAGAAAAGCTTACAACCTTTTTAATATTCAACAGCAACATTGTCATGAACCAACAAAAAGTGCCGCGTTCCATTGTCATGACAGTTGAAACAAGTAAATCAATATTTTTTGTGCTCTATCGATATTCGTGCAATTAAAATTTCTGTGGCCCTCGGCAGTTAAAGAATCCCTTCCATCCTGGAACATCGACTATTTATTAATTTATTGAATAACAGGATATAAACTTTAAACATATTTAAGGAAATTATCAAGAAGCTCGGAGCCTATTTCGATATCATCGATCAACCTGCCTCCATATGGAATAAATCGAAACCGATTCCGTACTTCTTTGACAGAAAATTCCGTAAGAACCATTATTTTAAGTACTTTCGGTATTTTAAGTAGCTAACAGACTTGTAGTACACGTATGGCCTTGTTTCTGATTGTTTGACATAATTATCAGTCTTCGTACTTTTATTTCTTTTTATTCTATTTCTCATCTCTTCAATTTTACAGCTTCAAGCGCGATCCCAAATGTTGAGAAGGCCATGAACATCCTCTCTAGCAAGAGCTGCATCGATTTTGCAAAGGATACGTCAAAATCGACTGGTGTAAGTTTATTCAAAAGGGATAATTTTAAGATAAAATAGAAGCATATATATATATATATATATATATATATATGAAAATTATTCTTAAATTATCACCACCAAATACCCGATGATTTTCGGCTAGCGAAGAGTTAACAATAAAAGTACATACAACTCTTAAGATTTTTATTCTCCTTCAAGATTCGAATCTTTGCGGGCGCCGGTTGCTATTCGAGCGTTGGCCAGCTGATATGGAAGAAGAGGCAAGATCTTTCGCTCGGAAGTGGCTGCACTACGGTTGGGCATCTTGGATTTCAAGTTTCTCCTGACCATTGTAGACCATTATAGTCTCCCTAAATCACATGCTATCTCGCCCTTGTGTCAGGCAAAAAAGTGCGAATTCAAAATTGAATTTGTTGCTCATTTAAAGTCGTTCTTCCTGAACTTGCTTTCACTCCACGAACCAGCAAGACAACTTGCATTATTCTACATCCCTTTTTATTTCTTAACATCGTCCAAGACGACGATGAATACTCGCTTTGAAGATGAGAACGTCAGCACACGAGCTCTTCCATGCCCTCGGCTCAGACCACGAACAGGTTATGGTAATTCCTTTATTATCGCCTCCTCCATTTATTAGAACCCCCCCCCCTTCTCCACCTCTCCTCTAATAATACTCCCATTGATAATATCATTGTCATTGAAAATAGTACCTATGGGTACTATTTTCAATGACACTAATAGAGAAAATAAGGAATGTAAAATAAGGAAAAAAATAAGAAATTTCATTTTCTAGTGTATGCATAATAATGCTCTTTCTTTATTAATAGTCATTGTTCTAGACAATTGCAATTAATGGCTGGAAAAAAACAATAATCATGATTGTAGAGCCGCTCCGACAATTACGTGACAGTCGACATGTCCGCCGTCGCTAAGGGAATGGCTTTAAATTTTGAAAAGGTTATTTGACAATTGATAAAAATTACTGTAGATATGCATACATTATTATAAAAAGAAAGACTACTTACATGTTCCTAAAATTTGGGTCTTGCCTTTTTATTTGCGGATATTTAACTGGCATTATAATTTCTTGCATAATTGTCAGATGTCCGCAGAAGACAACAACAACTTCGGCCTCGCTTATGACTACGGTAGCATGATGCACTACGGAGCATGTGAGATCGTCAGCTTCTTATTTGAGAAAAAAAATAACTTTAGAAAAATAATTTTTCAATACATGGAACCAAGTTGAAAATCCAGAGTAAAAAATTAATAATATCATTAAATTAAGTTGCCTTCTCCACGAACGGTAAGCCTGTCCTCTTGCCCAAAGACACCCAATTTCTGAACACGATGGTCGTCGGCTTCTCCGATCTCAAGGAGCTCAATGCGATGTACTCGTGTGCAGGTTGCTTCGGCATTTCTATTCTCTCATTAAAATAAAAATTTAAATAGTGGGTATTACAGGATTTAAAAAAAATTACCTACTGATTTTGAATCGTTATCGATTTTAGATTCTGAATAGCTATATATATATATATATATATATATATATATATATATATATATATATATATATATATATATGATTTCTGTCTCTGTAACATGAAGTTGATATCAAAAATGTTTTTTTGATTTCTTCGATCTTCCAGAAGCGTGCTCCTCTCCTCCCAAATGCGAGAACGGCGGCTTTCCGAACTCCCGCGACTGCCGACGTTGCATCTGCCCGGACTTCTTCTCAAGAGACAAGTGCGAATCGCCCATGAGCCAGAAGCTCGTCCAACCAACGGTTACTTTAGAATATAATTGGTTTTATTTTTATGATAAAAAAATTATACCTCTGAACACAAAAAATTCTCTACTGAAACATATTTTTAAACATTTTTTGCTTTTGTTTGCCAAAGAGTCACCAAAACAAGGGAGATAGTGAAGTACATAGTTAAATAAATGAAAATTGTTTTCCCAGGAACCGCTTGTCATTTCGTGGCAGACCAAGTACATCGTCAACACGACGCTAAATATATATTTAAATAAAAAACTTGAATTTCATATTTTCCAGATTCTGCTGCCACGATGACGGCGAGCAGACAATGACCACGAAGTCGAATCAAGTTGGCTTGCGCGCTTGGGCAGCCCAAGGTTTCCCGGTCAATGTCACTCTTTCCGTCACCATTTTGTAAGCCAGGATACAATGACGGTGTCATGAATAAGATTCCGAAATGTATACGAAATAAAGCGTTATTTCAGAAAGTGTCTAGAGAAAAACAGTTCGATCAGCTGTGGAGGGCATTCTCTTAAAAATGCTGGCTTTCCATGTATGAGTGATCGAAAACATCGAGTTCGAACGCTTTTTTTTCTTGACATTGTTGTCTTGTAAGAATATGCATGCCATGTCTAACAATAAGGCATTTCTTGCCAGTAGAGAGCGAAAGAGAGCACAAAGATAAACTTTAATGGTGGACAACAATGGCTTGAGAGCCGCAAGGAAAACAACAAAGAAGAGAAAATATAGTTATACATCTTATTTTAATTGTTTTTGAAGCCATTTGTAAATCTAACCATATTTACAGCTTTAAAACACTTTTACATATATTGTTTACCCCGACACCTTTGCAACCGAATAAGCAGTAAAACAGTTATTATTTACGGTTATGTAGTGTTTTAGCCAAGTTAAATCCTTTAAAAATTTAAAGGTAATTTACTCTCATTAATACAATCAGACGGCCCGACAATCGGCAGTACGCAGCTGAATTGACGGTGTACATATTCCTAAAATAAATAAGTAAGTGAAAATTTATCCTATTAAAACTTTTCAACCATTTATTTTGAATGTATAATTAGCAAACCCTTCAAACATCAATTAATCGTCAATAAAAGTAAATGTAAGGCAATAAAGCCAAAAACCTCACGCTTCATGCCTCACAAAAGGGAAAGTGCATGAGATTTGGAATAAAGAGCGACTAAAATGGCTTCCACAAGGCCTCAATGTCAAGGTCACGCTGTTGAGACGTTCGCAGCACAGGCAGAATTGGAACTGAATTGAAATGAATGCAATATAAGCATAGCTTTTACATTAATAAGAGATTTTAAGGGCTATCTGATTTTTTTCTATTTTTATTTGATTTGTACGAAAAAAAATTATGCCATGATTACTAACATTATACATCAAATGCCTTAGCTCAAACATACAATGACTAAAGTAGCCCATGATGCTTTAAAAGTATTTCGTGACTGATAATTCCCGAACCTGAAAATGTAGGGAGTAATTGCGTATAATTCGAGGTATCATCACGTAAGAATTAGAGCTAATTACGAGCTAAGTATGAATTGTCAAAGGTGCAGACAGTTCAGCGCTTGATCGGTTGGGCCATAACCATTAGCACTCTCGTGAGGTGCGCGCAGCTGCATCGGCCATATACCAACATACTTCCCACGTCGGCAATAAGGACTTCCCTTTCTCTTTTCTCGATTGGCAGCGATATTTTTACTTACTTATTTTTTTATCTGCAATAACGACTCGTTGCCCTTCAGTGACAATGTACGACTTCTTAAGTATCCTCACGATCGCCTTACTTCTCCGGCTCGAAAGCACGCTGGCCGCACCAGTCGCAGTTAACCGTCCGCCAGCAGTGGAAGACATCGAGAATGAAGTTTACATTTTTTAAATGTTTATGTGACCATTTTTTATTGCAGTTAAAGGAGGCATCCGACGAACAAAAAATAGCTTCTTCTTTTATCTTCCCATATGAACAAGTTTAGACTTTTGTTCGGAATGGAAAAGAAAAGAACGTTGACAATCTCAGCTGACAAACGCCGGTGGAATGAGCGTTTCCGAGCTTCGCTCCAACCGTCTATTGCGAGCTGCTTTTCATACGCACCTTCATCTACCAGTCTTCGCTAAAGTATGAAAAATTATAATGTTATTTTTTTATATCTTCTAAAATATTTTTTACGACTATTCTTGCCTAAAAATTCAGACATTGCCAAATATTTTTTTTCTGGTTGCATTTCAGCTCTTTTTACCGGATTAAGTAAAGCATAATTTAAATGACTGCATGTGATGCAGTTTTATTTGTAATGCACAATTTCGTCCCTTTTCGAAGAGCCAGGATAGCCAGGGGGAGCTCCACGTTTTGACGGCTCCGTCGATCGTTGATTCCGTACTTCTTCGATATTGAATTCCGTACGAACCTTCGTGTTTATTAACATATGACAATTGTATTGATTCTTCGACATATTTATTGATTTTGGTACTATTACTTGTTTTTATTTTATGTCTCATCCCTTCAATTTTACAGCCCCAAGCGCGATCCACATTGCCGAGAACTCCATCGCGTTTCTCGCTAATCTTATTATTGAATTATCTTCTTATCTTATCCAGGTTAAACAGCCATAAATTAATAAATATCATTGATTTTATGCTTGAGAATGAAAAAAAATTGTCGGCTGCTTATTAATGTATTGAATGACAAGATAAATACTTTAAAATGTTAACCATAAGCATTTTTAGGGATATATCAATAGGCTCGACAATTCAGCAACACTATGGAATAAATCGACACCGATTCCATACTTCTTCGATAGTGCATTCCGTAAGAACCCTTATTTTAAGTACTTTCGCGCAGCTAACAAACATGAAGTAAAAATCTGACATAGTTACTGACTGTTTGATATGCTTATTGATTTTATTATTATTATTATTAATTTTTATTGTATTACCAATCTCTTCAATTTTACAGCCTCAAGCGCGATCCCAAATGTTGAGAAGGCCATGACTATCCTGGCTAGCAAGAGCTGTATCGATTTTGCAAAGGATCGTCTAAATCGACTGTTGTAAGTTTATTCAAAATGGTTTAAGATTAAAAGAATATATATATATTCCGTTATTATTGGATTTTTTTAAAGTTACCTGCAGATTTTGAATAGATATCGAAACCAGATTCTGAATCGTTCTGCTTCTGCAGCATCGTATAACAATATGAAGTTGGGGTCAAAAAGTTTCATTGAATTCTTCGATCTTCCAGAAGCGTGCTCCTCTCCTCCGAAATGCGAGAACGGCGGCTTTCCGAACTCCCGCGACTGCCGACGTTGCATCTGCCCGGACTTCTTCTCAGGAGACAAGTGCGAATCGCCCGTGAGCCAGAAGCCCGTCCCAAAAACGGTTCCTTTAGAATGTTTTTCAACCTTTCAATTAGTCTTTATTAAAACACATTTTTAAGCTTCTTTTTGAGTTTTGTTTGTTAAATAGTTATTAAAAGTAAGGTGGGAAAACGAAGTAGTTAAATAAATTAAAATATTTCTTGCCCAGGAACCGCTCGTCATTTCGTGGCAGACCAAGTACTACGACAAGGCGACTCTCGAAGCAGGCGTGGCCGCGTCGTACGAAGAGTTCCAGAAGCTTGGGCCCGAAGTTATCACGGTTGTCACTTTTAGCAGCCTTTTCAACGCGCTTCTGTAATACTGTCATTATTTGTCATCTTTTGATGTGACAAAAAATTTAAAGAAAAATATTGTTAAAAGAGGGCCAAAAAATAAATAATTTTCTTTTCGATGCAGGCACCGGTTGGTAGCAACCTGCGAATCTCTATCTTCTCCGAGATCAGCGAACCGCTCCGCGAGCTGTGTCTGCGTGGCTGCCCGTACTTTGGAGTCGAGCTCGTTGACGGCGACGACTGGACGGTCGGCGGAAAAAGGTAGCGTAGCCCATTGGCAAGTGGCCAGACCGGTAATAAAAGGAACCCAGGTTCGATTCCAAGTGAGGTCCCATCTAGTGTAGCCTCGGGGCAAGTGGCCAAAGATGAACGGGTTCAATTCCTCCTAACACGTGGGTGTTTATTAGTCTTATGCGTCAGAAAAGCTTGACTATATTATATTTTACATATGACAAACGTCCAATAGTTTTTACAGCAACTTGTACGAATATATGTATACTCGTTAGCAAAGGAAATATATGTTTTTAAAAATATATATTTAAAGAAAATGTTAATTTTATGTTTGCCAGATTCTGCTGCAACGGTGACGGCGAGCAGACAATGACGACGAAGTCAAATCAAGTTGGCTTGCGCGCTTGGGCAGCCCCAGGTCTTCCAGTCAATGTCACCCTTTCTGTCACCATTTTGTATTCAATGACGGTATCATGAATACGATTCTGAAATATATATGTACATATGTATATGAAATAAAGCGCTCTCGTTTTCGATTCTGAAATATATATGTACATATGTATATGAAATAAAGCGCTCTCGTTTTCGATTCTGAAATATATATGTACATATGTATATTAAACAATCAGAGATAATTTTCTGTACCGGTCCCAGTGAAAGGAGAGGCTTTCCAACTTTCCACGTGCAATGTTCAGGGTTGCGTGTGGGGAATATATTTGGTTGGATTACAAAATGATGAACTCGTTGCGTGTCAGTTAAGATTCCAATTTTTTAATCGTCTTTAGGCTCAGGCGATTGAGAGTGAGAGACCACAAAAGAAAAAAAAACATTAGTGGTGGAAAACGCTGGCTTGAGAGCAAGAAGCAAACCAACAAGAAAGAGAAAATATAGATATAAAAATAAGAAGTGATATTACACTAGTGGAAAGGTGATCCAGCTCGCTTGGCCATACTTTAGTGTACAACGAAGAGCATAAATATGGAAGAACTTTCTCAAAGGAAAAATACTGTTAGAAAAATCAGTAATAAAGCAATTGGCGGCAGACAAAGAACTAAAGTGGCGGCAAGATCACGGGACCAAATAATTCATGCTACTCCGCGTAGAGAATGTCCATGATCCGACTCGTTGCCTCGGCAACGTTGACCGATGGCCCGGGAACGCCGAAGCCGAACCTCGCATGGGCAGCCGCGAGGGCCTCCGGCTTCAGGAGACTCAGAACCTGATTAGAAGCATTTTATATTTTACATATTGAAAACTAATTCTCAATTAAGAGAGCCTCTCAGTAAGGGTCAAGGAGCGCCTGCCCTAGAAATTGATAATTTTTCTACAACTTTGAAAACATTATGAGGGATGTATCTAGTGTTCATAACGGATTTTAGGGGGTCAAAAAGTTTTCGAAAATTTTTTTGACTTAGTTATAAGTAAAAATGTTCAAAAAGTTTCGAAGACCATATCTAAGGTAATGCTCAATATTTCTGAAAAATCTTTTCAATGTTAGATTCCTTGTTCAAAACTACACAAAAAAGTCCGATGACCATTTCCGAAAAAATAAAAGTTATATGACTTTTGGTCAATTTAATTTTTGAAATGTGGTTTTCATGCAATAACTTTTTTTTTACTATTACGTCCAAAAAACCGATTCATCCATAAGAAAGAGCAGGAAAAAATACACATAATATGTCTCTACGAGGAAAAATCTCGGATACATTTTTGGGTATCTGCATTCGAATATGGGTTTCAGAGCAAATTTCGGCTTTATCTGCAAACCATAATTTCAGTCAAACTTCACCAATTGTAAAACTGAATAGTCCATTCGATGTAATTTTTTATTCTCTTTAAAACGGTATATACTTTTTTCGCAAAAGAAATTAGTCTAAAGGCCTAAAAGTGACTTTTTGTGTTTTTGGCCAATTTCTGGTGTTAAAATGCTCATTCTTTGGACCATTAATGTGTCATATAGACAGAATTTCCACATAATATTCATTCTACAAGAAAGAGCAGTTAAAACTGATTCGGATACAGCTTTTTAATCAAAATCTGAGGATACGTTTTTTGGAAATATGTATTTGAATGCTGACTGTTGAAGGCGATATTGCTGAATATTTTTTAGCAATTATTTCAAATTAGTTCTTTTGAAACATCTAGCACCCAATAATGGGTATTCCAGGATTCTTTGAAGTTCTTTCATGATATTCCACTCAAAAGTACTCAAAAAGTAAAGAAATTTCATTTTTACGAGCCTAAATGACGAAATAAATGTACGAAAACTCCTTCGAAGCCAACTATCAGGTCATTTGTGAGCAGGATTAATAAAATGGTCATAAGCATTCGAAAGAGCAGAGACTTTTACATAATATATCCACCGATGAAAAAGCAAAACCTGTACATTTTTCAGAAATCTTGAAATTACGAAAAAAATCGGCGACAGTATTCGACTATTTTGAGCTGTTCTGCGAAAGCTGGTACCAATGGAAACTATGTTCTGAAAACTCTACCATAATGTTTTTTGAGACGAGAAACATGAATTTGATGTTCATTTTCTACTTTTGAGTACCATCCATAGTACGCTTGATCGAAATGAAATTTTTCTGCATATTATATTTCATTCTTCAGATTTTGATTAAAAAGCTGTATCCGACTCAGTTTTAACTGCTCTTTCTTGTAGAATGAATATTATGTGGAAAGTCGGTCTATATGTCCCATTAATGGTCAAAAGAATGAGCATTTTAACACCAGAAATTGGCCAAAAACACAAAAAGTCAATTTTGGGATTTTAGACTAATTTCTTTTGTGAACAAAGTATACCATTTTAAAGAGAATAAAACATCACATCGAATTGACCATTCAGTTTTACTATTGGTGACCTTTGAACGATATTATGGTTTGCAGCCAAAACCGAAATTTGCTCAGAAACCCATATTCAAATGCAGATACCCAATAAACGTATCCGAGATTTTTCCTCGTAGAAACATATTATATGTATTTTTTTCCTGCTCTTTCTTATGGATGATTCGGTTTTTTGGAGATAATAGTAAAAAAAAGTTATTGCCTGAAAAACCACATTTCAAAAAATTAAATTGACCGAAAGTCATATTAATTTTATTTTTTCGGAAATGGTCATCAGGGACTTTTTTGTGTAGTTTTGAACAAGGAATCTAACATTGAAAATATTATTCAGCAATATTGAGCATTACCTTAGATATGGTCTTCGAAACTTTTTGAACATTTTTACTTATAACTAAGTCAAAAAAATTTTCGAAAACTTTTTGACCCCCTAAAATCCGTTATGAACACTAGATACATCCCTCATAATGTTTTCAAGGCTGTAGAAAAATTATCAATTTCTAGGGCAGGCGTCCATAGCGGCCTCCTTGAGTCTTACAGAGAGGCTCTCTTAACAATTCAGTTAATAAAATCAATTTTCTTTTCAAAATTCGACAAATGTTTGCATTGGGATAAAGAAGAAACGCATCCAAACCTTGCTGAAAGACATCCACGCCAGCGAAGGCACCGCGACACGAAACATTTCAATTCGATTTCGAGGACGTTGACTTAGACTCAGTTGTTCAGTCTATGAAAATAAATTTATGTTCAGTTTGGGTTTTGTGAGGGATGGTTGAAATTGATTGATGTGGTTATCAGTTAGTCTCAATTTGTGTGCCATTCTGTTATCTGCTACCCCTTTCGGTCACACCCTTCTAAAACACTTTTTGTATTGTTTACTGTTAAATATATTTGCTTAATTAATATAATAAAACAAAATTATGAGAAAGTAATTTTCTTTCACTAAAACGAGAAGACGACCCGACAATCGGCAGTACGCAGCGGAAACGAGAATGGACGAACTAAAAGAAATAAATACTTAACTTACCATTAGAAAGTTAAATGATAAATTCTATAGCAATTTTTGACCATTTTTGAATGTATCACAGAGAAACCTTCAATTTTCAATTAAAGAAAACTGAGAAAAATTCCGTTTGAGTTTCGTGTTTTTTTTTTACGAAAGATGCAATATCTGATGGAAAATAACGGCTGACGGTATCTGAAAGACGCGCTGCCATCTGGAGGATGCAATGTCGAGTCGCCAAATGAATCCCGAGTAGGTATACCTGACGCATTCGATTCCACCGACCACGAACAGCCACTTGTTGGCGGCGGTCACTGCAGACGCACGTCCGAGTTTCGCCGGAAAGCCATGGACCTACATGAGGCACTTTCTCATCGTCAGAGCGTTTTGCACCCAGTAGTTTGGGGAGATGTTTTAATAATCTACGGACATGTTCAGTGGATTTTGAGATATATTGACGGACATCGGATCGCGATATCCGTCAAATATATGTATCTCAATATCCAATATACATAAAAATTTCGAGGTGTTGCGTTCGGGATGCGCAGTTTAAAATATGTATGTCATTTCACGGAAGTGAAAGATGGCCCGGCGCTACTTGGCAAAACGCTTTTGCTTTCCATGAAATACGCGCTTTCATAGATTTACCATTTCAGCAAAATGCAGACAGAGAAGATCACATGCTCCGATTCGTAAAGGGATTGTCAAACGCGATAAAAAAATCTGCCAAATAATTAAATAAATATTATAAAATATACTTCGATGAAAAGAGTATTAATTCCGAAATCAAATAAAGTTGGAATTGCTGACCGGGTCTGGAAGTGTCTGCCAACGTTCGAATGTCTCACTGTTGATGTCGAAAATGTGCAGATTGTCGAAGGGCATATCCAGCGAAAAAGTGATGTCAAACAATAAATAAAATTAAGGTTATAATTTACTACAAAACTATGAACAGAAATAAATAAAGTGATATCACAAACTAGATGAAAACAGTAAATACCATTTAAAAAATAGTTTTTTTTACCATTTGATATGCAAGTTGCACGCTTCCACCGCAGAAAACGATAACGTCCCGGATTCGAGCTGGCGTATCCTGCCGCACATGCAATCTTATCGAAGATGGACGAACGTTAGATGAACAAGAGATGAACGCAGATATGAAAGATCGTTGAACATTTATATGCTTATACACGGGAGTTCGTCGAACATTTTCGAGCGTTAAACATTTTCGCTCCGCGCTGAGCGATGGAAGCAGCGATGAACGTTCATCGCTGAAGAAATAGTGTGCAAAAGTAGGAGAGTTTTTGGAGTAATGGGGGAGCATGTTTGTCTGTTTCTCTCCATTGTTCCACGTTAAAGCTTACTTCTCTGATCGTCGACGAACATTTTTGAAAAAATGATGAACGAACCTTCGTACCAGTGTCGTTCATCATTTTTTCTTATAATATTTCGACGCTGGTATGCTTTTCTTATTTGTTCTTTTATAAATCAACCGTTTTTATTCGTTTTGGATGCATTACACTTGAAATACTGCACATTGTTTCATGTTGCTTATTGGCTTTCGCGGTAAGAAGCTTGGCGCCAAGCTGCTCGATTCTCAAATCTAGTCTGCGCTAAAATGTTCTTCTTATTCCTCTTTGTGTTGCTGTTTTCATTTCTAATTTGATTCTTTCTGGAGTTACAGGACTCCTCGGATTCACCGCGTCCTCGTATCATGCAGTGGAAAAGCTGCACGGAGAGCGGGCGCGACAGCGGCGCCAAGCAGTCTTCGCATCCTGGGCGACCTTCTTGCAGTCGACGAGAAGGTTTGCTACAGCAATTTTTTGCAAGTACTTTATTATTCCAATCTAGTGTGCTTTTAGGACTAAGCCTTAAGGCAAAGAGATGTTTGCTTTAAAAAATTCCTTCTTATTCATTTCTTTGTTACGTAGTTGCACATTTTTAATTTGATGATTTATCGAGGACTCCGCATATTCACCGCGCCCATGAGCTCCTTGTATGGCGCAGTGGACCTGATGCGACAGCGGCACCAAGCGGTCCGCATAGCGCACCCTCGCCGACCTTCTTGTAATCGACGAGAAGGTTTGCAACACTCATTCTTTTTTAAACAACTGTTTCAATGATATTGTAAATCCTTTCGCTGTGCTGTCCTATTCCAAGCTTGTTAGAAGGTAGATATACTTTTCTTATATTTAGATTGTTTTCTTTAATTTTCAAGCGTGAGTTGGTGTTCGTGGTCTTAATATGAGAATATACCTTTAGTAATGAATTCCTTATCAGGACAGCGCCTTATTTTACGAGTTCGTACTGAATTTCAGTTTTGTGATGTTGGATAATTTCATTAAATTAAATTGATGATAATTTCAGCATTCACCACTCCTGCCCTGCCACAGCCAAGTGGAACTTTGTCCTCTCGGTCGAGTCAGCTGTAGCTCCGTTGTTTTTTATTTGTTATTCCTGAAAGATTATAGCAGAGTGTTCTTTTGCAGAGTGATTAGATTTTATCATTCTTTAATTCACATATAATCAGAGCATTATCAGAATCTTTACAGGTTAACAGTTGTTGTTATTTTTGTTTGTTCTAATGGCTTTAACCATTTGTTGGGGTTTTCAGTGTTAACTGATAAAGAAAACTTTTCTATTTCAATCGTTCAGTTAATCATGGAGAAACGCATTCCTCATGGTTACTGTAGGTATAAAACTACCGTAGTCATGTTCAATATGTTCAAATGAACATGTTGCTTTTCTCTCCCTTTATTTGCTGATTAGCAACACTCAGTGTAGCAGAAACAACTAATAAAATAAGACTATATCATTTATAACAGGCAACTTAAATGTGAGCAATCATGTGGGCTCGAGGATCGGCGCCGTTGGCTGGAAGAGGCATTCTTGCAATGCGGTTGGTTCCAACGGCGCATCCACCAGTGCGCAGCTCGATGACCATGTTGTGCATGACGCAGCATGCCATGATTATCTTAGCGGCCTTTTCGGGTTCCATCCTTATCTCCGACTGAAGAATAGCGAATCTTTTCTTAAGAATACCGATGACCTGCTCCACATGGACTCTGGTGGTACGGTGTGCAGAGTTAAAATCCTCTTCCTGGGGGGTTTGGGGATTTCTTAGGGGTGTGACGACGTGCTGGCCATTCGCGAATCCTTTGTCGCCAAGTAGCACGAACCCCTGCGGAATGGAGCCCGAGGAAATGGCCTGGCCGAGTGCGGAATGGCGGAGGATGAAGGAGTCGTGCGCACTGCCAGGCCAGTTGGCATTGGCGAAGACGATGCGGCCGTAAGCATCAACGGCGAGGAGGAGATTGATGGCCGGGTACCCCTTGCGACAGCGGAACTGCCCAGTAGATGAACGCGGCGCGCGTATCCGGATCAGCGTGCCGTCAATGATGCCGATGACGTCTTCAAGAGGGATCTTTATACACTGCGCCTATCACTTAACGGGCAGAACTAACTACTAAAGGGCCCTCTACAGCTCTAGGCATCGGCGGCGCCTCGACAGTAGGCCAACGAGGACGCGGGGAAGCGGATGTACCTATCTCGCAGGGCCAGAACACCATCGATGAACCGCCACAGACAGTTATCTGCCGTGGATTCGCAGAGACCAAAGGCATCACTCAGCACGATGAAAGGCGCATTCGTGAGGATGTAGCCGAGGCCGAGGAGAGTCTACAAACTTGCTGAATACCAATCCATCTTATGTTACTTGCTCATTTACTTGGTTCTCACGAGAAATTGTCCATTCGCCTTGCATGTTCTTGTTGAGATGTTGTCCAAGTAGACCGACTAGTACATCGATGTTTGCGGGCGAGAGTCGGTATCATCTCTCGAAGAGTCCTTCATTTGCCAAGCAAAATGCAATGTGGTGTTGACGCTCATATTGGAGATTGGGATGGCGATGGTTGTTGCCAGCGGGTGGAAAGAAAAAGAAAGCCCTTCCAAACTGCAAAAAATGTACAAGAAAAACTCATATAGATCAGATAGATGTCCTTTTCTATCATCAAAATCACAATTATATAGGCTAGAAATGTGTGTGTTAGAATTTTTGGGAAGCTGCGACGAACTTCGGGGATAGAACAACGAGCGCTGAGCGCTCTTTATCATGTTCGTCGACCGCTCAAAGCTACTTCGACCAAGATTACATGTGCGGCTGAAGATGAGCAAAATAACAATTTGAAAATCATATAATATCACTATGTTGATGCCTATGTATGTGCCTTTTTAAATGTTTACATATAGTTTTTTTCTTGATTTTCTTTCAAAAACATATATTAGGTCGAATCCCCAAGATAAATTAATAAAAACCGAGACAAAACAAATAATTACCACGCTCCGCATCGTGACTGCCACAAGTGCAGTGCCACAAATCGATGTGAACCCAGGCGGTAGACCAAATTCGGAGGCTCTTTGATTGGAAACGGCAATATCACTCACATTTCCAATTCTCAAAGAACATAGCAAGAAGACTAAACAATGGTATTATAAATAAATTAATTTTTATTTCAACTGAAACATACCCTCCTCGAGAGTTGACCGTGATTTTACTGAGTGTTTTTCTCTCAAAACTGAAGAAGAAATAGAATTCGTCATGGTGAGTTGCTTGGATAAAGACCTTGCCTATTGGCCATGCCTCACAGGTTTTTATCACATTTTATGATCGTAATGACCCAAATTGTACGTGACAACACCTTGAGCAACTCGCGCTTACTTAAGAGACATAGCATCATTTCCGGAAAAAAATTTACTTTGAATGTCTTCAAGTAATAATAACTCGCCACTCCTTTTCCGATCGGCAATAACAACTGCCCGTTTCGTGATGACTTTAAATTTTTTTTATTATTCTAAGTAAACTTGTTTTCTTCCCTCAATGAATATATACATAAGTGAGCCCCTATGACACCGAAAAAGTTGTTCGGAAAGGGGCCAGTGTCCCCAGAGATGTGGAAAAGGGGTAGGGCAGCGAATCGGGAACAAGATATCCTTTCAGCCGTTTTCTCCCATCCTTGTTTGTTGCTTGATCTGGCTGACGACATTTCCTTGCTGGTTTTTGCAAGGAAAGTTGGGGGGGGGCTGACAATGAATGCTAAAATGTGGTGAGTTTATTTGAACACTTTGCACTGATATGCCATGAATTTTTCAGCGATGCAGGACTATTACAATTAGAGTGAGCACGAATAAAAAGATCATGAAGAAAGATTAAGTAATTAATTATATAAAAAACTGTGTTCATTTCAAGTAGCACTCTAATCATTCTCATTATAATGCACGAGATTTCTCTAGAGAAGACCAGTCACGGTAGTTGCGCATTCAAATAATATGTCTCCTTGCTCTAGTGATGGATGCGGTCCCTGAAAAGGCTCAGAGCATTATCCGGGGAAACTTGATAGGTGCTCGTGAAATTATGAAAAGTGTTTCAAGGATAAAATAAAAGAGTAATAATTTATTTCTTTCTTCTCGTAATAGAGAAAAATGAGTCTCTTGAGATGACATGTACTGGCATTTGGTTGAAAGAAAAGGCAAAATTAGAATTCCGCGGATAAACTGTTTTTTTAAGAAAAATAATTACCAATTGCTCCTCGCGACAACATAGGCCGGCCGGCCTTGCGAGAAGCTGTTGAAGGGGGTCGCGAGCACCGTGGAGTACGCGCCCATCTTGGAGTAGAAGAGCCAGTCGCCCACGGCGAGGCGCGGCTTCTGGCAGCATTTCTAAGAAAGATAACAGAAGATCGATGAATCTGCTGACATATTACAGGAGCCCGAAACTCACGTTTGAATTCGCGCTTTTTTTGGCTTAGAAAGGCGCTACTACAAAGATCATGAAAATTCCAATTGCTAACGGTTGAGTGTTGTGCTACTTTTCAATAGCTTAATGCAATGCAATCACATGAAAGACTTAAACAAAAACTAAATTGTTGCTCGTTTAAACATATTGCCAAATGTTGGCTCCTCTTTTACTATAGGACACTGGAGTGAGTAAGTAATTTAAAAATAATAATATTAATAAAGGACAATCTCGGATTCTACACCTCAACAACGTCCTTTGAAGTCGCAGTAGGTCCCCATATCCGGGTCGGGAAGAGCAGCTCATCCTCGTCGACTTCTCTGAATCAGTTATATTATTCATTTATATATTAAATACATATACGAAATTATTGATGCCCATGATTATCTTATTATGGTTAATTAATTGTTTTTTTTTAAATATTTATTTTAATAGTTCGCACCTCAAAAGTTCGCCGCAGACCGGCTCGTCACCCCAGATAAGTTTACTGAAGGAGCAAAATGCACCGTCGTTGATAAAGTACTTGAAGCCACAAGAGGATTGGTGAGCCTCTGGACCTATAAATGTTTTCTCTCAATTATTTTCTCTCTCACTCTTTCTCTCTGCCTCTCCCTCTCTCGCTTTCATTTCTCTTTCTACTTCCTCTCTCCCTCTTTCTCTCTTCCTCTCCATCTCGCGCTCTCATTTCTCTTCCTACTTCCTCTCTCTCTCACTCTCTCTCTCCCTCTTCCTCTATCGCTTTCCTCCCTTACCTATTACATCCGCTGCACTGCATTCCATGGCTGCGATGACATTGGCGACGACAGCCACTGCCTGGTTGGCCACGAACTGGCCCGGTTCTCCCAGGATGCGCACGCCCGTGGAGGGCGGGAAGAAGTCGGCGAGGGCCGAGCGAATCACAGAGGCCATCTAGATTTTTATCATCATTATCTTCTTTATGATGATTTATTTATATATTATTTTTATTATTTTATACTATAAATAATATCAGTCTCATGTAGTGTTCTTAAGGTTTGTTAGAATAAAATTATCATAAAAAAATACAATAAATACATCGAAAATGGGGAATATGTATGTAGGATCACACTTCTCTGAATCGGTCGTTGTCATCCCCCGGATATCCTCCGCCAATGTCGACGATGTCCATCGGGGCGCCGGCCGCGGCGGCGAGATCAAAGAGATGGCGCGCCACGCCGAGGGCTTCGCGGAACACGAGCGAATTTCGGACGCCGTAGCCGATGTGGAAGCTGAGGGCGAGGAGAGAGAATTGACGCTTGTTATAAAAGTGTGAACAATATGACGATGTCAACGTATTCTTATTTATAAAAAAAATGCCTTATCGGTGGTTACTCTGCAGGACCAATGGATTTAAGAGTGGTTGCACTGGATGTTTAGTTAAAATATTTTTGATTAAAATAAATTAGTAAAACCATAAAATTGCTGGCATATTGATGTGCTATATGTTTAACAAATAAAATATTCCCGCCGGCTTCAATTTATTTCCAATGCAAATTGTGTTGTATCTTACGTGGAAGAGAAAGAAATATGTATATATTGTTAGTAAAAAAAATATTTAAGCGAATATAAGCAGCGTTAAACTTCAGTTCATAAAATGACCAAAAAGAAGAGGCAACCTTATTCCTCGGACGAGAATTCTGCTCGACTTCTTCGCGGAGGCTTCTAGAATGATGGCGGGCGCCGCCTTTTCTAGCTCTGCGCCAAACTTGTCCGCCAGTCGAAGAATGGCCGTTTCGTCGGAGACGTTTATTCGGAGCAAAAGGCTGCGATAAAAGAATAGTCTTTTTCTTCTCTCTTTAAATGTTCTCTTATAAATGTCTCTTATTATTCATTTTGGGTAATGTAGTCCTTAAAAATACAAAAATTAATACATGAGATTGAATAAAATATTATGGGATACTATTACATAGTTGTATAATGTACAAGCAATACGAATTCGAGTTTAAAAAAGAAATAAAAGACACTGACTCAGTCTGCACGCCGAGGCTTTCGATCTTCTCAAACTCTTCGATGCTATCGAAGGTTGCCAATCGAACACCGACCTCAAGGGATTGTTTTATTTGTTTTTTTTTGTTATTTAATTTCAAAGTCATAATTTCTTTCAATTACTGTTTATCTTTTCCAATTGTCCTATTCACAAAAAAATGGTAAAGGATCGAATGTCTTTTTAAACACTTTCTCTTCAAGGATGTCAGTTCTAACTTCTCAGATTCTTTGTTGGTGCCAATCTAGCCCAAACTCACTATTTTAATAGATATTTATTTATGTCTGAACATTTCATTTATTGGCACAAATTGATGAAGTCGCCGATCAACGGTATGATTAAATGTAACCGGAATCATCCCATCTAAAGTAGACAATGACACTCAACACCACCTATTTATATATTATTTAAATCTTCTTTGTCTCATACAAACAAGTAGAACTAAATAAATGAATTAGATAATCTATGTATTGGATCTATTTGAATCATCTATTGGAATTTTTTTTGCTATTGCAGTCTCGATAACTCACATGATCTGGCAGCCAAAAAGGCTCGAAATCAAAAGTGAATTTTTTTATCAATGAACGAACCTTGTCCGCATGCAAGATTGCCGCGGGGCTCTTGCACGGATGAGCGAAGATTATTCGATCGGGGGAGACGCCGACGGAGAGCGCCTATGAATGATATAATTGTAATGGACAATGTTTTTTAAGATATTAAAAAAAATATTTTCCCGCCCCTTTTTCACGCCAAATATTTTCCCGCCAATTCCAATACCGTTTCAATCTCTGCTGTGGACGCGCAGTCGAAGCCAGCGCCAAGACGAGCGAGCGTTCGCAGCATCACGGCGTCGTTGTTGCATTTGACGGCGTAGTGCATCTAGTGAAAGAGAGAGAGATATAGAGAGCGAGAGAACGAGTGAGGGAGAGGCAGAGAGAAAGAGAAGCAGAGAATAAGAGAGACATAGAAATAGTGTGAAAGCGAGAGAGAGAGAGAGAGATGGAAAACAATGGGGACTAGAAATAGAACCATGTAAAACAGAAGACCTCAACGTTCGGCAGCTCGCTTCTCCACAATTCGTACTGCTGCGTGATGACGTCGAGGCTGACCAGGTTAAAAGCAGCCGCGTCATCCTAAAACAAGGTTTTTTTAAAAATATTGTTTCTTAAAATAACAAATTGTTAAGTATGTAGTTAATCGTTAACTTTTGAAAATATTCACATTCTTTGGATTAGCTGTTTTTTCTTCGTTTGATTTCTTTCGCTCTCGAAGTTTTTAATCTCACTCTTTAATTTTGAAAACATTTACCTTATCAGCACGCTCCTCTACAATTCGGCGTGCGACCACGCGCAGATCTTCGATCTCATCGGTGACAATGATCTCCTTCGAAGGTTTATAAATATATTTTATGTATTTTATTTATTTATTTTATCATTTACACCCTTAAAAAACAATTGAAAAATGAAGTAGTTCATGCTTTAAAAGATAACCTTTTGCGCACTTCCATTAGCCGATGGAATGAACTCGTTGGTGACGCTGATGCTGATTTTCTGTGGTGGCATACTGACTTGAGTAGAAGTGTGGTCGAGGTCAGACAAAATTGTGAAGATGTATAGAAGTTTATTATTTGCAGTTATTTTATGATTCGGTGGTGAATATACATTTTTAGCTCCAAAAATAGCAATTGCAAAACCGTGCGTTATAAGATTCAAATATGTAGTCATGGATAATCATTTTGCAAGGAATGAGTGAGAATATAGTACGAATGCCTTTAGTTTCTGCTAATGCCTACGACTCAGTAAATGAAAATAAGCTTATTAACAGGATTGTGCAAGGCTTATCAAAAAGGCTTTCGAAAGGATCTTTTTTATGGTGCGAAAAGGATGATTAAAAGGATTCTTTTCGTGAAATGCACCATGTGTTTTCTTAAATTTCACTGGGCTGTAATTTTCTTTGCGATTGAAACGCCTTAATAAAACTTTCTTTATTTGTTGCTTACAAACGTTAAAAGTGTAAGAACTAATACAATAACAGTCTAAAAAGTAAAGGTTAGTCAATGAGCAATACATTTAGTACATGGAAGGACAGCTTAGTAGGTATCGACATGAGCAATATATGGTTTGAATGCGAAAAAAAGGAATAAAATATCATGGATTCGCTAGTATAGAATGGCAAAACAGAATAAGAAAGAAAACGGGACGGGGCGACCTATAGAAACCGAGGCAAGGCTAAGAAGAAGTTACCGCGAAAGGGGGAACTCCAACCAAAAGTGGGCAGTTATAGGAAGAGGAAAGAGCAACTAAAACATAAAACAGATCCACGTGCACGAAACAGTGGCCTTGTTACATAACCGTATGCTATAAGTGCCTCTAGAAGTTCCCGATAAGGTAAGATGAACAGGAAAAAATGGAAGGCGCAGGTCATATCGATGTCTTACTGTAATACAGTTGACTACTGTAGTCGATTCTCAGCTACTGAATAAAGGAAAAGCTACTGGAAAGAGTTTTTCTTGCGAAGAAAAAAAACTGTACGGGAACGGAGGGAGAGGGTCGGAATGGACATGGGAGGGGGCATGAGAGGACCCTTAGGGTCATTGATGGCATCCTCTCAGGGGTCCAGGTCAAGAGACGGCAAAGAGATCGTTGATGGTTGCGGCGGAGAGGGGCCAGCCTTGCCTGGCTGGCCATAACCACTGCTACCCCGATCGCTTCGTTCCCAGCCATCATCCGCGACTTGGCGAGGGCAGTCCGAGGCGCACCATGAAGAACTGAAGGAGGACTGAGGAGATCGTCAGGCTCACCATCAAGGGAAGCACACTCCGCCAGGGCATCTCAAAAGGTAAGACATTGCAAATTTTCAACACTGCGGAGGAAAAATCGTAATACAAGATGAAACCAAATTTAAAAAAAAGACAACGATGACAACGAGCAAATGACAGAAAATGGAAACAAGTTAGCTAAAACGAAAAAGGAAAACCTTGTTGTTATGATTCGTATGAATGTCGCTTGGCGCGACACCAATCAGAGTCGACTTCTCGTACTGCAGTTACTAGATTCAGTTGACGACCTTACTTCATTCTAAAAGGAATAACATTGTCAATTGTTAAAATAATCATCATAAACTAGCGAAAAGAACGACGAGAAGGTTCTAGTTGCGTCATGGCAGAAAATTCAAGAAAAGACAACTCCAGAAATACTGTTAATTGCACAAATTAGGAAAGTTTTAATTTTTTTAATAACAACTAACGCCGCTGAGAAGAAGCTTGCAGAAGCGTCATGGCATCTAGCAAAACGGCCGGGCCAACACCACCATCTTGAAAACAGCAGAGAAGAGAAAAGTTCGATCATCGTTATTTTTTATAATAAAAAGGAAACAAGAATGATAGCAAAGCAAAGTTAAAAAATTATATTTGAACAGAAAAAAAATACCTGAGATACCGTAATCCTAAAATACCGTAATCCTGAAACACATACATATGTCCCTTTCCACACAAAGATCTTTCCTAACCATAAAATACGGCTTGTTCTCCGAGTCCAGTTCAATGTCCACGTTGACCTTGGTCTTCTGCTTGTCTCCAATCTCCAGTCCCTTCACGGACATCTCTCGATGCAACTCGGATGGATCCAGCCCTTCTGGAAAATACAAATCCATTCTTATCCCAATGCACAAAGCCCTCTTATAAAAAATAAAACGATTCTTATCCAATGACTAAAGTCATGTGATAAAAACAAAACTATTCTTATCCCAGAGCATTAAGCATTCTGGAACAACAAAATTATTCTAAACCCCAAGGAATAGTTTTCTGAAAAAAGCTATTCTTATCCAAAGCATAAAGACTTCTAGAAAAAAAAACCAAAAAAATAACCCATTCTAACCCCAATTCATAAAGCGTTCTAGAAATCAAATGCATTCGTACTTCAATGCATAAAGTCTTTCGGAAAAACATATGCAAATTAATCATTCCTGCACTGCCAAGCATATTCGTCCCGTCGATCCTTACAAATCAAATCTATCTTACTTCCGGAAAGCGCTACCAAACAATGGTTAAAATTACACAAAGTTACTTCGCATTCCATGCCAAACAATAACTTCTTGACAGAAATTGTAAAACAATTGTTCTCGACACTCTTGTTCTGAAGTACTCATTGACTCCACCTGAATAATGCCCGTAGCCCCCGTCTTCATCACAGTCGCGCAGCCTCGCTTCTCTAGAGTGGAGCAGCCAAATGTCCGCCAGACGTATGATGTCATCAGCAGAGGGCGCAGCTTCCCAGAGAAAGATATGGGAACAGTGACCCGTTCTCGCAAGTATCCGCCTTAATTACAAGACAAGAAGCATCAAATTCAAAAGGGTAGTGTTCAATTAGCTAAGCAAACCTCTTCTTGAAACGGAGCCTAGCATAGGAGAAACATCATCTCCTATGCTAGGCGCCGTTCCGACTGAGTGCGGCGAAGGCGTCCGAAAGCGCGCCCGAGCTGCTGACTGGTCGACAAGCCGAAGAGAAGCGCGAAATGCGACAGCATGCTTGCTATCATCACGCATTGCGCCAACAGATCAAAGCAACAGATCAACTGCAACTTTCCACCAATAAACAAACAAGCCTTTTCTAATAAAAGTAATAAGGAACACAAAAAAACCTTGAAAAGGAGGACAACTCTTGGCTCAGTTGTTCTTGGCGTTGTAGCTGAGGCAGCGGGCACCGGCTTCAAACTACGAGTAAGATGGGCGACCCATCGAACTTCCTGACAAACGAATCTGCAATCGACTTTAGTAAGCATTCAGTCGTCAATGAACAAACAGACAAGGACATTTTAATGTTTCCAAGGAACACAGCCAACAAGTTAGCATAATTCCCATAATTTCGAAATCCTGTTAATTAGACTTGAAAAATCCTGTTAATTAGACTTGCGAAGTCCTGTTAATAAGTCTTGCGCACGAAATTCCTGTTAAAAAGACTTTCGCCCCGCGAAAGCCTGTTAATGAGCCTTTGCTTGTGCACAATCCCATCAATCAGCCTTTTTTCTTTCACAATCCTTTTAATAAGACTTTATTGTCGAACAATCCTTTTAATAAGCTTATTTCCATTTACTGAGGAGTTCATAGTCGAGAGAGAAACGGTAAGATCTGCAAATGGGCCAAAAGAAAAAAAGACGAATGTAGAACCGTACCAAGAATGTTATGAGACCGAAAAAGAGAAAAATTCATCCAATGAGAGGCAGACGGAGAGACAGAGAAAAAAGTGAGCAACAGAAAAAAATAGAGTATGCAGAGAATAGAGAAAGCGGAAGATAGAGAGAAGAAAGATGTATCAAAGGGTACCAGTAGATCTATCACAATTTCCTCCTTGCAAGCATCGCAACTCAAACTTCTTTGCCAAATACCAAATGGCTTTACCACTTTGTGAGGCTGTTCATGCGGTTTGTGCTAATCAAAGAAACTTAACTAACTGGAAACAATTTTGTCATAGCTCCGCGACAAAGAATGTTCAGGGTATCATTCCAGTTCTTCTTCGTCATAATAAAATAGTTAAAAAAATCTTTAAATGCTTAATAAAATATAAATTTCAAAATATATTGGATTCGGAAGAAATATAAGAAAACGTTGACTTGAGTCAACTCGTTAAGAGAAGCGGGTGGATCAGATTGGCATGCTAGATATGCCGTCCACCCTCTGGCTATCAATATCATATCAAATAAATTAGCTGATGTGTCGTTTACGGTGAGATCATTCATTCTTACTACATGCTGAGCCATAACCAGTTCTAGTGTAAATTACTAATTACTCAAATTTGCAAGTAAAGCTGCAAAATAGTAAAAAAAAACTCAGAGGTACGAATCATGGACTCTTTACTGCGCTCATCACAAATATCGAAGTTCAGTCAATTCAGTCTATACAGCAACTACACTGAGCGACTCGTCGTTTCATTTCTGTTTTCATTACGATTACAGCTCTCAATCAGTTCATCGAGATGACTTTGCCGAAATACTGGCACTGATGAGTTCTCGAGGTGACCTTGGTGGTGAGAGAACGGCACAAGTTGTTCTGATTCTCTCCTCTCTCTCTCTCTCTCTCTCTCTCTCTCTCTCTCTCTTTCTCTCTCTCTCATTCTCTCTCTCAAGATTCGCGTGCTCTTGTGACGTCAGTAAACGACAGAGATAGGCACAATTTAAAGCGATCAAAACTTGCTCTGCTAATTGATCATTCTGTATTGTGTTTTCCAGCATATAACATTTTCATCTCGATTTCTTTTTTCTCTTGCGACGTACTGCATGCAATACATATGTAATGTATTTAAGTAAGTGACTCTTTCTCTCTCTCTCTCTCTCTCTCTCTCTCGCTCTCCGTCTCTCTATCTGCTTTTATCTCTCTTCCCTCTTTATTTTGCAGCCAGTACAATATGTTGAAAAGGATAGTCCAGAACTACTCCGCGAATATAGCACAACTGTGGACATCAAGAGATGTTGCTTCTAAAAATAGGTCATAAGCATGTGTAGGTCATAATAATATAAATGTACCTCTTTGATAGACAATACTGCTGACAATCTTTTTTTCAATTACACCCGACAGAAGGTGGATCATTTGTCGAAAGCCACATGAAGTATTTATGAGCATTTTGAGCTAGTAAAACCACCGGGAGCATCTTGGCAATTGAAAACTCCCTGAATTCCGTTGACTGTCCTGCCTAAAAGTTAAAAAAAGTAAAAGTGAAATAAAGCTTTTGAAAGCGCAACATAAAAAAAAAGAAAACCTAAAAAATTAAAAGTTAAGTGTTATTACTAAACGACTGTAAAACTATATTATTAATCCCCCCAGCTTGTGATAAACAGTCTGGGAAATTATCTTTCCGATAGTTCACATTTGTAATAAAAAGGTCTGAAAATAAATTAAATCCGATCATTCTTTTATTCGTGGAGTACACAACAGTAAGCGATAGACAATTATTAGGCGCGCTCTCTTTTTTCTTCGCTACTTTTCCTGCGTCCGCTCGCAGAGGTCGTCGACATTACGGAAGCCGGCATTTAGGAATAGCTGCTGCCGGGCGAACAGCTAGAAGATTGGCTATGGATTAAAGAAGATAAAGGTGGCATCAATATAATTAACATAATTTGCCTTGGTTCTTTTCCTCTTACATAATTCAAATTTAATATGTTGAAGGGAGCACAAAACTCAACCGTGGCCTACACATTTCAAGTTATTGGACTACTACAGTCGCATCTCGCTAAAATTACTGCTCACCATCAACAGTCCCAGGCAAAAAGGCGCGAATTCAAAACGTGAGTTTTTGGTTAGTTTAAAAACCTGGAGAGATGTGGCCGAGCAGAGGCGACTCCCGCGACAGAACGGCAGCTGCGCGGTGCGATCGACGCCGTTGTAGAGGAGACGGAAGAAGAGGTCGCGGGAGGCGTAGCGCTTGTTAGGCCGGTAGATCTGTCGAGGATATGCTACGGGATTGCTTGTGTCGGTACCAACAGTATACTGGGGTTTACTATGTTATTTTACAGTATTCTAAGGTATCCAATTGAATCCCAATTCTAATATAACCCCTCGGTAAGTAGATCTGGGCAGGACATTTTATTCTTCTTGCTAGTATTATTCCAGTAGAACCCTTCCCGCGCTCAAATTGTTCCTCTCCATTGCAAAGAAACTGAAAAGTAGTGCTTCAATGTACTTGACGATTATAGACGAGCATCCACATTGTAATTGATAATTTTAGCATTGTATATCCTCATGCACTTCCTCGAACTATCGCCAGTTGCGTTTGCCTACCACTTATCGCAATTATCACCATTTAAACCGCCGGGCTCATAAGTTATCAAAATATTTTTGGGTGTAATAAATTATTATTATTATTATCTCAGCTCTCAGCGCTCCATCTGCTAATTTCTTTCTCCGCCTTCATTCTATATTTGTAGTCGCAATCTACACTGAAGTCAATGCTAAGATAAGTCGGCTAGAGCGACTAAATGAGCCAAGTGGACCCTCGCGGTACGGTAGCTCACCTCAACCACAATCCGGGACGCATAGGGCGGCGTGTCGAGGAAGGCGAGGCCAAGGACGCGCAGGATCGGCGCGACTGTAATGTCGTGGCCAGAGAAGATCTGGTAAACAAAATTGACTACTTTTTTAACAGAATTGCTAATTTGGTTTTAAAAAAAGTTTAAAATAAGATCGTTCAATGCTTAACTTATTTTTTTCGTAATTCAAAGCCTACGAGTAAAAAGCAATAAATGCTGAGACTCGCTATTTTTCATAGGGAACAAAATGATATTACGATGCAATTACGAGACGCGAATTGTTTGGTCCTTCTGTTGAACCAACATGAAACTCAAATATTCTTATATATTTGAATTTATCTGTCATTGACGCATCTCTCTGAATCACACTCTCTCTCGCCCCTTGTGAGGCAAAAAGGCGCGAATTCAAATGCGAGTTTTGGGTTCGGTACCTTGATGCTCCTGTCGCTAGCGTTCTTCGCCAGCTGCTCAATCTGGTCGGCTAGCTCGCCAAGGATGGCCTGAGCCTCGGCGGCCATTACTCGCCGCCCGCGGCCATCGTAGAACATCTGCTGGCCGCGCCTTGACATCTCAGCAGTCAGCTGTAATGAACTAACAAGCATGTATGTAGTACATACATACTTGTAAGTTCATATCTACACATCTCTCCCTACCATTACAATTTATCTCTCTATCTCTCTCCCTGACACGTGCATTCGCTCTCTCTCTCTCGTCCCTCGCCCTTCCGTTCCCCCTCACCTCCGACATGAGCTGCTCGCTCACGCACTCGCCATAGAAAGTGCACGGCAGCGGGCGATGGCGGCAAGCGTAACTGGAATTCAGTGAGTAATTTCAAATATTTTGTCATGATAACACTTCAAGATTTTCGATCCAAAAGAAGAAATATCTTTCAATTTTTGTTTAAAAGATCAAGCATATGTATGTACATAGAATGTAAGTGTAAGTATGAGCAATAATGCTAGCGCACCGTCCGAGCATGATGTCCATGTACTCGAAGGGGTCGTGGCGCGCGGCGGTCGCTGAGATGTTCTTGAAGATTCGCTCGGCACGCGCAAAGATCGGACGAGGTGACTCGTTCAGCCAGAAGAAGTACGAGTCCTGAGCAGAATATTATGGTTACAGTAAGCCATCAGAAGTTGATTTCCTGAGGGGACCAATTACAGTTTGCGTGAGGTTCGGTATATATGTGAGTGCAAGTCTGGTCAGATCGAGAGCATGATAACGCGCCTTTTTGCTTCTACACTGCGCCTCGAGCACACGTACCGTGTTTATGCCATTGCTAACGCACACCGTACAAGGTTGTCCAATTGAGTCACGCCACCGCGTTGCGGTCAAGTTATACTTACCAGCGCGTATTTCCGTCGAAAGTCCTCCGCCTTTGGACAGACGCACTCTGGCCGCGTGCACAGGAAGTAGTCGGCAGACCACGTGATTGGCAGCTTTGAGATGACGTCACTGAATTTATTTATTTACGATTATTAAGTCATTAGTGGTTGTCAACATTTTCACAAGCTTATTAGTCTTGCCCTATAATAATTCATGGACCAAAAAAATCTGAATAAATGAAGTCGATTTTCGAACCGAAGCGGAAATAGAAAGCCGGCCGCGAAGGCGATCGCCGACTGGAATGTGCGCGTGTAGTTCGAGGCGACGACAGATGCTGTCAACGGCGCTCCGGCTGAAGATTTTTGATATGTAAATTGATTAAGCAACCTTATCAATGATCATTAATTTGGATTAACGAAGAAAATCCACAAGAACTAAAACAAGATTAATTCGATAAAAAAAGCTACAGAAAGTCATGTCACTTTCTTGGTTTATTGCCATTTAAGCTGGAAAGTTAGCAAATTAAATTGAGTAAAATATATATAAAAAAAACCATTGACCTTCGCCGTCGAAGAGACGCGATGTGGCGTAGCGCAGCTTGAGGAAGCTGCCGAGGCGGTGGAGTTGAAGAGCACCACCCGCGGTCATCTCCTCCTCGTCGCATTGTCTTCTGGGAGGGAAAGAGAAAGAGAGAGAAGTAAAGTGGGAGAGAGCGAGAATGAGAGAGAACGAGAGAGAGAGAGAGAGAGAGAGAGAGAGATGGAAACAGTGAGAAAGAGAAAGAGAGAGAACGAGAACGAGAGAGAGATAGATACTGTGAGAAAGAGAGCGAGAGAGAGAGAGAGTGGATATAAACGATAGAGAGAGAAAGAGAAAATAAAATACAGGAAAAAGACCGACATCTCCGGATACTTCCTTCGATCCGCGTAGTTAGCAGCGACCTCTACGAAGGCTCTGAAATCTTCAGAGTCAATGGTCGATGAGAGATCTGCGAAGGCGCGGGCGTCCTCGTGGCGGAAGGGAGAGCAGGTGGGACGCCAGCTACAAGAGAATGGATGAGAATGTAGAGAGAGAGAGAGAGAGAAAGAGAGAGAGAGAGAGAGAGAGAGAGAGAGAGAGGAAGAGAGGGAGGGAGTGATGAGAGAGAGATGAGAGAAAGGTAGGGAGAGAGAGAAGATAAATATAAATGTGCATGAATGTTCTATTATTTTTAATGGGAAAAAGCGAGGAACAGGGGGAGGGGGGGGGGGGTGAAAAACCCTGGCTGCGCGGCTGCCGCCTCAATATCTGCATCGACGACTAGCTCGGCGAGTGTCCTTAATCATTAATCTTTCCCTGAAGATAATACTTCACAATTTTTATTCAACATTATCAACAATATGTATTTCGAATATTTATGTATAATAGTGTGGTGTAATTGGAAAATAAACCCTCACTGATTTCTTATTTGCTCTGACAGATAATCGGAGAGGAGAACGCCGGCCGGGGACCTGTACAAGGATTAAATGAGGGAATTTTTTTAACGAAATAAAGAAATAAATGCCGGTTCAAAAAAATGCTTGAGAATGCAATGCACATACATATATAAATCTACAAATTTACCTCTCTCCATGCCTGAAGACAATGGCCAAGCCCGCCAGGTCATAGTCCTTTTCGGGAATGCCGCATCCCTCTGCGCCCGTCACTTGGACCTCGGAAAAGCCGCAGAGCTGGCTGATCAGACCCTGAGGTGGGCCGAAGGCGATCTGCTGAACTTGCTGAACTTGTTGTGCTTGCTGCTGATATCCTTGTTGCCAGACGGCGTCCGCGACTGAAAGAAGCCTTAATTCTTTTCTCAACATTTCTCGCTTGTTAGACTGGTGATATTGAGGAAAGTGGGATCTTCAAATTATGAGATATGATTATCTGAACGATTGCTTCTTTTTGCAGTAGGCACATACATTTCTCTTATAGTAAAATGGCCGCCTGAACATCTCATCACCCACAATGAACATTTTCAATTTATGATATGTACATATGTATAAAGGCAAAAATATTATTTAAAAAAAGAAAAATTTTAAAAAAATCAGTAACTGACTGACATGAGATGGCGAGAAGCAAAAGTGCGGAGATGTATCGGAGCGAGCGCATTTCGATGTGAACTGGCAATATTTCTCTCTTCACTCTCTGCCTCTCTCTTCTCTCTCTCACTCTCTTTCTCTCTCTCTCATACTTGCCCTCCTGAATTGAAATCTGTCGTCTGCTGCAGCTTGTTCTTATTCCTCTGCGGGTAACTAGCAAACGCTAAGATGCTGCGCACACAGTGACTGAAGGTAAGTTGGCGGTAAAAAGTATGCAAAACATGCCTGTGCATGCCAAGGTTTAGGATCGTATTGAGAATAATGACGTGTTCTCTAGACTGCAAAAGACCAAATCTATATAAAAAATATATTGTGAAAGATTAAACTTTTAAAAAGTGAGAGAGAGCGGGTAATTTCAAACGCATATTAGTGAGCTTTCAACTAGGAGTTATTCTTACGGCATGAATATGTACATACTATATGTATGTATAAAATATTGTTGCAAAACTGTGCTACTTGCTGTGCTCATAAACACATTTGCTTCTTCCCGGAAAGCTGTGATCCTTAGAAGAGACCAACGAGAGCTTACGCTGATAACCCCTCATCTCTCTCTCTCTCTCCCTCTCTCTCTGTCTCTTTCTCTTTGTCTATCTCGCTCTCTCTCTTTCTCTTGCTCTCTCTCCTTATCTCTCTCTCTTGCTCTCTCTCCTTATCTCTCTCTCTTGCTCTCTCTCCTTATCTCTCTCTCTCTCTCGCTCTCTATCCTTTATCTCACTCCTTGATTCGGCATTCCAACTGCTTTTTAGTTGAGGCCAAACGAGCTTATGACTTGTGTGCTCTTTGTATTTGATCACGTTTGTGCATTGTCGGGGGCAGTCAAACATTTAGAGAGAGAAAGAGAGAAAGAGAGAGAGAGAGAAAGAGAGAGAGAAAGAGAGAGAAAGAGAGAGAGAGAAAGAGGGAGAATGAGAGGAAGAGGGAGATAGAGAGAGAACACGTTGTAGATCAGTGGCATGTAATAGATATGCCTTGTTGGCTCTGGAAGGTGAGAGCACAGTGAAAGAGAGAAAGAGAGAGTGTGTGTGTGAGAGAGTAAGCGCGACAGAGAGAGAGGGAGAGAGTGAGAGAGAGAGGGTGAGAGAGAGGGTGAGAGAGAGATGTGTGTGCTTAGTTCAGCACTCTCTTTCTTGGCCGGCTCTCGAGTAAAGACACTTACTCAAACCAAATTAGATCACAATCTGCTCCTTAGTAGTCTATCAGATAAGCGTCCCTCGTGTCATCCGTTCGTGGCTCGAGAATCTTCCGTTATCAGCAGCAGCAGCTCATTTCCATGAAAGGGTCTTGTGGCAAATAAAACTGACGAAAAAAAAGCTTTTGAACTTTCGTCCCGCAACATTTTAAAGAAGGTACAAACGAAAATATTTGACGAGCATCCCAAGTAAGAGGAATAAAATGCGCATAATATTCATGTACTTGTACTTACTTGAACTTTATTTACGCACAGATGTAGAGGTATGTAGCAAATTAGTTATATAACTTTAATTTACATATACATTCTTGCCATTCGAATTAAAAAAAAAAGTCATCGCTCTTTTTCCAAGTGATAATTTTGTTTTGTGAGCTGCTGCATTCAGATTCCTTATGTCACTCTGCTCAATCAAACGAAAGCATTCTATTTTTCTAGTGCCAATTAATTGATTCCATTAATAAGGTACGAATTAAAAAAAGACAACTGGGAATGGGTTAATTAATAATTTCTTGAAAACATTTGCAAATAAAGAGATCTAAATGTCATCTTTATCGTGTGGGATTCATGCGCTTTAAATGTGTCAAGTAAGAAGAGATTTAAAGATCATAGTAGTTATCGTGGGACGCATGCGCCCTCTTGATCGCCGTAGAAGCGTGAGAGGCAGAGCATGCCGTGTGGGCACATGTTGTGAGGGCAGGCTGCGAAAGCACCAAGGAAAGATTAAATGAGCTAAAAACTCACTTTTGAATTCGCGCCCTTTTGGCTTGACACAACGGCAAGAAAGCATATGATTTAGAGAGACTCTTGACTATGTACCATAGTCAAGATAATCAAATAGATTGCGGTTGTATTTCGTGCTGTACTAATTGTAAATCAAATTGCGTAGATGTGTTCTGAGAACAGGTTGCGAAAGCACAAGGAAAGAAATATAAACAATAATTTATCGTTTGTTCGCTTATCGGGCCAATGTGCTGATGCAAAACGGGTCACTATCAACAATATTATAATATTCTTTCAACTTTTATAGCATTTTCGATATCGCCAAGGATTGTTTGCTAACAGATATTCGACAAGGTGGTGCAATAAAGTTTCGCACGAAACGTTACCGTGACCTATTTGAATTTCCTGACCATTCTGTCTCTGAAAAATGCTCTCACGCCTTTGTACCAGGCAAAAAGGGCGCGAATTAAAAAAATTGGTTTTTGGCACTTTTAATCGATATATTTTCAGTATGTGTTCGTAAAAACATGATTCCAACTTTTATTCGAGTCCATGGTTGCGGCGTCGAACATCTTGTCACGAAGGCAGCAGAGGCCAAAGTCGTCGACGGCGCCGAAGTCGCAGTGGAAGCCGGGCGGGCACTGCGACTCCTTGCTCTCGCATGCTAGAGATGGAAAGTTGTTCTTTTGACATTCTTATATAGACAAACTGTGAATATCTTTCAATACTTTTCTCTCATTTCTCTCTCTTCTCTCTTTCTTACTTTCTTTCTCTCGTCTCTTTCGTCTTTCTCATCTCTCTCTCTCTCTTTTCCTTTCTCGCTCAAACTGACGCCCTCCATCCGGTATAGCATGTGGACAGCCGGCATGCACTGCACGACTGACAATGAGCAGAGTGATGGTCAGACAAAGGAGGAAGGGGGCATCCGGTGAGGAAGTCGCCATCTTGACCTAGCTAGTCCGTTCGTTTAATTTCTTACTTATGTTTAAGTGAGCCTCTCTGTAAGGATCAAGCTGCCCTCAATGGGGACCTGCCCCGGCGCAAAAAATTCGATTCAGTTATCCAAAATTTAATTAGTTGTACCTATACGCACTGTAAGGAAAATTAGTAGATCAATTTTATTATAAAATTTTTTTCCTTGTCTAGGCATGAAAAAGTAAGGAAAAAGTCTAATTCGCCATAACTTTCTTTAATAGCAATATTTTTCAATTTTCTTTTTTTTATTGGCATCCCCGTCGAATTCTAAACAAGAGACCTTTAAATGTCTTTCGAAAAATATTTCATTTTCATATCGAAAAATTATTTTATATATTTCAATTTGACCGTTGAATACCTTATACTCAAAACGTTTTGGGTACTATATCTCAAATTGTAGAGCATTAAAAACTGTATAACATTTCTTCTTTTCGTTTAGCCTGGATATCCCCTAAGCTGTTAAAAATGGGCTCAAATAGGGGCACCTCGGTGATGAACGATTCAAGGAATGCGTAAAGAAATGGTTAAATTCTTGTTTAAACATCTCCGAGGTGCCCCTATTTGAGCCCATTTTTAACAGCTTTGGGGACATCCAGGCTAAACGTAAAGAAGATATGTTATACAGTTTTTAATGCTCTACAATTTGAGATATAGTACCCAAAACGTTTTGAGTATAAGGTATTCAACGGTCAAATTGAAATATATAAAATAATTTTTCGATATGAAAATGAAATATTTTTCGAAGGACATTTGAAGGACTCTTGTTTAGAATTCGACGGGGATGCCAATAAAAAAAAGAAAATTGAAAAATATTGATTTTGAAGCGAGATACATCAAATCACAAAATATCCATACATTTAACTATTCACGCAAGAATATTTTTGGAAAAAAAAGTTTTATCATTTATTCTTGTTACTGGGGCCCAGTGCCATGTCCGACAACGTTTTCGCTCTCGAAATCGAACATCTGGATCTGGGGCAGGCCCAACTGGAGGCATACAGAGAGGCTCTCTTAATAAGAGCAACTAAAAATTTATACAATATGCAGCAAATGCAAAAAAAAAATGCCTTGCGAACAACACGAACACACAGCGTAAGTTGTCAACGTATGATATCTTCCGAATATGAGACATCTCAAATCTTCAATCTTCTTCGGTATTTTATCGCTCATCTTGCTTTTCTCTCTCTCTCTCTCTTTCTCATTTCTCTCTTTCTCTCCCCCCCCTCTCATTTCATATATCTTCCTCTCCCGAACACAGTCATAGCATCCATCCGATTATCCTTATTTGCTAGTCTTCTCAATTCGGATCCCTCTTAATCCACACACTCTTCTTAATTAGGAATTTGGACGAGCACGATAGAGGAAATATATTTTTCTTATTGAAAAGAATTTTTATAGTATTTATAGCCAAAGACTTGTTTCCATTGTGTACGAGATGAAAGAATTGCATACAATCCCTAATAAAGGAACACGGTACGCATAAACATGTTTTTCACGCCTTCACGAAGATGCTTTGAGTGCTAAAGGATAGTCATGTTTAGAAACACAACAGCCTTGTAGCAATGTATGCATAAATTGCAGCTAACAAATAGTTTTCAAATAAATACAAAAATAAACATTATCGTCAACGAAAAGATAGATAAGCTTTGGCGAAGAAGAATGTAGCAAGTGGACATCGCTCCATGTCGGAACGACTGTGAAAAAGAGGAAGAAGAAGAAGAACTAGAAAAAAGTATAAGAAAGGGAGAGAGAGAGTCGGAAAGAGAGGGAGAGAGAGAGAGAGTGAGAGAGCAAGAGAACGAGTGAAGTGTGCCATTGTACCTTTAGGAATGATATTTGCATCTTCATTAGTTAGAAAAAAAATGCATTAAAAAATAAAAATTTAATTTTTTCTTAAATTTATAATATAAAAAAAAATCGAACAAATTTTCTTTTGGGCAGCTGGTTCTCAGCTGCTGCCGGAATTAATAATATGTTGGCACGGATTAAAAAAGAATCGGCTTGGAGCACTGTTGTGAAGTGATTGTGCTTTTACCTTTGGACGAGCTGATGCGCATTGCTGATTACTCGATAGGTGAGGCACTTGGTGCGAGTGGGTTTTTAACTTAAGAAAAAACCACATCACTTCTCTGCACTCTCCTAATGGCCTACTTACATATTTTTCAGACGTGCCATGACCTCTCGAGATGAATAATTTCGCTTCTTCGATACTCACTTGTTGCGCTTTTGGCCGTGCCGTGTTTGGTCACGGTCGGGTTCGGGTGACCTTGTGTAGGTTTTTTTTACTTTACTTTCACATCTTAGTGAAGCAAGTTGTGAGTGAATAAGACTTTACATGGCTTCATTCTTGTTACCTCTCTAACATGCACATATTAGACATATGTAGAAAGAGAGATATCAAAGGCTACCATGAGCCTTAAATAATATTTTTCGAGCACTAGATTCCTGACAATTCCCTGGCTAGTTTGAATTAAAAAATGGTTTTTAGCATCCCATGTTTACTGCTTACTTTCCATTGTCAATCCATTCAGTTCTCGCTTCAATCTCTTCAACTCGTCTGCTCATTTTGCTGGAGTACAAAGAAGAAAGATTATAGTGTTCTTTTTGTATTTATAAAATTCATTGGAAACCTTTTTTGGCATAATTATTAGAAGAGAGAAAACGCAACGTGTGTAGGTTATGATGATGAAAATAGCCAGTTGCCAGATGAATGCATGCTTATGGATCGCGCGGTATAAGTGAAAATGCTATCCAACTTGCCACGTCCATGTTCAGGGCTAGAAATAGGGAATAAATTTCAAAAGGTAGAATTTCAAAGTGATGAAATCATTTCCTTCAGGTACAGAGGCCAGCGGCCGTAGTAAAGTGTCGCTTTTTTGGGGGGAGAACTGGCGGGACCTCCCCGACCCGGCAACTTGCTCCGGCACCTTCATCCCCCTCCACCCGTCACCTTCTGCCGGGAGGACGGCAGCATTTCTGAGGATGCATTACTGAGTCACCTTGTTTCTGTCAACATTTCCTTAGAGAAACCAAACAAGACTAGCATAGCGCAGAAGGTAGCGCGCGCAACATCGGGGTTGTATTTTTTTCAGTTGTTTTTCATTCTCCAACTTACTTATAAGATTATTCAGTAAGTAATGCGTTGTTCAAAACAAGATGAAATAGAAAATTACAGATAATTTAATTTTAATTCAGACATTTTAGTATGACAGATGCACGGCAGAGGTAAATGTTGAGAGTTTAAGAATAATAAAAAGTTTAAGATCTGAAGTTACAGTAAGGAAAGTGTCTCAGTTGATGTTAAAAGAGTATAAGAAAATCACTGCATTCTTTTATTACTTTTCCTTATTTCAGATGGTTATGAGTGGGCCTGGCCGCAAAAACTGCGCTTCCAAGCGTTCGCAGGGAAACAGCGATGCCAGCCATCAGTGAGGCTGCGCCTCGAACCTGCGGACTAACCTGCGGCGCGCAACCTATACTTGACGGCTTTTCGACCAAAATTTTTCTCTGCGCAACGCTATTTCGCTGTATGATACTATGTATGTGTTCCTGGAATGTTGGCTAACTGCCAAAAAAGTATATTTCGAAAGTTTTACTGCTCAACGTGAATTATACACAGCTCTCTGTAGCTCATTACAATGCTCTTACTTTGTTCAATTCATAGGTATAGAGAGAGAATCTACTTTCGGTCTCTTTGTATGTGAGTTAATGTGTTTAAATGGAAAGGAACGTTTAAACGCACAAATGTTGGCATTGTGCCACAAAATAAATGCATTGTAGATACGTTCAATGGATACGAAATAATGTAAATTTTTGCAGAGGGACAGAGGAATGCGAGAAGAAGAGAGACAAATAGAGAGAGAGTGGAAAAGAGTGTTGTAAGTGTTTATATTTAATGTTCTTTCATGTGTTTGGCTGCATGTTTGGTTTTCATTTGCTCCGGAAAAGTCCGATCTCCCGGAGAATTCTTCGAGGACAGAGACATCGAGAGAGTATAAAAAACTGAGAGACAAAAGTTGCCAGGCGGGGGAAATTTGCGACGCTATGACCATAGCGTCGCAAATCTCCTCCACCCGGCAGGTCGTGTCTCTCACTTTTAAACACTCTCTCGCTGTCTCTGTCCTTCTGCGAGGGTGGCCGGACATCATTTTGCCGGGTGGAGGGTGGGGGAACCCCGCCAGATCTGGCGGGAGACGCGTCAGAGACAGAGAAATAGGGCATTTTCGTGAGAGAATCAAACGTTTCCAGGTGAGGGAAGCCCCGGGAGTTCTCCCCCCAAAAAAACGACACTTTGCTACGGCGGCAGGTGATTGAGAGATAGAGAGCGAGAGAGACAGAGAGAGAGAGAGAGAGAGAGAGAGAGAGAGAGAGAGAGAGAAAGAGAGAGTGTACCCGCGCATGCTGGCAAGCTTGAGCGGCGGAATAGATAACAATTAAAAGTAACAAAGTATAAACACAAAAAAGTATTAAAAAACCGGAAAAACTCAATGTAATAACTATGCGTGGGATTCAACGCAAAATATCCATGACCGTTCATGAACAATCGTAAGAAGCTGTGCATGAACTACAACAAAAAAAGAACGAAAAATTAGGGCAGTGGAAAAAAGCACAAACAAGTCAAATAAACGACGAACAGGAGACATGGAGAGTGACAGGAATCTGAAATGAAAGGACGGGGGGGGGAAGGGGGATCGAGGGGATGGCGCTTTCAAGAACGCCAACAAAAGAGCACAATCTCTAAATATTTAAAGCTCGAAAGGCGCAATATCGCCTCCTTGTTCCCAGAGAGGAAATTCTAGATCGTTTTGTCGTGACGGTGAGAGAGACTAGGGGGGGGGTAGATTCTTGATGAACTGAACCGACTACATGGAGTAGTAGTTCCTATATACGTCCATGGAGAAAAGTGCACGATGCCGGTTTAGCATTGCCATCAGACTCTGCTGCTGCTCGAATGGCGACGTATGGGAGGCGAGATAGGCGCCGGCGGGGAGCTGCACATTGCGCGCCTTTTCTCTGCGCGGTCGAAAAAAGTATCGTGAAGCATCAACAGGAGCCCTAACCGCAGATCCTCGAGGTCGACCCCGGCCCCGACCACGGCCCCGGCTGAGGTCGACCACCCCTGCATGTGCGGCAAACGCATCGGGGTACGAGGCCCCTCCAGACACATCGGTTCCCTCCGCAGGCACCTGACCGAACGGCAACAATCCAGCAGGGTTGATGCTCAAGACATTGGCCTGGCTCATGACGAGGTCCGTGTCCTACAACAAATATATCAATAAACAAATAAGTTAATATGTTGATAAATAATTAAGTCAAAGAGAAAATAATGAATAAGTAAACAAACAAATTCATTAAGCGCAACCTTGTCTACGAAATCGATGGAGAACTTTACGAGAGCCGCGGCGGCGTACCAAAGATGTTGCAGGCCGAGAGAGCGAACGAGCGACGCGGTGCCTGACTGCGCAGGCGGGGCAGCATTTTCGAAGGCAGCCACGGCGCGGCGGGCATCCGCCATCCACGCGGCCAACTTTATTTTTTGAGTTGAATTTAAACGATTTTCATAAATCCTGACATAGTGATATGTAAGCGACTGTTTTTTTATGGAAAACTACTAGCATTTTTAAAGTGAAGAGCTTGACAAATATTTTGGCGCTAAAATAAGAACGAACTCAGAAATAACTACAGTACCGACAAAAAGTCTATGAACTTTTGGTTTTTCATTCATAATTTTCTTCAACATGTATGAAATTTAATGAAATTTTCAGGGTTGCTTCTTTGAAATAATAGATCTCCAGTAGCAGAATATTTGATTCATTGATCCACTGCAGAGCGAAATAAAAATCAATAACTCAAATTACCCGGGTTGCACATTTAGGCATGCTGGACAAAATGGTTTATTTCTTCGATATTCGGCTAAATTTTATTGGATAAATGGTTGAGATGTATTCTAGAACATCTCTGCGATAACTGTTTGGTCTGGTCGCTACTTAATCACATGTTTTTGCATGTTTCCAGCCCCCAGTACCCGAACCATGCAGGCGGCCTGAGATGCAGAAGGTTCAGGAGGAAAAAGTCGATCTTTTACTGCAATATCTAGAGTAATAATGATGTCCATATACTCGGAGGTGATCATTGAACTAATTCAGACGGTTACCTGATCTGTGGAAATAAGATGCTAACTATTTATTCACACTTTGGATGCGGCGGTCAACTTTTGTCCGAGGCGCTAACATGCTAAAACTGATCTTCTGCAGGAGTCCGTATTGCAAAAACGTTTTTACCTATCTATAACGATAGTTAATAGGCTTTTCCACGTTCAGAATCCCTATTTCATCCCTGGCTTCATGAAGCCACCAAGACAGTAGATCGTTTGACGGCACCATGGCATAGAATAGTATGGTGTATTGGACATCATTGTATTTTAAAACAATCAAAACATTAAACTGGCTAATTGGGCTTAGACTATTGCAGAACACTCTGATGTATAAACTAAAGTGATATTTGATTCGATCTGAAACATTTTCCAGTTTAGTTTTCCGCTTTTTAAGCTCCGCATTACTCAACGCCAGGAGTTCATTCAAACGATCTATTGTATCTGGTACCCTCATAGATCCTGGCAAGAAATAAGGCAAAAGAACATGTAAAAGACTTTTAACTATCACTTGAGACAGGCAAACCCGTTTTTGAAAATCAGACTCCCGCGTAGCATCACTTTAAGTTGGTCCTGACCGTTGACGAAAGTTGGCCACAGTGGTCATCGCGTGCTCAAACAGTTAGAATGTAATTTTCACAGCCCTAGTAACCATGTGAATATGTTCGATCATGCTCTGCGAACAAATGGGCATCATGATTACTATAGATAGATATTGCAGTAAAAGTTCGACTTTATCCTCCTGAACCTTCTGCATCTCAGGCCGCCTGCACGGATCTGGTAGTCGCTACTTAATCACATGTAAAAACATGTGATAAATTATCGACTAGACCAAAAAGTTATCGCAGAGATGTTCTAAAATACATCTCAACCATTTGTCCAATAAAAATTAGCCGAATATCAAAGAAATAAACCATTTTGTCCAGCACGCCTAAATGTGCAACCCGGGTAATTTGAGTTATTTCGCTCTGCAGTGGATCAATGAATCCAATATTCTGCTACTGGAGATCTATTATTTCAAAGAAGCAACACTGAAGATTTCATTAAATTTCATACATTTTGAAGAAAATTATAAATGAAAAACCAAAAGTTCATAGACTTTTTGTCGGTACTGTAGTTGAAAAATCCAGACAATGAGCATCTTACCCGATTCAGATCCTCTGGCATCGCGCTGACCTTCTCGAGGAGAGCGATTGTGGGACTGAGAAGACGCATCTCTTGCTCGGATGTGCCGTTGGCAAGGAGAAGGGTATTTGTCTTGAAATTTAAAAAAAAGAATCTTTATTCTTCAATTGAGCCATACGTGCGAATTTTGAAATTCATCATAGCTGAATTGTATCAATTGTGAAATCGAAAGAGAAGAATGCCTAATAATTAATGGTGCGGAAAAGACAATAAACGAAGTGAAAGAATTGAAATTGCGCAAAATTTTCAGCTATTGGAGTATCGAACAGACCACGGCGGCGTGTTCTGCGATGCGAGCCAGAGAACTGCGAAGTTCTTGTTCCCTTCTTAGAAAGAACGCGATCGAGTTCTACAACATGTCAAACAAAAATGCACATAAAATGTGTAATATTTTTAAAATAAATATTTACATAGAAATTAATTTAAAAAAAATAATTAAGCGCCACCTTATCTACAAGATCGACGGAGAACTTGCCGAAAGCGGCAGCCGCGTACCAAAGATGCTGCATTCCGAGAGAGCGAACGAGTGACGTGGTGCCAGGCGAAGCAGGCGGCGCAGCATTTTCCAAAGCAGCCACCGAGCGGCGGGCGTCCGACAGCCATTCCCACATCTTGAATTCAACACTTTTAACGATGACCATAAATCAATTAGTAATTTTGAGAAAACATTGCAGTAAATGGTTGCAGATGAAATTGAGCTTCAATTGAGTACTACTATGATTACAAAAACGGTTTAAATTAGACTAGAAAACTGAATGAGTTTTACTGATGGAATAGAAACGGTGTATGTAGCAGAACAAATTAATACAGAGCCATAATCCCTATTCGTCTACTTATAATATCCTGCTGAACCAACCTGACACTGATCCTCTGGCATAACGCCGAACTTCTCGAGGAGTGCGAGTGCGGGACTGAGAAGGCGCATCTCTTGCTCGGGTGCGCCGTCGGCAAGGAGAAGATGACTTGCCTTGAGATAAAAAAAACCTATTCCAGTCAACTAACAATAAGCGGTTTACGTACGGATCTTTTTAAGATAAACCACTTCAAACTAGGAGAAGATATGAGATTGGAAAAAATGAGAAACGAAGGAGAAAAAATTAAATTATTTAATTTTTAGCCGTAAACTGACTACCTCGACGTGTTGTGCGATGCGAGTCAATGAATCGCGAAGTTCTTGATCCATTCTTACCAGCCAAGGAACGAGGTCAAGCACTGCAAATATTAAAGCATTTATAAACGCCAAAAACTATCCGCGCATATAAAATCAACGAAATGAGAGAGTATAGAGTATTTTGGCGGAAACTTTTGGTAGCCTCCATTCGGATGTATATGCAATCAGACTTATACCCGAGGCGAGTATCCTAGAAGAAGGAGGAAAGAGAAGCGCGTGGGGGAATGATAATGAGAATCGTTGGTGGCAAAATGATATCCATTATCATTTGGAGTTATGGATTATCAGAAGAATCTAGTAGTGTGGAGAGTAAATGTATTTGGCATTCACGCACAGCAGCGTACAAGATGACTGCCCTGTCGTCTAGAGTGCGAGAGACGCAGACAGACCGAGAGGCTGATGAGGGTAGAGAGGTCACTCAGCAACGCGGTGAAAGGCAGCTATAGAGAGTGAAGTACAGAGCGCGTGATTTTCTTAGGGTGTGATGCGAAGATATAGCCGCCCGTGCCAGCAGACAGTTCGATAGAAGAAGCGGGAAATAGTGCGCGAACGAAAGAGGGAAAGAAAGAAAGAGCGAGCGATAGAGACAGAGATAAAGAGGGAGTGAGAGAGAGACAGAGAGAAAAAGAGAGCGAGTGAGAGAGAAGGGGAGAAAGAAAGAGAGAGAGAGAGAGAGAAAGAGATGATTGGCGAGGCAGATCTCTTTGTCAGATCAGCCTTTGAGTGCCCGATGGGAAAAGAAGATATTCACTACTTCTGATAGAGAAGTCAAGATGAGGTGGCCGAAGCGACAAACGGCTGTTAACAGGCCAGCAATTTTGAATAACAGCAAGAATATTTGCATACAAGCCAAATCATAACCATAAAATAATTTTGGGTTCATGATTAGTATATGTGCTTAAAGATGAAATTGTTTTGCCTTTCCAAATTTATTGCTTAACCTCATTGCATTCTCAACTAGAAATATCTGGATTGAAGCTGCTTCCCCTTCCGCTTCTAGTCAGCACATAAAGTCTTAAAATTCGGCTGAATAATGTCCGTGTCTCTATTGTGAGAAAGCAGCTGAGCTAGAAAGCGAGAGCTGTATATAGAGAGTGAGGCTCAGAAAAAGAAAGGTGAGCAAAAAGGACTAATTGTAAGAAGCAGAAGAATCTAAGAGAGAAAATGTCTGACGTTCAAATTAACTGGTAATGCCTGAACGACTTTGCTTCCTTATAATGCTACTGCACTTATGGTCAGGAATACTTCGTCACAGAATTGAAAGCCAAAAAAAACAACTATGCTTTGGGAGGAAAAGACATCTGGAGATTGGGACAGACGTAGAGAGAGAGAGAGATGCAGAGAGAACGAGAGGTAGAGAGAGAAAGAGAAGGAGGGGGAAAAATAGAGAGAGAGAGAGAAGATTATGAAGCGTCTGCTATGAGCGGACGAGAGGGCGAGAGAAAAAGGAGGCAGTGAAATAGAGTGAGAGATGATCATACATATGTACATACATATACATATGTATACTAAAAGCAAGGTAACAGATAAATGCAGAGCTATACTTTGAGATTAAAGGACGAGAGAGAGAGAGAGAGAGAGACGGTGAGCAAAAAAAGGATAGACACGGAAAGATATTCAAACTGGGTTCAACGAATTGGGAAGAGAACAACTGAGACATTCTTTGACATACATTAACAGGCGAACAACACGCTTGCTGTGTCTTGTATGTACCTTGCTTAATTGTGTCTTACATGTAACTTGCTCAAAACGGCCGGGCACCTTCTAACCCTCTTCCTTCCTCACTTAGTTCCTTTCGCTCTCCCTCTCTTTCACCCCTCTCTTTAGGTCTTTCTTTCTTTCTTCTTTTTTTGTCACAATTGTGCAAAACTCTAGCCTTTATTCGTTTAAGAGCGAATTGTCCTGATCCAGCATGAGTCTAAATACCAAGAGTACACTTTGTTCCAGAGATAGAGAGAGAGAGATCGAGTGAGAGTGAGAGGAGAGAGACTAAGGGAGATTGTGAGAGAATGAGAGAAAGAGTGGAAGACAGTTAAGCATGAGGCCTGATAAGAGGGGGAGGGAGTTGCCTTTTTGTCTAAGCTAAGAGGACGGAAGGGAGAGCTACAAAACAGGCGCGTCACTAGGGTCTCCGCACTGTTCTTTTTTTACCGCCAGCTCCTCCTGCCTTTCCTCTCAGGAAACTACAGTAGATATGTGGAACAGTATCCGCGATATCACACACTTTGGTTGACCCTTGAGGTCATTGAGAGCAATTTTCAGTGGAATTTGTGATTTAAACTGTTCCATTCACTCATTAGTTATTTTAAAGAATTGTGCTCTTGGCGTCTCTCTTTCTGTTATTGTTCAATTGTCGCATTTGTCGTCCGCTCATGGGTATATCGGAATTCCGAATTCGGAAATAACATCCCAGTGGGACACCCTGATTCTGGGATTACTCAAAGCCCTACACCACCATATTTTGGGTAATATTTTGGAAGAAACAACAGCTAACCCATCCTGGTTTCCGGGCCCAATACCTCCTTCCCCACACTAATCTTCTGGGACCATGGGCCTTTATTTAATAAATTATTTTCGCCGTGGACCAAAAAATTTAATTTTCTTCCGTGGAAACTTGAAAATTGCAACAAAAAAATTCAGTACTCAGCACTGAAATGCTCCGGGTAGCGTTGACGACCGCCACCCTTTTTCGGCTCGCAGCAATGGTTAGTATGTTATCATAATTATATTATTTATTGTTTTCCTGCCTGATTCTAAATATGCACACCAAATCGACGTGCAATTTGGTCTGAAATTTTTAGAACTTTCCGAAAGTACCGAAAGTTCCTGCACCCCTGGTTGTTTGGCGGTACGGTACATAATATATCTACATACATACATATGTATGTACTTACATCAGCCGAAAGACACAGGAGAGTATCACCGCTCCAACTAGAGGGCGAGAGAGAAAGAGAGAGAAAAAGAGAGAGAGAGGGATTGACAGAGAGAGAAGCTGCTTCCCTCGCAGGCCTTGGGCGACGTTTCGCTGGACGCGATCAGCGTGGTGGCGGCTGGCGCCGTCCGCTCCTCTCTTCTTGCTCCAAACTCTTCTTGCTGAAGATGTCTGTGCGCCGGGAGCAGCAGGGCAAAAGCCGCAAACTTCGTTCCGAAGGGGTTCACTTCATTAAAGAGGCTGTCCATGGACCTTAAAACTACCGTAATCAGCAAGAAAAGAATGTGCAAGACGAGTGACGCAGACAGCAAAGTACGGTAGTTTTCATGCTCCAAGATTGTCAACCACTAATTAATTACAATGTCACGTGTATGTTTTTTATTTAATTTTTTTTCTTGAAAATGCATCAGTATTTTAACATAATTTTGAATGAAATCTTGATTAACGCACGGAGTTCACAGAATTATAGCCTAGTACCATGTTCTTTGAGGTCAATGTTTCTCTCTTGTTTAGAACACGGAGCATCGCGCTCAGCCGAACCTCGTGCCGATTCCCGGTTGCTTTGTGGAGGGCCACTGTTGGTGGCTTCTTTCTTTCCTCGTTTAATGACGACCACTGTTCCCATGCAAACTGTTATGTTGAAACGACTCATCTCTATCATCACCAGTTCTTGCTGTAACCATTTGCTCGATTCCTGCCAGGCCACACTTGCTGCAACAAGGACTTGCAGCGGTTCCTCAACGACACCTACGACGAGTAATTGACCAGGAAGAACAGCCGTTTCAGCATACTGTCACTCGTCAACTTTATCGCCGAAGCATGCGAGAAGAAGTGAGTGAAGAGAGACAGGCGGGGAATGAGAGAATATGACATGCAGAATGAGAGAGACAGAAAGGGAAAGAGAGAGAGAGAAAGAAAGAAAGCGAACGAGAGTGAGAAAGACTTTCCTTGCAGTGACAGTGGATAGCTTATCCAGAAAGCAATTTTGTCTGCAGATAAGATAAATGCTCATGTTAGCCAAGAGATGAAACTGCAACCCTTAAGGCAGCAAAAACATTCTTCTTCAAGTACGGAGTCAACTTCGAGGTGGTCGTCGGCCCGCGACTACGCGCAGATCATCCACTTCCGCGGCGACTTCGCGTGCAAGACCATCGTTGGCGGTGATCGGTTAGACATTTCAGGACATTTTATTCGGCTTTCGTTCTTCGACTCTCTCTCTTTTAACCTCTTTATCTATCTCTTAGTACACTCTCCCTTTTCTCTCTCTCCTTCTTCCTTTTTCACTCTCTTCCTCTTTTTTTCCTCTCTCTCTCTTTCACTCTCTTTCTTTCTCTTTCGCTCGCTCTCCCTCTCGCTTGAGGCAAGCAAATAGTAATTGAAAGACGTGTCCGTCTTGCTCTCATGCTTTGTCTATATTCTCCAAGTTCCCCCTTCAGCTTCCTCCTCGCCTACGCCACTCCGTCTGGCAAGTCGTTGCCTACCACCACAACCACGACCGTGGCACCGCCCGCTCACGGGCACCCGAACGCGGAGGCAGCGGCGCCTGCCTATGGCTCTCCGGTCAGAGATCATATTTGTAGTGTAAAAAAAAGTTTAAGAAAGGATTGTGTGAAATAAAATATAAAAAACACGGTCAAACTAGGAGAATAAGATCCCTGTTAATGCTGCATTATGATTGAAATAACGTAATATATAAGTTATAAACAGTATTGAAGTCGGCGGCGCCCAAGCGCGGATATCGTTAGAAGCGCGACCTCGACTTCAGCCATGTTGACCCCGCCCACCCTGACTAAGTCCACCAAGTCATCTTCTAACTTGGACTTAAGGCTAACAATAAGGCTTAATTGGAAAGTATTGCGACGGCTTATTAATTCTGATATTTTTTCTAGATATTTCGGTATGATACTTTCTTATAATATGTACATTTCACTTTGTCCTTTCCAGAATTCGACTTTCAATTCTCGTATTTTTAGGTAACTTCTATTTATAACCTTTGCGATTGTTCTACAACTTATAAACATATCGAACATGCTATATGTTGCCAGTGATATGTAACTTTGACAGCAAAATCCAGTAACATAAGAATCGAAAATGAAGTGTACACGAAATAAACAACATAAACCATAGAGATGTCCAGTTCAGACATTTTGTTCTTAAAAAAAGAATCATGGCTTGATTTCAATGTAATCGTCGGAATATCCTTTTTAAGACATTCGAAATGCGCATAGAATATTTGAGAGGGGCCCAACTATTTTTAATGACATTATCCAGAGGGTTACTATTAGAATGGGGTGCTAATAAAGGGTGGGTACTAAAAGAAAGTAGAATAATCACGTTGTATTTGTTTCAGTACATATTCCTCGTGTATCATGACGATTTTTGTCTATTTTTAGATACATAACTAATAAAAAAATTAGATAAAAGCTCTTGTCTCATCTGTAGCACAAATGTTTATTTAAAATTCAAGAAAAAAAGAGAAATTGACAGAAAAAGAACACTTTATACAGAAAATGCAGCTGACATAAGAAATGAGAGAACGCCAAATGAGTAACAAGTGAGTAACAGAGAAACGACAATTACTCAGGTCGAGAGGTCATGGCGAGTATGCAACATAAATAGACCTCTTAGAGAGTGCTGAGAAGGGAGGTAGCACTTCCGGCAAGAGGTCAGGGGGGTGTATTATCCCAATGAAATTCGATGTACAAAATGAAGTGTTAAACCAGCATTCGCGAAGTGATATTCAGTGAGAACTTTAATAGCTTATTATGAGAGAGTGACCTAGAAGAGCTTAAGCTAACTATTTTTCTTGCAACCCTCTCGATCCACCATGTTCTACATAGCTTGCTTCTCCATGTCTTTATGTCTCTAGGTAATAAGTAATTAAAGTTCTGACTGAATTTCAGAGCGAACAACAGTGTAGCACTTCATTATGCAAATCGACGTTCAGTGAGGTTTATCATGTCGATTTTTATATTAATCGTTCGCAACTCGACGCAGTTGTGTTATAGCACCGAATAGAGCCGTAATTATGAAGGAGGCAATTTATTTCTTGCTAGGAAAGCTAGTTTTATCGCTCGAAAAGTTTAATCATAGCTCAGTAAATGGAATACGGTACAAAATTATCATAGTTTTGTGGACTGAATTAAATATTTCTGTATATAGCAAATTGTGATGATTTTGGGTTGTGATGGTGTTTTTCGTCGCGTCGCCCTCGCCTACACCCTTGAGTCCCCATTTGCCATCGATGTCTTCGAGGGAGCGATAGTGAAGATGTGGTCGGAGCAGCCGATTTGCAAACTGTGTTAGTTCTGTTTGGTACTTGGCTTTTTTTTATCCTGTTTTAGAACGAAGGCGAGCAGTCACTTCTGGCTCTGCTGCAACTTCACCTGGATAAGCAAGTCTTCAAAAATCGAGCGGTGTGAAAAATTCCTAATTTAATAACGATAAAATAAAAGATTAAGCGCAACAATAGCGACGCGAGCATTCAAAGTATGATTGAGTGCATTGGAATGTATTTAATTATCGCATGAATGTTCAGCCATCTTTCCTCCTGGATTGGCCTTCAAAGGCGGCGTTCGAAAACGCAAACGGCACTGGGATGAGCAGCCAACTGGAGCGAGCCATCTCTCTCTTCTACAAGGATACCATGGAAATTGTCGTCAAAATAATTACCTTCCCTTCGCACTCTAATTCGCTTGTGCTATTTTCACGCAGCGAGGATATGCTACTTGCGAAATAGCACGCGAGAATGAGAGAGCAGTCTGGTCTCCCAGGGTGAACGCGGCAATTTGAACCTGAATTAATTATTTTATGGTGATCCTACTCGTCTAAATAGATCTGAATGTCTTGAATGAGCTTTTCAAATTTGACAGCACGATTTGGTCCACTAAAAGTGAATAAAAATCAGAACATCGCCACTCTCAAGAGGGAAAGGGGGAATTGGCACGGTGCCAGCAAAAGACATTTTCGATACTGGGAAGAGAAATAGAAAGGCAGGGTGAATAAGGACTGGAGTGATTAGGACATCATCACTCCTCGATGATACTGACGTGGCAAGAATATACTGTTCGACTTTATGAATCTACTATCGCACAATCGTGCAGCAGCATTAAGGAAAAATAAATAACATGCAATATATTTTATTGTCATTAAAATAAACAACAACATGAACAGCAAAAAAAAAGCCATGATACATGATAAATAAAGGAAGCTTAACAATAGTGACGCCATGAAGTCATAATTAAAAGCAATGAGCTGCATTAGAACATCATAGAAACAGTGTAAGAGGATTAATAAAGAGACGGAAAAGTGAATCGAATTAAGAAAGAAAAAATGTGGTCCGAGTTCCTTTTAAACACGGGATTAGAGGACCAAGTGGAGTGTAGATTCCTTCTGAATGTTGTAGCTAGAAAGCGTATGGTAATCTTCCATTTGCTCTGGAAAATTGACTTTTGACTAGATTGCAATGTAGCCTCATGTCACTTTTAGTGGACCAAATCGTGCTGTCAAATTTGAAAAGCTCATTCAAGACATTCAGATCTATTTAGACGAGTAGGATCACCATAAAATAATTAATTCAGGTTCAAATTGCCGCGTTCACCCTGGGAGACCAGACTGCTCTCTCATTCTCCGTGCTATTTCGCAAGTAGCATATCCTCGCTGCGTGAAATAGCACAAGCGAATTAGAGTGCGAAGGGAAGCGCGGCAATTTGAAGCCTCTTACATTTATTTGGTCAACTAACTGCTTGCGAATGACAGGCGTTGCTGATCGGGTGGGTGGCCTTCCTTATCTTGGATCTTCTCCTTTACGCCAATCACAGTCATATCAGGATGGACCTGACGATGAGCAAGAGGTGTTGGAAGAACTGTATTACATTCAACATTAGCTATTGGCGCTATAATTTTGAATATCACTGCTCTTACCGAAAAAAATCAATAAATGAGGATTGTCGTAAAGCCGAAGCCAATGCCTGAATTAGTTCTTTACTCGCCTGCAGAGTTACGGTTTTTCCGGTAATTATTTTGACGACAATTTCCATGGTATCCTTGTAGAAGAGAGAGATGGCTCGCTCCAGTTGGCTGCTCATCCCAGTGCCGTTTGCGTTTTCGAACGCCGCCTTTGAAGGCCAATCCAGGAGGAAAGATGCAGAGAATAAAGCAAAGATGGAAGGTAGAAGTGACCGTGAAAACTTGGGGGCCCAGCTTCTGGAAATCTTCGTACGACGAGGCCATGCCCGAATCGAGCTTCGCACTGTCGTACTTGGTCTGCCACGAAACGACGTGCGGTTTCTGGGCAGAAGTTTTTTTTTAAATTTATTTTTAAAAAAACTTTGTTCCCCCTTGGTATATATTTTTTAACATAATAAAGTAAAGAACGAAATACATTCTACAGTAACCGTTTTGTCGATGAGCTTCTGGTTCACTGGTGAGGCACACTTGTCTCCGGAGAAGAAGTCCGGGCAGATGCAACGTTTGCAATCGCGGGAGTTCGGAAAGCCGCCGTTCTCGAATTTGGGAGGAGAGGCGCACTCATCTGGAATTGAGCAATCGATAATTGATTTAGCTTTTTTACGGGTAGACTTTGCTAAATTGCATATTTATTTGTCATTTATTTGAAATATTCATTGTTGTTATAATTATGACCGTGTAATTTCCTAGTTTCACCTGCACACGAGGACATCGCATTGAGTTGCTTGAGATCGGAGAAGCCGACGACCTGCCGCTGGCCCATCGTGTTCAGGAATTGGGCGTCCTTGGGCACGAGGACAGGCTTGCCGTTCGTGGAGAAGTCGTCTTAATTTCATTCAATTACTTAATTTTTTGATCTTCAACTTGGTGCCTTCAACAATCTGCATTTCCTGAACAAGTGTTTCTTCAAAGTTAGTTTTTGTTTTCAAATAAGAAGATGAACATCTCACATGCTCCGTAGTGCATCCTGCTACCGTAGTCATAAGTGACGCCGTAGTTGTTGTTGTTGTCTGCGGGTATCTGACAATTAAGCAAGGAAGTTAAATTCCAGCTGAATATCCGCCAGTAAAAAAGAGCAAAAAACAACTTTTAGGAAAACAGTTATTTTCCTAAATAATTTCTTCATATCTACAATATTCGTTTATTTCAATTGTCAAAAACCTTTTCAAAATTGAAAGCCTTGTTCTTATCGAGCGCGGACAAGTCGACTGTGACGTAGTTGTCGCGATCGGAGCGGCCCTTCAATACTGATTATTTGTTTTTCATTCGATAACTTAATGAATTTAGTAAGAAAGCACATTATTATATGCAGTAGAAACTGAAATTGTCCAAGACATGTTCAACCTGTTCGTGGTATGAGCCGAGTGCGTGGAAGAGTTCGTGTGCCGCTGTTCTTACCTTCAAAGCGGACATTAATCGTTGCCTAGCTAGTTCGTGCAGTGATAGCAATTTGATGAAGGTCGACTTTAAAGGAGTTAGCAATTCAATCTTGAAATCGCATTTTTTTTGGAGAGAGCATGTGTCTACAATGGTCACGAAAATTGAGATAGGTTATCGCAATCCTTTAAAGCTTGAAATCTAAGATTCCCAACCGAACTGCAACCCCTTCCGAGCGAAAGATCTTGACTCTTCTCATATTTCTGCTGGCCAACGCTCGAATAGCAACCGGCGCCCGCAAAGATTCGAATCTTAAAGGAGAATAAAAGTCATACAAGTGTTATAAACCTATCTCAAAGAACAATACTTCGCAACCAAAACTTCAGTTGGTAGCGGAGGAATAATTTGCATAAACATATACATTTTTTATTATTAGTTCACTCTTTAACCATTTTGAATAAACTGACGCTAGACGATGCCGATGGATCCTTTGCAAATTCGATGCAGCTCTTGCTAGAGAGGATCGTCATGGCCTTCTCGACATTTGCGGTCGCGTTTGAGGCTGTCAATGTGAAGAGATGAGAAATAGAATAAAAACACATTATAGTACGAAAATTAATAATTATGTCAAAGAATCCGTAACAATATCACATATTTAGTTCATGTTTGTCAGCTGAATGAAAGTAATAAACACTAAAGTTCGTACGGAAAGCGCTATCGAAGGACTACGGAATCGGTGAAGATTTATTCCAACGAGTGGCAGAATTGATGGGCGCGCCACGCTTATTGCGAGATTCCTATGAATTATTTAAAGTTTAAAGATTTATAGCTTTTATTCGGTTATTCAAGGCATTAATAAATAGTCGAGGGATCCAGTATGGGAAGGATTTAGAAGATTTTTAGCCTGTCGGAATCTGTCGGAGTAGAAGTGATGTTACTTTCACGAATTCATGCATGTATTATCGAGCACACGCAATATTGATTAAGCTGTTTTGAGTGTGGACTGACAATCGAGCGCTGCACTTCACGTTTGTTCACGACAATGTCGCCCTGAAGACCAAAAAAGATGCAAGCTTTTTTTCCTTTGAAATAATTTTCATTTTTTTTTATTTATTTTTTTTTAAGATGCAAGCTTAAAATCAATAAAATTAATTAGTTATTGAAGTTTTAAAAGAATATAATTTCAGGCTGTTTGACCTGCATAAGATAGGGAAGAAGATGTTGATTGATATCAACGATCGATGGAGCCGTCAAAACGGGGTGAAGCTCCTCTTGGCTATCCTTGCCCTACGATAAGAGAAGCAATTGTGCAATAGTTGGCCATTACTGATTTTGTTTAGGAAAGAAAATATACTTTACAAGAAACAATATATTTTTCGAACATTGACGACGACTGGTAGATCAAGGTTTGTATCAAAAGCAGCTCGCGAAAGACGGTAGGTGCGAAGTTCTTCTACGCTCAAGCCACCGGCGTTGGCAAGCTGAGAGAGTATCAAACTTATTATCTTTTCTCGCTTTCTTTAACTGTAATAAAAAGGGTCAGATAAACATCAAAATGTAAACTTCATTCTCGATGTCTTCCACTGCTGGCGGACGGTCGGCCTTGGATGGAAACAGCTCTATTTGAACAATTTAATCTGAATCCCAAGAAGAAGACAAATGCTCTCACCGGAACGTTTTCCAGTGTAAATAGATAATTTGAAGCAAACTCGGCAACTTTTTTAAATTCAAACAGAACAATATTAATCAAACTAATGGTAAGATGGTGCGGTTGTTTTCTCTTCCATCTATGGCGCTTCCATAGTACATCACTATTTTCTCAGTTACCGGGATACGATTTAATTGATTTATTTGAAAGAAAAATATCCATGATTATAGACGGCTTAATATTTCATAAGTCTGTTGTAGGTCGTATTCAAGTAGTACATTAAGGTTTAGCAAAACTCAACTTCTGTGGAAGAATCCCCCGTTAGCCGTTATTTTTTATATAATGGCCATAATTCCATTTAATAGACATCATTTGTCCTCGCTCAACTCGTTCAGCCTTTAAGCCTCAGGGAGGCAATAACAATTCAAGCGACCGACGGAAGGAATTCAGATACATAGTTTGAAAAAAATTAATTGTGTCATTCCCATAAAACTCTCTGGCAGACGAAAAGGAACGCGTCGGCATCTGCCGACAAGAAGATGTATTTAAACGCTGGCAGCCTCACCAGAACACGCAGAGACAGTTCTCCAGTGAATATGATTAATTTCGTAAGTCTCCTCTCAATCGCCTTGCTTCTTCCGCTTGAAAGTACGCTTGCCGTGCCAGTCGTAGTCAACTGGCCACTCTATGAGAAGGACGCAAGCGCCGACCGTCCGCCAGCAGTGGAAGACATCGAGAATGAAGTTTACATTTTGATGTTTGTCTGACCCTTTTTATTACAGTTAAAGAAAAGATAATAAGTTTGATACTCTCTCAGCTTGCCAACGCCGGTGGCTTGAGCGTAGAAGAACTTCGCGCCTACCGTCTTTCGCGAGCTGCTTTTGATACAAACCTTGATCTACCAGTCGTCGTCAATGTTCGAAAAATATATTGTTTCTTGTAAAGTATATTTTCTTTCCTAAACAAAATCAGTAATGGCCAACTATTGCACAATTGCTTCTCTTATCGTAGGGCAAGGATAGCCAAGAGGAGCTTCACCCCGTTTTGACGGCTCCATCGATCGTTGATATCAATCAACATCTTCTTCCCTATCTTATGCAGGTCAAACAGCCTGAAATTATATTCTTTTAAAACTTCAATAACTAATTAATTTTATTGATTTTAAGCTTGCATCTTAAAAAAAAATAAATAAAAAAAATGAAAATTATTTCAAAGGAAAAAAAGCTTGCATCTTTTTTGGTCTTCAGGGCGACATTGTCGTGAACAAACGTGAAGTGCAGCGCTCGATTGTCAGTCCACACTCAAAACAGCTAAATCAATATTGCGTGTGCTCGATAATACATGCATGTATTCGTGAAAGTAACATCACTTCTACTCCGACAGATTCCGACAGGCTAAAAATCTTCTAAATCCTTCCCATACTGGATCCCTCGACTATTTATTAATGCCTTGAATAACCGAATAAAAGCTATAAATCTTTAAACTTTAAATAATTCATAGGAATCTCGCAATAAGCGTGGCGCGCCCATCAATTCTGCCACTCGTTGGAATAAATCTTCACCGATTCCGTACTTCTTCGATAGCGCTTTCCGTACGAACTTTAGTGTTTATTACTTTCATTCAGCTGACAAACATGAACTAAATATGTGATATTGTTACGGATTCTTTGACATAATTATTAATTTTCGTACTATAATGTGTTTTTATTCTATTTCTCATCTCTTCACATTGACAGCCTCAAACGCGACCGCAAATGTCGAGAAGGCCATGACGATCCTCTCTAGCAAGAGCTGCATCGAATTTGCAAAGGATCCATCGGCATCGTCTGGCGTCAGTTTATTCAAAATGGTTAAAGAGTGAACTAATAATAAAAAATGTATATGTTTATGCAAATTATTCCTCCGCTACCAACTGAAGTTTTGGTTGCGAAGTATTGTTCTTTGAGATAGGTTTATAACACTTGTATGACTTTTATTCTCCTTTAAGATTCGAATCTTTGCGGGCGCCGGTTGCTATTCGAGCGTTGGCCAGCAGAAATATGAGAAGAGTCAAGATCTTTCGCTCGGAAGGGGTTGCAGTTCGGTTGGGAATCTTAGATTTCAAGCTTTAAAGGATTGCGATAACCTATCTCAATTTTCGTGACCATTGTAGACACATGCTCTCTCCAAAAAAAATGCGATTTCAAGATTGAATTGCTAACTCCTTTAAAGTCGACCTTCATCAAATTGCTATCACTGCACGAACTAGCTAGGCAACGATTAATGTCCGCTTTGAAGGTAAGAACGGCGGCACACGAACTCTTCCACGCACTCGGCTCATACCACGAACAGGTTGAACATGTCTTGGACAATTTCAGTTTCTACTGCATATAATAATGTGCTTTCTTACTAAATTCATTAAGTTATCGAATGAAAAACAAATAATCAGTATTGAAGGGCCGCTCCGATCGCGACAACTACGTCACAGTCGACTTGTCCGCGCTCGATAAGAACAAGGCTTTCAATTTTGAAAAGGTTTTTGACAATTGAAATAAATGAATATTGTAGATATGAAGAAATTATTTAGGAAAATAACTGTTTTCCTAAAAGTTGTTTTTTGCTCTTTTTTACTGGCGGATATTCAGCTGGAATTTAACTTCCTTGCTTAATTGTCAGATACCCGCAGACAACAACAACAACTACGGCGTCACTTATGACTACGGTAGCATGATGCACTACGGAGCATGTGAGATGTTCATCTTCTTATTTGAAAACAAAAACTAACTTTGAAGAAACACTTGTTCAGGAAATGCAGATTGTTGAAGGCACCAAGTTGAAGATCAAAAAATTAAGTAATTGAAATTAAGACGACTTCTCCACGAACGGCAAGCCTGTCCTCGTGCCCAAGGACGCCCAATTCCTGAACACGATGGGCCAGCGGCAGGTCGTCGGCTTCTCCGATCTCAAGCAACTCAATGCGATGTACTCGTGTGCAGGTGAAACTAGGAAATTACACGGTCATAATTATAACAACAATGAATATTTCAAATAAATGACAAATAAATATGCAATTTAGCAAAGTCTACCCGTAAAAAAGCTAAAGCAATTATCGATTGCTCAATTCCAGATGAGTGCGCCTCTCCTCCCAAATGCGAGAACGGCGGCTTTCCGAACTCCCGCGATTGCAAACGTTGCATCTGCCCGGACTTCTTCTCCGGAGACAAGTGTGCCTCACCAGTGAACCAGAAGCTCATCGACAAAACGGTTACTGTAGAATGTATTTGGTTCTTTACTTTATTATGTTAAAAAATATATACCACTAACCCCCAAAAAGTCAGTTCTATTATTCTTTAGTTAAATATACTTTTCCAAATTTGTTTGGCGTCTGCTTATTACAGAGTCACTAAAAACAAGGGGGAACAAAGTTTTTTTTTAATAAATTAAAAAAAAAACTTCTGCCCAGAAACCGCACGTCGTTTCGTGGCAGACCAAGTACGACAGTGCGAAGCTCGATTCGGGCATGGCCTCGTCGTACGAAGATTTCCAGAAGCTGGGCCCCCAAGTTTTCACGGTCACTTCTACCTTCCATCTTTGCTTTATATGCTTCTTTAATACTGTCATTATTTTTGTAATTTTAGATGCTACAGAGAATATTTGAAAAGAAATTCCATTGAATCGCTAAAAGGATGAATACTTTTCTGAAGAATTTGGATGCAGGCACCGAGTGGCAGCCGCCTTCGAATCTCCATCTTCTCCGGAATCGGCGATCCGCTCAGCGCGCCGTGCTGGCATGGCTGCCCGCTCTTTGGAGTCGAACTCGTCGACGGCAACGACTGGACGCTCGGCGGAAAGAAGTAAGCAAGGGGGGTATGAAGTGGCTAAAGAAGCATACGACTGGACGCTCGGCGGAAAGAAGTAAGCAAGGGGGGTATGAAGTGGCTAAAGAAGCATACGACTGGACGCTCTGCGGAAAGAAGTAAGCAAGGGGGGTATGAAGTCCCGAGGTTTCATTTTGACTTGTTGTCCCACAATTCTTACAGTACTGTTTACGAGTAGAAAAATATGAAGTATATTCCTCAGGCAAAGAATGGATTTATATAAAGTAACTATCTTTGCCAGATTCTGCTGCCACGATGACGGCGAGAAGACAATGACCACGAAGTCGAATCAAGTTGGCTTGCGCGCTTGGGCAGCTCAAGGTCTCCCAGTCAATGTCACCCTTTCTGTCTCCATTTTGTAAGCCAGGATAGAACGGTGGTGTCATGAATACGATATACATTCGAAATAAAGCGTTATTTTGTCTTTTTTCTCTCAAGAAAATCCACTACTCAAGAAAATATCTACAGACGAATAGATTGATTCAGATCAGCTGTGTGGAAATGCTCATTAAAAAGAATGGCTTTTCTACATGAGAATCTCTCTCCCTCTTCTCTCTCGCTCTCTAGCTCTCCTTTCTCTCTCTGCCTCTCTCTCTCTTTCTATCTCTTTCTACTTGCGCGTAGCTTCTGATATGAGAAGTCTTCTCCTGGTGGAGTCTTAGCATGGGTGAATATGTCCATGTAGTACATATTCATTTGAGACACTCTATAGACAGATGTTCGCAAATGGGCATGCACTTCCTCCCCCTCCCCTCCCTCGGCATCTCACCGGATTAGACTCTGTCTCCTTCTTCTTGTCTCTCTCTCTCATCCTTTCTCTCTTTCTGTATTCTCTCCCTCTGTCACTTTATCCCTCTTTCTCTCTCTCTCTCTCTCTCTCTCTCTTTCTCTCTCTTTCAATCTCTCAATTACTCTAACTTCCGTCTAGATAACAAGGCAGAAATTAGATCAGTCAGGCGTCGTGCCCAAGAATACTGCGTTCGAATTCTCGAAATCGAACATCGAATGAGACACGCGGAGCAACATTAAAAGCTCGCATGTCCCGAAAGCCTTCAGTGCACATGTGGCAAGGTCACAAAATGTTCACAAGACAAGATTAATACTTGAGTCATTCCTAAAACGATTGAAAAAAAAATTAATTCGCAATTATTTTCTCTTAAAAGTTCCTTCAGAGCAAAGACATTATTTCGCTCTCCGGTGTGTCAGTAATTTGCTTCATCTTTGTACGATTAGTCTGCCAAATTTATATCTTTGCTGAGAAATTGTCTAACCCCGAGCTGGGTACAATTTCACAGAAAAGAGTATTTATGATTGCTGATCTCTTTCCAAGTTTTTTTAATTTATTTTGAAGAAAACAATTGTAGTAAACCCAGAATCTATGCAAGGTTGTTAGGTTTACTTTTATGAGTCATTGAAGTAGCGTGTATCTTTTAAAACTTTTTCTTCCTAGACAGAACTGTTTTTATATTCAATCCGGAAATTGTGGAGCAAAAACTTGTACATTTCGTTAATTGCAGTAATATTTCTTGACAATGCCCCTTGATTTAGCAAGAGCGAAACAATTTCTCGCGCAATTATTCTATCCATGCGCATTAAAATCACCAGTTTAATAATTCGGCGACACTAGTACTTTTTTCTGTTTTCTTTGTCATTATTCTTCAAGACTAATGCATTATGTTCATGTATTTATCTACCTATTTAACTGCAGATACTATCTGTACTTATCATTATATTCATGTATTGCCTTACTGTGCAAGACACGTCGGTTAATTTTTTTTTTGTCGATTTGACTTTGAATCTTCCTGAGAGTTGATAATATTTTACTCTTTATTGCATATTTTGTTACTTAATGTTTAAATATAATATTGTTTCATCTTTTTCAGTGTGGGGGAGTGGGTGGAAAGCGGTGTTCATTCAAGGGATTAGGGATTAGGCCCTGTTATCCCCCGGGAGATTAGAGATGTCTCATGCTTCCAGAGCGACGTCGAAATGCGATTTACTCTCGCAAGATTTTTTTTAAACCTTGCAATGACGCCTTCCCACTTTTGCAAAGAAATGATACGAGCGAATGAACAGCGAGGGAGAGAGAGAGAGAGAGAGTGAGAGAGAGAGGAAGAGAGAGGAATAGAGAGAGAGAGAGAAGACAGCGAGGGAGAGAGAGAGTGAGAGAGACAAGAATCATAAGCAACATTTGAATGAAGAAGCTTTTCGTTCATTTATGAGCGAAGAGACTTTCAATGGGTAGAAGCTCCACAAAATGACGCCCGTTCTAGGGAGGACGCGGAAGAGGGGAACGCAACAGAATTAGGGAGAAAAAGGTTGGAATGAAAACGGAAAGAGGGGGATAGGGAAGTAGAAGAGAGAGAGAAAGAGAGAAGAAAGAAAAAGGAAAGAGATTTTTTGAGAACGATAGAGAAGAGATGGAGATAGAGTGCGAACAGAGAGAGAGAGAGAGAGAGAGAGAGAGAGAAACGAAGAGAGATACAGAAAGCGAGAGTGAGAGAGAAAAAATATAGAAGGAATGAGTGCTGTGAGAGTTAGAATTGGCACCCGCAGGAGTGTTCAATGTGGACCTCCCAGGATTTTCTCAAACTTTGTTTCCCTTGCAGAAACTTTTCCCAGCGTCTTGTTGGATAACGGCGCTCCCGGCAACCAGACAAAGGCGTGCGAAGCAGACTAGTTGACAATTAAAAGGAGAGATGAGAATTGAGAGAGAGCGAGAGGAGGGAAGAAGAGGGACAAAGAGAGGGGAGAGGGAGAGAGTGAGATAGAAGATAGAAAGAAAAAGAAGGTATGAAAGTGTGAGAAAGAAGGAACAGAAAAGTGACATGTGGACTAGGAAGAAAGAAAATGATCACAAAGTCAAACAGCAACTCTATAGAGACCGGCAGAGTTGACCTTTCGCCATGTTTCGTCCTCTTTGTCCATGCCATTCCCCAACCTTGAGGCACTTTTACTACTCCTCACGTACTTTTAATACTTGTTTCTTTCAATGTTTTTATTCCTTTTCTTGCTTTTATCCCCAATATTTTATGCGTAACTCATGTCCGAGCCTGTTATTTACTCGACCTATTCCTAAATATGTGCATGTTTTCATGTTGCATCTCGCCTTCTACCAATTTCCCATCGAAAGAAATAGTTTGAATAACAAACTTCGTTTCTACAAAACATTAGGATTATAGTGCTTCAAATATTACTTTGTAACACAACAAGAGCATGAGAACAAAAGTTTATACGGTGCGCCAAAACATTCTTACATTGACATTTCTCGAGAAGGAATGAGTCTCCTTTCTGTCATGGGGGAAAGTGGCACAGGGATTGACGAGTAATTGAGCAGCAGAGGAAAAGAGGCGGGGGGAGGGGATCATGAAGTGCGTGGACAAGGGTGAGGAAGGCGGGCGAGGGGCCGGTGCTGGCTGGCCAAAACAATGAATGAACGATGAAGGGAAGAACGGCCATTCAGTTGTGGAGTCTTCCTTCTCGGCATCCCGAAAAGAAGATATGTACAGTAACCGATGGGGGTGCGAGAGTTGGCAAGGTGCCAAAAAACGGATGATGTCATAAAGCAGGCATCAGTGACTCACTTCAACGAGTAGGAAGCAGAAAAAAAGAGAGAAGAAGCCTCGTAACAGCCAAAGAGCGTCAAGATGAAGGCGACTCTCTGTAAAATCGATCGATAATTTGGAATCATAATCCAGAAATAACGGCACCACAAATGGCACCTACAACGAAGAGAAGAAGCCATTCACGATCGGCTGCCACGCTCTGAAAAGCATCTTTTCGGCCGTCGGAGCGAGTGGCTCCTGATTCGCTTTTATTTTAGTGTCTACTGTATTCCAATAAGTTTAGTGTGCCTACAGTACGCCTTCTTCTTTTATAATGTGACCTAACCGGAGTCCAGTGCTGCGGGGGCAAATGCGTTGTTCTCTCATCGCCGTCGATCGGATCGCCAACTGCGCGCGAAAACGGATGCGGCGTGTCGTGAAGTAACGCGTTGAAGGCAACATGTTCGCTGAGCATGTCCTGGATCTGGAAGTGTAATTTAGTAAATGAGAGGATCGTGATGCACTCATGTCACCAATATCCTGAGAGACACACTAAAAATAAATTACTGCTCACACGCATGCTGTTGACGTATCGATTGATGACGCGCTGCTGCGCTGAGAGCGACGAAGTCGAAAAGGGCGGAGGTGGCGGCGGCACGATGGGCGCCCGCCGAAAGTAGGGGGTGTCCGGCAGGAGATGGTAGGGCGGCGCGAGAGGGAGGAGATAGGGCGCGGCCGAGAGGCGAGGCGCAAGAGGATGCACTGGAGTCTGAATAGAAAGGTACAACTGTTCTGAACGAGCGCATCGCTTAATCCCCGTTAGTTAAGTAATCAATTATTCCATCAAAGATCGATGCATGCAATTAGTATATAGTATGCTCCATAGGCATACCGTAATCCACATGATCCACGAATCTTACCATATCCTGTAGCATCTCGACGCTTCCAAAGTCGTAGATCTCCTGTAGCTCGAAGGCGCTGCGGCATTCGGCGCGAGAGCCCACACGCTCTGGCGAAGGAATTGGCGATGCGTTCTTCTTCCACTCGGGACTCACGGTGGCCTTGGCGAGGGCAGCACGGGGCGAAAGGTCCTGAAGGGAAGAGATTGGCGATGAGAGGGATTACGGTAAAGCACAAGACACCTTTCGTGACGGAGGCGATGCGCGCTGAGACGGCAATACGTTTGGCACTCCGTGCACGCGCTCCAGGCGAGCGCATTTCTGCAGATTCAATCGATGTGTTACCGTAACTTACCATTAGCACACCGTTAAGGATTAACCTAGATGCTCAATCTCCGGACATATTTTGGTAAGAATATATACCGTATGCCGTCGCTACGTTTTTGCCGAGCAAAGTTACGGTATCTCCACCCATTCGTCGCCCACCTTTCCGCCCACGCCGGCCAGCCGAATGCGGCCGCGCGTCTCGACGAGCGTCCGCGTCACCTCGGCATGCGTTCGAAGGAGCGCCACGCGCTGACGAGGCACTTCCGAGGACACGGCGCGCACGCTCACGACCGTCGCGAAGCTGGAGAAGGAAGCAATCGAGAATCGATCGACGAATTTTGAATAATCGATTTATCTTGTCGATATGTTTCAATCGATACTTTCGCATTTAATCGATTCATTTGCCCGCTCTACGTGTCTTTAGGCATTTTGTTCCATTCGAAGTGCACACGACAGATCCAAATGCATTTCCAGGCCATAATGCTTCTGGCGAACGGGCGGAATCGAACTCGCGCACTTGAATTAAAAAGGGCGCCACTTCGCCACTCGGCCACGCTGCTTCCCGTACCGGCTGAGCTGCTGCGCGATCGCGATATTCGAGATGGCGGCCGCCGCGCACGAGCGCGGCAGCCGGACGAGCAGCTCGGGCAGCCGGCGAACGGGCGGCGGAGGCGGGCGGGGAGGGGAGACGCGGGGCTGGAAATGAGATGATTTTAAAGTTATAAATAAACAAGTGGGACTTGAAAGTCAAAATCAACTATGGTAGAAAGAGGTGAAAAGGAACTGTTTTTAAATCATGGCTTTCAAGACAAAAAAACCCAAACCTGAACGAGATTTGGCAGGGGAGGCGAATGGAGGGCAATTTTGGTGAGGGATTTTGATGAAACTGAAATTGTTTTTTTTAGTTCTTAGAAAAAAATTGTTGAAAAAAAAATTGTGTCAAGAGGTGAAAGCAAAAATACTTACCCATATTTACGGAGGCAAGGGTAATGAGTAAACCTATCGCAATCGGGGAAGAGTGGCAAAGTGAGAGGGGGCAAAAGGGAGAAAAGAAGAAGAAGAGAAAGAAGAGGAGGCGAGAGCGTTCTGAAGAGTCGACCGATCCGCGCCAAGGTGGCGAGGATAACTGATGAATCATTTAGAAATGCAGCTTAGTTATGACGATAACCAGCAACTTTTTAAATGTAAAAGTACACATATAAAAAAGTACATTTTAATATAATTATGTATATTTCTTGAGCAAACATCGCAGCTGTCAAAATACACATGAAAAAATTAACATAAAATTACAGAAGACAAATTAGCAATGAAATAGCTCCCTATCAAAATATTTAAAAAAAAAACGGTTCTTTTTTGTAGAACCTACTTGTTCACTTGGCGATATATCTTACTAATGGCGTCAGAGCGAGCGCAGCGAGCAACTGGCCATGTTTGGGGTTCTTGGCTTTGGCTCTAATTTCACTTGCTTCTTCCTCTCTTTTCGAAGCATAAAGAGAGCGCGAAAACGTTTCATTGCAATTGCTCGGTTGTTACATTCTCCAGAAAACTGGCATCGAAAGACTTAAGCGTCAATTCATGTCTCACTGCACTGGCAAAAACGGCAATTACAGACATCCACGGCTCATACTAACAATAAGTACGGTAACTTTGATCAACTCTAAACAAGGACAAAAGAAATGTCAGATTCGTGTCCGTCACGTTCGAAAAGCCACTATGCACAATTTTGGCGCGAAATATTAAAAAAAACGGAGCCCGCTGTACTAATGGTGAGATTCGTGTTTACCCCCTCGATCATGTAATTTTGATGGCTCACAAGTTTTATTGAAATGTTCAGCGCTTTCTTTCTATTTCTACCTCTCTCTCTTTCTTTCCCTGTTTCTCGTTCACTCCTTGTCTCTCACTCTCTCTCTCTCTTTCTCTCTCTCTCTAACCCTCTCTCTCCCTCTTTATTTTTATATTTAACCCACCCGTCCAAACTCAACCCTGCTCGTGGATCTTTGATAAAGTAGTCCTGGGTATATGCGAATTGTAAAAAAAATATCCAGAAGAGAGAGGATGATATACTCCGAGAGAATGAAGAGAGAGATAGACTGGCTCCAAGCAAGAGAAGTGATGACCGACCAACAATAAGAGGTGGGGAGTGGTAATGAGCTTATTCTTAGAAGACTCGGACCTTAGAAGTAATGACTTAAAATTACTTATACTTTTGTTTTGATCTAGCTAACCTAAGGCCTCAAAGACCATTGTCATGAAATAAAATCACAATTTTCTTTACACCCCTCTTGACTTGATTTCGTTGCGCATCATTTATATGTATTATAGGGATACATTTTTTTGTCACTGCGTTGCTTTTCTGATGATGCGATGGTGATATATACATAGTATGCAATTACTCGTCATTCACTCGCTCTCTCTCTCTCTTTCTTTTACTCTCTCACTCTCTTTCTCTCTCTCACTCTCTTTCTCTCTCTCTCCCTATCTTTCTCCCTCTTACAAACATACACACAATTTCTCTCTTTATTTCTTTCTCTCTCTTTTTGTTTCTTCCTTTTCTCTCTCTGTATCTCTCTCTCTCTCTCTCTTTCTTTGTCTCTCTCTCACTCTCTTTCTCTCTCCCCCCTCATTCTCTCCCCCTCTCTCTCTCCCTCTCTCTTCCTTTCTCTTTTCTCTCCCTCCCTTTCTTCCTCTTACACATACACGCTCTCTCTCTCTTTGTTTCTTCCTTTCTCTCTCTCTCTCTCTCTCTCTCTCTCTCTCTCTGTCGCTCTCCACTCCCTCTCGTAAGTCGCCTTTATTCATGTGGCAGAACAAGACTATTCATTGATTGTGTTTGATACGTGAACATGTGTTAATACACGAATTGAGATGACGTGGTTTCTTTTATCAGTAAATTTGTCATTCCACTTGATTACAACTTCATCTTATATGTAATTTTGTTTCCGCCTTTCCTCCCTTTTTCTTTTGCCGTCCTGAGCGTTCTCGATATGACGGAATATTTCCGCGTTGAGCGCTATTTTTGGAAGCTATGCGACTATATTTGATTTCCGTCTGTTTCGCAGGAAATCATACTCTTTCTTTCGTTGATACAAGCAAATTGCAAATAGGTCCGCCGTTGAATTAAAAATAATATTTAAATTGTGCTAGATCTTTCCTTGCCTAGTTGGAATTTTCGACCATTGTTAGAACAAATGCATATGTATTTCGTATTTCATTCCATTTGCATAACACGAGTGGAATGCTGCCGAAAGCAAAGCTCATTTAAATTCATAGCGGAGAATTTGAGTCTCGCCAACAATTGTATGAGGCCGATCGCGACGTAAACAGGAAGTGCAAAATAACAATATCTCGGGACATCTCTTTTCCCATAACCTTTTTTTGTAGTTTTCTCTCCCACTCTCTCACTCCACTCTCTCTCTCTCTATCCCTTTCTTTCTCTCTCTCTCCCTCCCACCCCATCCTGGAAAGGGCATACCTTTCTCGATCGCTTTACTTTGCAGCCATCCGGGGCGGCACTCAGACTGGCCTCCTGTTCACTTTCCCGCTCTCGTATTATATGCACGCGAACGCTGCATGTCTCACGCTCTTTTGCCGATAAGAAGCTTCTCACCTTTCTCTCCTTTTCTCCCTCTCTTTCTCTCTCTCTCTCTCTCTCTCTCTCTCTCTTTCTTGCTCTCTTGCTCTCTCTTTCTCTCTCTTACCCCTCTCTTCTGGCATATCTTCGATATATCCGCTTTCAGTATGCATTGGTCTCGGTTATTCGATTATCTATGATCTAACACAAATCTATAACCAACCAAAAACCATTAGCGGATTACACTATCTTTGAACTTTAAAACGCACTGCACTGTAACACTAATAAAACGGAAATACTTAAGTATCATATTCTCCACAATCTCCAGCTCAATATCTAGGCTTGTTTATATCGCATATTTGTCAAAATATTTTCAATGCTAGAGTGACATGTTGTAATTTAAGCCCTTATACAATCTATGTGTGTACATATGAATCTTCCATAACACAGATGACTTTGCAATTTTGCAGTGGAAATCCGAGATGCTGCAGGTCGGCTATAATTCTCTTCTTAACGTCTCTCTCTCTCTCTCTCTTTCTAAATCTCGCTGTAATTCTCACTCTTCCTACTACTCTACTCCTTTTGTTATCTTCTTCCTTTGCCTCTTTTTTATTCCGTTTTCCGTTTTTTTGTTCTTCTTTTTCTCTCTTTCTTTTTCGAGAGTTCTCACTCGTCAACTCCCTCAATATTGTTCTTCTTCTTATTCTTCTCTTTCCGTCTGCCTATCCCTCTCTCTCCCTCTCTCTCTCTTCCTCTCTCTCTCTCTTCCTCTCCCTCTATTTCTCTCTCTCTCACCATCTCCCACTCCCTTCTCCCCTCCTCTCTCTCCAACCTCTTTCTACCACCTTTCTCAGTGGGCGTCGGTCGCTCCGAGTTACCTTCTTCCACTTCTAATGGCTTAGGCATTTTACCCCGTTCATCCCGAAGCAAATGAAGAACGGAGGAGCAGAAAAAAGAGGGAGAAGAATTCGAAGAAATCACTTTTCTTCCGCTCTGACGTATGCTTTGCCATCCCCCACCCACAATCCACCAATTCCAGTGACTTTCTCCCCGGGATCGGTCCCTCTTTTCAAGACAAAAGTTACGGTATCACGAGGTGAAAGCGCGGTTAATAATCTCTATTGAACTGAACTCGTGTAATCTATCGTAAATTAGCCGCTTATTATAATTTCCGGCCAAAATTCAGGCTTAATGTTCCTGATTGGACCAACTTTGTACGCTACAAATGAAAACTTTTACCATGTGATTGAGATTCACCATTTAATGTAGTCCATCACGTGGTGAAAACCGTCTTTATGCACGTTATTATGGACATTACTGCTTAGACAGCTGGTCGAAATGTGTTTTGCCTTCAACATTGCCATGCTCCTTGGTTGCTAGAGAACGATGAGGAATTCTCTCTCTCTCCATATTTCCCTCCCTCCCAGTTTCTTATCAATCTCCATCTTCTTTCTCTCCCTCTCATTTTGCCCCTTATTCTCTCGCCACTCCCTCTCCGGCTCTGTTTCTTGTATTTCTCTTTCTCTCTCTCTCTCTTTATGCCCTTATTCTCTGGCACCTCTATCTCCGGCTCGGCTTCTAGAATTTATCTGTCTCTAGCTCTCTCTCTCTCTCTTTGACTTTTCATTTTTCTGACTTTCCCCTTTCTCCCTCTCCATATTTGTAGCCCGGGGCCTGTCCACATATGTATTTTCGCAGAAATTAGTGAAAAGTCCGCCAGCGGCCGAGGTTCTATTGTAAAGATGCACACAAGATGCCCGATAATGCATGAGGCTTCCTGGAAAAGAATCCGACGACCCCCGGAACAGCCCTCAACCATCCCTTGCCCCTCATAATGCTCATAATAAAATAGCCAAATCCGACTTTTCCTCTTTTAACGGTTTATACCCTTCTTTTTCGTAGCCATCTTTAAAAACTAAATTTTTTTTCAATTAGCTACAAAACAAGCAAAGTCGCCGCCCTTTCCGTGATGTAATACTATGCCTCATCCAAGAAGGAAGCTTTCCCTTTTTGCGTTCGTCCAAAGGTTCAAGCGAGAGCGTGGCAAATAATAATAAATAATAGCGCAGTTCCGTCTTCAATTTCACTAGATTTCTTTATGCTCGAATGTTTTTTTATGGACAACTCGACTTCTACTGCTTCAAATCGCACTACTTTTTCGAGCTCTTTCTTTGTCTTCCTGTCTCATGGCTTGCTGTCTATTTGCTTACGTATGGCAGTTCACCAATAATTTAGCACAATTAGCCGCGTACAGACATATGATTTTTTTATTATTTATATTCATTTTGTATGTACACGCATTAATATCTCGCTGTTCCCACGCACATTTTCCCACACAAGTTAATCATGAATTCCGCATTTTGTGACGTTGGTTGAGGGAGGGGGGGTCATCTAGGGTTCTAAATTCGCAGAAGGCCCGGAAAGTATGCAACTGTGGCAACGCTAGAGGATAGTTCGGATTAGAGTTCGGTTTAAGCGAACTATTTTTTGTGAACGTGCGCTTATTTGATGTTATTTTATCGATTGCCGAATCGTTTGCAACTTTCCGTTTCAGGAGCCACGAAAGGATATCAGACTTGTGAAGTTGGCTCTCTTTGCAAGAAGGAGCGTGATGAACGCCTCCGGTTTAACTTTGGCCGCCACCACAACAACAGCTTCAGCAATCTCCGGAACGCCGCCAGAGCATCTCTTCTCTGACTATGTCGAGGTTGGTTTTTTAAGTAAATAAATATTTTTTATTTATTTTAAATTTTTTGAAAGATATATTTTATACACTGTAATTTATAATGTACTATAAATTTTTTAACATGTCGATTGTTCTGGTAAAGGGTTCAAGCGAGAAGAGCGCCGGCAAATTCTGCACTAGAAATTGGGCAGACCGGTCGTTATTTTGCTGCTGACGTTTGCTTGTAAATTTTTATAGTAATTAAATTAAAGAACCAGATTAGATTTGCAATATTTAATGCCGACAAACCTCGAGCGGGTTTTCACCTCTGACGCACTCAGAGCTGACATCAAGAAAGAAAAGAGCGAAAAAGAGCTTAATTCTCAATTTGAAGTCAACTTTGTTTCTTTCTCTCCTTTCATCTGTTGCTTCGCGGAACAGCTATTTTTATTCTTTGCTCACATTTCAGGCCGACAGGTGCAAAAAAAATCTTGTTCAAATGTCAAACTAACATCCATATTGCTGAAAAATAAATGACCATATATGCATGAATGCATACATACATACGAATAACGTTCTATGGTTTAAAAAGCCTAGCGTTCTAGGGATAAAAAAATTTGAATATATGTAGTTCTAATTTTCTAACAGGACTGGCGTGGCCGTCAAACATTACTACCAAATCCATCTAAAATTGTATTTCTTATTCTAAATAAGATCATGTGCTTCTTGAAAGCATAATTGTATCTGGAAATCCAACTTGTCTCTTAATACAAATGGTTTTCATATTACGAGAATAGTATCCTTGTCTTTGATCTTTGATCTTTTCAATCTTTCAGATGGCATATCTCGCGGTCATGATCGTCATTGGAATTCCGTCGAATTTAGCCGTTCTCAGCGAGATTCGCAGCCAACTGCGCGCCATGTCAACCGACAACATCAAAGTGAGTGAGGGTTGTATCGTGGCCGAGTGGTAGTGTCGCGCGCCCACCATCCGGGATAGCACGGGTTCGATCTCCCGCTGGCGCAGCAAGCGTTTCACTGATCTCTGCACATGTAGAAAAGCTAATCCATGTCTATTGGCAGTGTCGGGATCATATGCTCAATCTTGCATTTCTATGAGTATTTGCGCGTCCCTAAAGCTAGACTTTCCCACAAATTCTGAATCATTCGCAAATCCGTTGCAGCCAAATAAGTTGTACAAATCCGTTTTTATTAATTTTAATCTTTGTTTTCTTGGCGCTACGATATTATTGCATCACACGAGACATTCCAGAAGGTCTGAAAAGGTGTTTTGTTTTATTTTAAGCTCACATCGTCAGCAGTTCTATGGATGTGGTAATGCACCCTTTTCTCATGGAATTCACAACATTTTCTCGCACGAATAAGAATTTTGTAAAACAAAAAAGAAAGATGGGAAAGGCGTGAAAAATGAAAAGGTCTATTCTTGCTCGTTTACATCCTTCCCTCCGCTCTTGGCTATAGTTCTAACGTTACTGAATGAGCAAGGCAGTTCCAGGCGTCTTTAGCAAACCTCTGCTCCGGATCTGCCCAATCACCATTTCCGTGTCGCCTAGCATGGCTAATAGATGACAGATGGTGACGGGAAGGGGAAGAGAATTTAAAGGGGAGAGAGAACATTACCTAGATAGACAGCGGAAGGAAGAGATAAATAGACAGAGAGAAGGAGAGAGAGTTAGAGAGAACAAGAGAAAAAATGAGTGAGAAGAGGGAGAGAGAGAGAAGAAAGAGATAGAGGAAAAGCCAGTCTGAATACAAAATGTGCATTTGAACGAAATTTTGAAGTCGTCGCGGAGCGCAAATTCTTAATTATTTCTCATAATAATGCGAGATCGATTCAGAGTCAATGGTGCGGATACCTTATGAACATGTGGCAGATGCCACATGTTCATAAGGTATCCGCACCATTCTACGGGCGGTGAAGGTGAGAGAGAGAGAAAGAGAGAGAGAGTGTGAGAGAGAGAGGGTGAGAGAGATTGAGAAAGAGAAAGAGAGAGGGTTAGAGAGAGAGAGAAAAAGAGAGAGAGAGAAAGAGAAAGAGTGCAGCGAGAGAATTCAGAATTCCTGCAATGTCAACTAACCTGATCCCATTGTGCCTTGCGCAAAAGCGAAATGTGCTCTGGCATGCGCGGCAGGTTACGGAAATGTGTGGAGAGGAGCGAGAGAGAGAGAGAGAGAGAGAGAGAGAGAGAGAGAGCGAGAGAGAGAGAGAGTGAGAGGAGGGGGAATGAGAAAGAAAGAGAATGAGAGATGGAGAGAGAGAGGAAAGGGAGAGAGACAAAGGTAAAACTAGACAAAAAAAGATGCTAGTATGCATAGGAAAAGTCTGCAGAGCTGACCGTTGATTGATAAGGCACATACATTTGTTATGCATGCATATGCATTGTGTGTGTCAATGTTGTCAAGAAATAGAAAAAAAGGTCCCGCCCGGATATCGGCGAAGTGGAATAAAGCTAATTCTAATGCAGCGGAGAAGAAGAATGCAAAAAAGAGCAGCGCAGATATTCTTATTGCAAGCATAAAATGAGCAGCCGTGCTATTAATCTAGGAAGAAAAGTGGATCCAGAGTGTTCAGTAAAATTTGGTCGAACTAAAATGGAAACATGTAGCAGGTTTTATGCCGTTTTACTATGAAAAATATCCAAAGTGGCTGCAGTGTCGCTCACTAGCCAATTCACGTTTTAAACTGGACCCATCTTCAAACTGGACGCAGTTTATTTCTCTAACACGAAAGAGTGACCAAAAGTGAGAGGGCAAAAGTGTGTAGAAAACCTTTTGCTCTCTCAAATTCGCACACTCTCTAAAACTGTGCGCACGGTTTCAAACGTGCAGCACGTTTTGCGCCCACGAATAACGGAACAGAAAAATGACGCACGAGTGGTGCAGAGGCCAGCGTGTTACTTATTTATCTTGAAAGTAGTTTACTCGTGATTTATTTGTTGTTGTTATTGCTTTTGATGCGTGATGTTTCTAATAGCCATGTTGTGGATGAGAGGGAATTTTCGGATTAATTAAAGTTATCGAAACATCTTTTTCCCGAACTGAAGCAAACAATACTTGAGGAAATATTGACAAGGAAATCTCGATCAAGAGTCTGATGCCACCTCGGGTTGGATAGCTGCCTGGAATACCATCGTGGGCCGCATCCGAGTGAAGCCCTAGAGCGAAGAAATGACTGATGCGAATAACCAGGGAAGCGACTCACCTGGTGGCCCCCAAAGGCATTTTACTCTGGTTCGTCCTTATTAAAATATTATATTGCTGTTTTCTTCCATGTTTTAAAACGCTTGTTCAATCACCGCGCTTTCACTGAGAAGCTTGAACTAGTCAAAACTCTTGAACAGTTCTGCGCTCCATGAAAGTTGTTTCTGTTTTATTCTTTTTGTTCTTTTCATAAGAACCTTTTACAATATTTATTCCTGTTGCATTCATATGGCTATTCAGCTTGTCATGGCGATGCTCGACTCGGAGTTGGCCATTAGCGAGGACACCAAGGCTATCGTGTTCTTTGTTCTGGCGGAAACCTGATTCGGCGCCGGCGTCAGCGAGGAACATTGACTCTGCCGCGCACGCCGGAAAATAATGTAACGTTATATGTTCAATGTAGAGGTTATTGTTGTACCCATACATTTGATTGCATTTCATGCGAATCTGATGCATAGCGGAAACACTAATGTTTTTCTTCTTTTTCTTCAAAAAGTAATGAACTGCTCACAAGGGGAGAATATCCATCCTACATTACTGAAAGGATATTATTGTTATGAAGAATGTGTTCTATTAAGCTACTGGCCGACTCGGGTTTCGTCATTCGCAAGGACATCAAGGCGCTCTTCTTCTTCGGTGGCGCCGGCGCCTGAGAAGAGCAGGGGCAGCTGTCGTGGCCGCGGGATTATAAGGTGCACCTTACAATTAGAAATTTTACTTAAGCTGTGTTAGTGTTGCTTCCACGCAATCATTTTCTGTTTAATGGGGGTTTACTAGTTAATTGAATGCAGAGGGGTAGCACCATATGTTTTTTCTTCAGCAAAAAGAAATGTTGTTACCAAGGATGAATTTCCGCCCCGTATGTTGTTATGCAGCACCAAATATACCATTCGATTGCTCTTTAACCGCCGATTATGAATAAGCTATCCGTTTTTGTCTAGCAATTGATACGGAGTTACGATTATCGATTTTGTCGAAAATGACTGCATTCACGTCTTAAAACTTATTGACATTGAAATAATGATTAAATGGGATGCAGAAACAAAAGAAGAAATTTTTTGAAATTTTTAAACCTGATCAAATAAGGGAGTGGTGGTTCTCTTCTGAAAGAAGTGGTGGTATTAAATACGTTTGATGCCATTGTCAACCTACCTTTCCATAGTCTCGCATTGAATTATTGGCTAACAGTATTTTCACAAAAAAGGTGTTGTATGTTAGTTAGTAGACTGATCTCTCTGTATTCAGGCACCTCCAGCTACTTCGCATGATAGTCGCGAGAGGAACACCTCTTCCAACTACAGTACGGAAGTTTATTTCAATTATTTTTGCTGATAAATATCGTGTTTGAACCCGTATTCTTGGCTATTTTAATGGGGAGTTAGGTGTCATATTGAAACGAAGAAAATTGCAAGGATTAGAAGAATGTTGTCCTAGATCGTGGCAACGACCGCCCTCGATACAGCGGAGGTAGTGGAGGAGGATGGGGCGGACCGCGAGGATACGGTGGATAGGGCTACGGTGGAACGCGGGATGAACCCCCATGGAACAGACCCAAGCCTCCTTTCTGGTAATATAAATAGTCTTCCTGTTCAGGTATTACGACGCTCCGCCGTCAGCAGATTGGGGAAGGAGACGTGATCTGAGACAGCCCATGTCCTACCGAGACATGGATGCTCCCGAGGAAATCTTCTAGATTCTCTCTCCTTCCTTCTTTCTCCTTCTGCATCTCAGTTTGCTTGATCATCCACATGAAATTATGCAGTGCTATCCACTCGTTTCAGCAAAAATATATTTGGATTGTACATCTTTCTATTTCTGCTCGCGTTCTAATTCCTTCATTTCATGTCACTAAGGTATTGATTTTAATTACTATGTGATCGAGCAGTTCTGTTATTTATGTTTCTACTCAGTCTAGGGAGAGCTACTAATTGTGTGTTTAAAATAGTTCTTACAAGAATGGGTAGAACGAATTTTTTAATGCCAGAAAGTTGATTTTATTAACCTGTCTAATAACTTTTCACTGCAAAACATGTTACGATGTTACTAATACAATGACCATTCATTGATAAATTCGTTTTAATGTTCTTAAGTTGCATTTCCAATTCGATATTCCAGAGTGGTTGTAGATATAAGGGATTAAAGTAAGGAATACGTCAGTTGTGGGTTAACCAGTTGGAGGCGATGGAGCGACTTTGTTTCTTACTCCTTTGGAGTTTTGATTGTTTTCTCTTCATCACAAATATATAAGGAGTGTGGCCCTTCTGTCGACGAAGGTCCACAAGAAAGCCCACTCAACGGTGAAAGTGGCAGAGGGATAGCTGATGCAGCTCTAGCCACCCACTAATCAAGATGCAAGCTATATTCTAGACACTCACTGCCAATGGAAAGTGGGTTGAGATGGACAGAGAGAAAGAGCATGAACAAAAGTATTTTGGAAAATGGGGAGAAAGACAGTCAGTAAACGTGCGCCATGTTTGGCTCTAAACTGGACCCAGTTTAAAATGAAAAAGTGGGCACCTTTTTGCGAAACTGGTGCCAGTTTTGTCAAGATTAATAGCACGGCAGGACACAAAAAAGTTAATTAAAAACGATAAATTAAATATTTCCAAGGATGGCGCATTTTTTAACTTGAATCACTCATGAGCCATTCAGGCAAAAAAAGAATTAATTTAAATGCCCATTTTGAAAGTGTTTCAGGCTGGCTTCATGACGCTGAAGCTGCACGTGACGATCTCTGACCTGCTGCTCCTCTCGATCATGGCACTCGGCAAGCTGCTCTGGCTCGTCACTTATCAGTGGCGCGGCGGCGACGCGGTCAGCTAATTTCTTAATTTAAAAAAAATGCATAATTTTATGAATATTTTCCATCGCCACGTTGCACCATGGGGAAATATATTCATTTCAAAATCCAAAACCACATGAGAAGCAGTCTTCTTAAAATGTAATCCAAAAAACCCATTTCACATTATAAATTTTTTTTATACATATGTAGATTGACCGGTAGCTGAATAATGAAGAAAAATTCAACCTGTCTCCCCATACACAGATAACCGAATAAATAAACAATATTAACTAATTAATTAATTAAGTAATTAATTTCCCCTCTAAGCTCTGCCGCGTGTTCCACTACTTGCTGATGGCGTCTCTCTACCTCTCCTCCAACATCGTCGTGGCCATCTCGCTCGACCGCCTTCGCACGGTGCTCGCCGCCAACAAAGTGCGAAGGAGGGCGAGAGGCAAAGTAAGGAGCTTGTTTATTATTATTATTATTTATTTTTTCATTGTTTATATTTATTTTTTATATAATAATTATTCTTTTTTATTTATGTATTTATTTCCCCCCCCCTTTTACTTTCCAAGTCTCTTTTTTTACTTATTCCTCACTGTTTTTATTTTCATGTAATTTGTTGTTGGTTTTTTTTCTTCAAGCAATAAATATCTCATTTTGTGCTCATTGTCAGACCCTGTCGTTCCGCCTGCTGCTGTGTGCCGTGTAGGCCTTGTCTTTGCTTTTCTTTTAAGACCCTCTCCTTCCGCCTGCTGCTGTGTGCCGTGTGGGCCTTCTCTTTGCTTTCCTTTTAAGACCCTCTCCTTCCGCCTGCTGCTCTGTGCCGTGTGGGCCTTGTCTTTGCTCTGGGCCCTTCCTCAGCTGGCCGTCCGCCGTTGCGTCGTTGTCTACGACGACTTCACGCAGTGCACGGATGTCTGGGCGATCCATCGACATCTTGATGAGTTCGTTCATATTTATGTCATTTATTCTTTATTTTTTATTCCCCTCCCCCCTCTCTAAATTATAATGCGGCCAAGCAAAATAATCAGACGAAATACATAGGCTTTAATTGAATATTTATTTATTTATTTAGAGAGCATGTCCGTAAGCTTCGAACGCAGCCTGCCCCGGGAAAATTGTTTTCGAATTCATTAACGGAAAACATTTTGTTTATACAACTCGACCCGCTCTTTTTAATGAGACTAATTTCATCATCATCCGATTTTTTCCCTTCGGGATACACTACCGTAACCCTGAAAATTCATTGAGCCATAACTCCGTTCAAAATCTGTTTTGAGAGACGATGTACATATCATTCAATAGCATTTCGAAAGCTCTTCAAATTTCGTCAAGGAACATGTTTTACGAAAAAAAATTTTTGTCCGAGAAAATTGGCGTTAAAGTATTTGAAGGGTCGACACGCCACTTTCTGCTCATTTCTACACTCTGGAACCTAGATAGAAAGAAAGAGCGTGAAATTTGCTATCAAATAATCACCATTCAAGAAAAATCCGAGCGTACCAATTGTCGCGAGTCGGTCAAAATGGCACATTTTTGGCCGCCGAGGCACCGTGCAAGCGCATTCATCGATCCATAACTACGCTCAATGTTAATATTACAAAATCGTTAGCATATCATCTAAGAGCTCTCACAGAGATCTTCAAATGCTTCATACATACTTTTATTGAAATATTTATATTTCTGTGGAAAATTTAGTTCTGTACTATTAGAACGCTTAAAAAACTACTTTACAAACATTTCAGCATTTCAAAACATGCATCGTTAGAAAGAGCGTGAAATTTGCTTCAAGATGAAGCCATTTCAATAAAGTTTTAAGTCTATAATGTTTTGTTATAAGTCATAAGAGTAGGTAAAGTTGCGTCGCTGTCCTTCCGCCCAAGAATTTCGCTGTTTAGATTATTCGAATTGGAATATTCCAATATTTTTTTCCGGTGAAGAATTGTACTAAGCTGATGCCCAATTCTTATCACTTATAACAAAACATTATAGGCTTGAAAGTTTATTGTAAGGGGTCTATCTTGAAGCAAATTTTACGCTCTTTCTAATGATGCATGTTTTGAAATGCTGAAATGTTTGTAAAGTAGTTTTTTAAGCGTTCTAATAGTACAGAACGAAATTTTCCATAGAAATATAAATATTTCAATAAAAGTATGTATTTATCATTTGAAGATCTCTGTGAGAGCTCTTAGATGATATGCTAACGATTTTGTAATATTAACATTGAGCGAAGTTATGGATCGATGAATGCGCTTGCAGGGTGCCTCAGCCGCCGTAAACGCGCCTTTTTGACCGACTCGCGCGCATTGCTCGCGTCGTAGTAAACAATTGGTACGCTCAGATTTTTCCTGAATGGTGCTAATTCGACAGCAAATTTCACGCTCTTTCTTTCTATCTAGGTTACAGAGTGTAGAAATGTGCAGAAAGTGGCGTGTCGACCCTTCAAATAATTTAACGCCAATTTTCAAAATAAAATTTTCGTAAAACATGTTCCCAGATTAAATTTGAAGAGCTTTCGAAATGCTATTGAATGATATGTACATCGTTTCTCAAAACAGGTTTTGAACGGATTTATGGCTCAATGAATTTTCATGGTTACGGTAGTGTATCCCGAAGGAAAAAAATCGGATGATGATGAAATTAGTCTCATTAAAAAGAGCGGGTCGAGTTGTATAAGCAAAATGTTTTCCGTTAATGAATTCGAAAACAATTTTCCCGGGGCAGGCTGCCTTAAGCGCATGCTCGACTCTTACAGAGAAGCTCTCTTAATATTACGCATTGCCAATAAAAATTAAATTACTAACAATAAGTCTTTTTCAAATTTATTCCGCCTAGATCCACTGTGACATTTAAATTTTCTTTTTTTCCTCAATCTATCCCACAAGTCTAAATCAAACATTAATTTACATGCACGGCATTTGCAAAAAAAGGAAATGAAATCGAAAATTTATTGGCGCTGAATTGATGATGATATCCACTGTACTGGCGTTGCAGACATCTCTGCACATTCTCATAGATGAATATCATTATGAACAGCCGCGTGCTCCAGACATGTTTCATTTCAAATTTCCTGCACTTTTGACACCCACGACAGCTTTCTCTATTCACTCCCCTTCACTCAATCTCTCTGTTTAGCCTCTCCACTCTCCATATATCTCACTGTCTCTTCTCTCTCTATCTCTCTCTCGCTTGCCTCTCTCTCTCTCTCTTCGTTTCTCGTTTCGCTCTATCTCGCCTCTCTCTCTTTCTGCAGCTTTCCCGTCATACCTGTCTCCTGAAAGGCATACATGAACATAAATAACACAACACTCGCCTCTACCACTTTTTTCCTTCATTGTTGCGCACACTTTTAAGTCAGAATATTTGCCGGCTGAGGGGGAAACTGAGATTAGCACTCGGCCCATGCCAACTTCTCACGCGATGAGAATATTAGACTTGTCAGGAAGAGAGAAAGGGAGAGGAGAGGAGAGAGGAGAGAGGAGGGAGGAGGGAGGAAGGAGCAGGAGAGAGAAAGACTGAGATCGAAAGAGTGGGAGAGAGGGGAGAGCGCGACACCTGAATTAGGGTTGCGAAACAAAAAAAGAAGGAGGTGCACGCGAGTGTGAAAATGTCATATCTCTGTCTCCTCCTTTCCTCCCTTCGTGGGTGGTCTCCTTCCGAGCAACTGAGAAGAAGAAGAAGAATAATAATGCATACACAGATGGACTTATTGCACGCGGGTTATCTAAGGGCATTCAAACATGGGGATGTGGAGAAGTCCTTCAATATTCAGAGGAAACCTCAGTCTCTCTTTGTCTCTATGCCTCTCTATCTCTCTATCCCTCTCTCTCTCTATCTCTTTCTCTCTATCTCTTACTCTATCTCAATCTCTCTCTATCCGTCTTTCACGGCTTCATACTTCAACAGATATTGCCAAACAAGAGGCGAGCGCAGAGCTCTTGTGGATGACCACGAATGGAATACGGGAACATAATATTAGGAGAGGGGTGGAAAGAAAAGTAGATTGACGACTGTTGAAATAATGATCGGTGAAGGTTTTAATAAAAACTTTTATCGAAGACAAATTCTGACCAGAAACTGTCTAGCTCAAAAGGTCAAGCTGGCAATTTTGTAGATAAACAATTTTTATGAAAGAAAAACTTTTCAGACAAGCCGCAGAGCAAGGCACGTCTTTGAGCGGGCCATCGATTGCAAACGATTGGATTCTTTCGAACAACACCAAGATCATCTACAACATCTCGCATCTGGTATTGTTCAAATTTTTTTGCAACAATTATTTGACATGATTAACATAGACATATATCAAGTGAGAAGAAAAGAAAAAAAAAGAAAGAGAGAGGAGGGAGAGAGGGTGATAGTGTTTTGGAAAAGAAAGAGAGAGTTAGAGAAGCAGAGAAACAGAGAGAGAGAGAGTGCGAGAACGAGAGAGATGCAGAGAAAGAGAGAGAGAGAGAGGGAGAGAGAGAGAAAGTCTACGATCTCTCTTCTCAGGTGCTCGTCTTCTGGGGCCCTCTTCTCGTGCTTCTCGTTAGTTACGCGACTATTGCAATGAGACTCGCACGCTTCTCGCTCCAGGCACCAACTCAGGTTGGGAAATTAAAATCATAATTTTTTTTTGGCAATTCGCCAACAATTTTGATCTTGGCACGTTCCAAAAAAATATTTGAGAAAAATTTACACATGCTACTGAATTATACTGTTTTGTTGCAATATTTCTTGTTGAATTCTTGCTGCAACTTCACTTACTTATTTTTTCTATTCAATCACTGCCTAAAGGGAATATATTATCTAGTTTCTAATTTCCTTGATGTTTCGTGTATTTCTTCCCGATGCTAGAGATGTTCATAGCGTACATATATAATATGATATTATCTTCGAACACTTATTCCTCTCCGTTCACAGCCTTTTATGCCACGTGAAAAGTGACGTCTGGCCCTACATATTTTAATGTGAATACAAGTGACGAATTGTAAGTGCGAGTCTTGAAAATAATTATATGAACTCTGAAAAAAGGATTCCAGCTGAGTGAGGAGGCAGCGAGAGAAAGAGAGATAAAACGGGGGATGAAGTGAGGGCGAGAGAGTAAGAGAAAGAGAGGGAGAAAAAAAAGCAGTTGAAAATAAAGTTGAGTAACAATTGTAGCCGTGCAAAACCGCGTACTCTCCTTGAACGCTGTCAGAATTATAAGGAGGAAATAAAAGAAGGCGAATTAGGAAAAGCGTTCTGCTACATTTATTCCACGCATTTCACGTTTAAAGTCACCTTTTTTCTCGATTCAACCAAGGATTTCATGGAAACCAACCTATTCCTATTCGATACTTCTTTCCATGTCGTGCTCAGAAATCATAGACAACGATAAATAAAATAAGTTCTTTCATCTCGAGTTTATCCATTGGCTGTCATTATGGAGCATAAATATTGCAATTTTATGAGAAAATTTTGTGTTAGCCATGAATTTGAATATAAAAGAGGTGTATACATATATATATTTTTTTTAAATTTTCCGCAGTGCCAGGAGGCGCTCGAACATGCTGTCCGTGTCTCAATTGAGCCCGCTTCCTTCGACGTCAACTCACGAAGTTAGCAAATGTACTTTTTTTGGGATATTATCATTTTATGTAAATTAATGTGCAAAAAAAATTAATTTTTTCATGACTTCTAAAATTTCAATATCCTTTTGTTATGTATACCAATCTCAAGACCGCCTTGCAAATTTTAAATCTCGTTAGCATTGTAAAGCAGTTGCTCTTTCATCTTCTGATATTGTAAAAAAAATATCGAAAAAGAGAAATAACCAGTGAAGAATCAGCTACAGATAATGTCATATCGGATGAGGAGCGAAGCGTCGTCTACGTACAAAAGGTTATTTTTTATATAAATATATTTACTTTTAATAATAATATATTTCTTACCCTTTTTCTCCGCCTGTTTCTAATTAATATGATTTTTTTAACGTCTATCTGTCCTATCTTCAGTTAGCAAAAGTATATATTATTCTGTTTAAGCTGCAATTTGCCGAATTTAGCACGAATATGGAGAATTAATAACATTAAAAGACTAGCGAACGCTACATTCAGTCAGGAGAATGTTTTCATCCCGAAGTGTGCCAGGTGGTTTGCTTGTGCGATTTCAAGATACATATGTGTTTGTGATAACATAACTTCTTGGTAATCATTAGGCCACCTAGAACATCGACACCTTGCATATTATTACTGGCACGGTTCTTTTCAGAAACAATCTCGCATGAATCTGGCTACGTTCTGGGCAGCGCGTACGAATGCCTTCGCACACTCAAAATTGATATGTTAGGAATTTTTAATTTGCATTTTATACAGAAAAATAATAATTTTTGCTGTTTATCAGAACAGTTCTTTAAATTAACATCTTGCAGTTTTAAAGAAGAAAAAAATGAGTAAAGTCGCTTAAAAATTAATTTTTTTTTCCAAAAACAAAATCCGTTAATAATATTTCCAGACCGCCACTCGCCGTCGCCTTCCACGGCGTCCCCGGCGGCGCCCGCATGGCGTCGCCGCTTGCGCGGAAAGCTCTTCCGCTCGACTCTCCTCATCGTCGTCGCGCACTTCCTCATCTGGCTGCCGTACAATGTCCTCGCACTCGTCCAATACGTTGATCAGCCACTTTTTCGGTCAGTTTTCAGCAAAAACATATTTATTCCCCTCTTTCATTCTTCATTACATATAAAGGAGTCGAAAATTCACGTTTGAATACGCGCCCTTTTCCCTGAGACAAGAGCGAGTGAGTATTTGTGATTATGAGAGACGCGACTAGAATGCCATGAATGTTAACTTCATCTATTAAGGTTGTGCTCACTCAATCACGTTTCTAGCCTGACTAAACACACGTCAAAGAAAAAAACAAACATCAAATATGCATATAACAAGAAGTATACATAAAGGAAATTTTCCATGAAAATTGAACAGCGACTGGAAAGTTGAGCATGAAGCTTGAAATAAAATACCCATTAATTTATTATTTTGGCATCACCATTAAAGTTCTGCTGGAATAAAAATAAGATATTATTTAACGGAATAATCCGTAGATTTCCTTTCCAGAATGCTGAGCGACCACACGAATGTCATGAATGATCTGCAGCTGCTCATCACGATCATCAATCCGTTCCTCTACACCGTGTCAAAGTAGAATGGAATATTTAGTTAGGTAATTAGAAGCAATATTTAACTGCTTAATTAGAAGGAATATTTACTTAATTAATATTAACAATTAAATTCCGTATCAAATTGTACGGTTTGTTGTTTTGGAAATAATTTATATTGACCACACTAAAAATAATAGCATTCAAAACAAATGTTTGGTTGTCCTGACGGGTATTACAATAAAGTTCAAGTCTGGATATCATTCTCCTGAGAAGAACTTTAACAAAGTGACTAACCATATGTTGCCGTGTCATATAATTGTCTTTTGGAATTATCGAAAAACAAGCGTGATTCGCCTACGATTAGCATTACTAATTAAACCTACGCTCAAGTTGTTTCGATCTGTTCTGCAATTATAAAGGTACCCAGAAAATTAATGCCGAAGCAATGCTTAACTAGCAGGGTTCAAGACAGTATTAAATTCACTTCAATTTCTATTGCTATCTCTCTTACTGGCAGTAACCCCGGTCCCACAATTTTGTGATTTGGATTGTGCGACATTTGTCTTATTTACTATGCATAATTGTTTAGATTCTTGTAGATCTCGATCGCGTTCCTTGGCCGGTGAGAATGGATGAAGAACTTACTTCGCAACTCGCTGGCTCGCATCGCATAACACGCCAGCGAAGTCAATTCAATACTCCAATCACTGAATATTTTACTCTATTTGATTTCTTCCTCTTACAATTAGTTTTTCATTTGTTCCATCTACTTTGAATATTCTCTTTACATTTCACAATTGATATAATTTAGCAATGATTAATAATCAAAATTCATGCTTACCTTAGCCGCTCAGTTGAAAGATAAACTAAATTTTTTTATCTCAAGGCAAATCGCCTTCTCATTACTGACGACACGCGCAAGTTTGCAAGAGACAAGCCTCCTCACTCCCACACTCGCTCTCCTTGAGAAGGACGGTGCTATTTTAGAGGATCAGAATCAGGTCAGAGCTAGTTCTAATTTGCTTCTGATTTTGACGCCGTTAAGTTTCTTTTTGTGGTATCACCAGCAATCATTTATCAATATGTCTTTAAGCACTCACATTCAACTTGGCCCGCGACTGCCATCGAAAATTAGGGCCTTCCCACATGCTTCAGCGACTCACTTAGCGTGACGCTTTTTTGGTATATCGTCGCCTCTCTTGCAAAAGTCTCCGTCGATCTCCTAGGGTCACCATTCTTAAACTTCTGTTTTTTTTCTTTTCTGTTGTTTATTTAAGGTTGATAAAAATGATGCAGGACATTTTAATTTTTGTCTTCAAAGTTGTCAGACGAGTGCTGGATATTTGCATAATTTCGAAAAGTATTTCATGTCACTTTTAGTGCTTTATTTTACCAACACCTGGCCAAAAGGTTTTCTCAACATTAAAGTACTAAAGCATGAGAGAAAAAAAGGAAATTTTCGTTCACAGAAACATTGGACACGGGAGCGTGATACGAAAAAAAAATGAAACAAATATTTCTATTACTCGAATAAATGATTATTAGTTTGGCAACAAAGAAAATAAGAGGGAAGGGGGGATTTTGGCATCAGACATAAAAAAAAACTTAAGACTTCGAGTGAGCGAAAGAAAGTGTGGGTGTGCGAGAGAGAAATATTGAAAGAATGGGAAAGAGAGTAGAGAGAATAATAGAGAGAGTGAAAGTGAGAGTGAGAGAGAGAGAGAGTGAAAATAAGAGTAAGAGAGGCCTTGAAACACGTCGGTGCCAAAGCATTAACTATGACTCATTGTCAGGTTGACTCAAGTCCAAGTCAAAACGGCAGGCGTAAACGGTCTAAGCTTGCACGCAAGCATGTATAGAATACCAGAATGGAGAGAAATAGTCAGAGAAATAGGAGAGACATGGAGAAAAACTATTTGAATAGAAAGAAGAAAGAGAGAGAGAGAGAGAGAGAGAGAGAGAGAGAGATAGAGAGAGAGAGAGAGAGAGAGCGGTGGAAAGAGAAAGAGAAGTTCGCAAAATATGAGTAACTGTACAATGTCAGCCGTTCACAACAACTGTTAAGTGCAATGTAAAGAAGGCAAATAGTGTCCGCTATTTCAGCGAAAGAAGCGATTTTCAAGAAGAAGCAAAAAAAAAATCCGGGCATGGTTCATACTTGGATGAGAAGATGGAAGATGAAATTTAATTAATATGCAGAAGGCCACTTAAAAGGTTTTATCCGGAATACTTGCTCTATTTCTGCTCTATTGAACGGGCAAAAACCACGTGTCACGAAACTCTTTTTTTTCTATTTTTTTCGCATCTGTAAATCTGAAAATGCAAAGTTAAAAAAGATATCTCTTTCTATTTAAAACATCAAAAAATGCCATAGATGTATGTATGTATGTATGGATATTTATTTATAGCTGGTATCTTTCCTTTTTTATGTCGATCAATATATGTATGTACATAATTATAACTGTGCTATATTCTACAAACCTGTCTCAATATTATCATGCAATAGGTGAACATCACATCTCATCGTTTTAGCACTCTCTCTCTCTTCTCTCTCCTCTCTTCCTCTCCCTCTATCTTTCTAATATCTCTTTCTCTCTCATCCTCTTTTTCTTTTTCTTTCTCTCCCTAGTTGCTTCGTTCTGTGTTTTGCCTGCACGGAACACAAGTGAAGTGAAGCGTGTCCTCGGGTCACCAAAAGGGAGACGATCACGTCAGAAAGGTGAAAGGGAAAAGAGAGAGAGAGAGAGAGAGAGAAAGAAAGAGAGAGAGATATACAAACAGGAGAGAAAGATGCAGAGAAAAAAGAAAGAAGACAGCCGTGAAGATCGCTATCTGCCATCCCCGATGGAAAGGTTCCTTCCTACGCGCAGAGCGGTCTCTTTCTATTTGTTTCTCTCTCTCTCCATCGCTCTCTCTCTCTCTCTATTCTCCTTCTCTCCCTCTCCCTCTCTCTCTCTCTCTCTCTCTCTCTCTCTCTCTCTACTTACCCTGTACTTACCCTCCGAATTTGGCACACCCTTAGATCTCCTTCTTTCGTTCACCTTTGTCTGCCTCTCCTTTATCGTCTGCGCTTCTCAGTCTGTCATGATTTTTCCCATTCTCACTCTTTCTCTTCTCTGTATCTCTCTCATTAATCTCTCTGTCTATCTCTTCGTTCTATCTCTCACTCTCTCTATTTATCTCTCTCTCTCTCTCTCTCTCTCTCTCTCTCTCTTGCTGTCCCTCTCTTTGTAATTCTCTCTCTCTTTCTCTCTCTCGCTCTCCTCACTTCTTACCCTCGAGTGCCGCGTTCCTCAACAGACATCATCCACCGAAAGCACGATCGAATCAATATAAATAAAGGAGTCTTAGTTAGAAAGGAGAGAGAGCGACAGTTTTATGGAGAGGTTCGTCCCTTTCTCTCTCTCTCCATCTTTCTCGTCCTTTTATCTCTCTATCCCTCTCTCTCCCCTTCCCCTCTCTCTCTCTCCTCCCTCCCTCTCTCTATCCTCTCTCATTCGCTCTCTCTCTCTCTCTCTCTCGCTCTCCCACTCTCTCTCGCCCTACACTCCATTTAGTCCAAATGCCGCCACCTCCTCCATGTGCCCTGGGGGTATCTTCTTCCTCTTCTTCTTTCTTCCAGCCTTCCACTTATGGCGCTCGGACTCTCCAGAATCTCATTGCCCTTGGACAGAAGGCGCTGCCTTGTGTCCTAGGACTAGCCAATGTTCCAATGATCGGCGGGAGGCTAACGACGGCGAGAGGAGAGAAGGGATACAGAAAGTGGGAGAAAGAGAAGGGTAGAGAGAGAGAGACAGAGCCAGAGACAGGGCCAGAGAGAGAGAGAAGGGGAGTTAGATAGTAGGAGAGAGAGAGAGAAAGTTAAGAGAGTGAAGGAGAAAGCGAGAAGGAAAGAGAGAGAGAGTCCAAGGAGAGAGAGAGTGGTTGAAGGAGAGAGAGGGCGAGAGTGAGAGAGAAAGAAAAACTGAGAGAGAGAGAGAAAAATGAGAAAGAGACAGCCATACTATTCGACTCCGAACATCTTGTCTCAGTGTTTCCATTTCTAGCCTGCCAAAGGAAGAGAACGGCTTCTTCTTTCCATACTTGGAGAGTTCGCCCGGTTCCTGGCTGCATTTGCTGTGACAGTTAGGGATGACGAAATTTCAACTTGGCGTTTTTTAAATGACTTTTATCTTACTCTTACTTAATGCTGATTATTATGAATTAGTGCAATATTTCATCTTATAAAAGTATGCTACTTCTTATCTCCTTTCCTCTTGAATAATTTCTACTTTATACTGCGTAACCCAGATAATATTATGCGTAATGACTCTAATATACCTACGTACGTACATATGTATTTTTCCCATATTAGTCTCCGTGAAAGAGAAACGGAAGTCGTCTGGAAAGACTGGTCACTTTTCTAGTGTGTCTTCTCTTTTAGTTTTTTTTTCTGCTCTTTCCGGTTGCGCGTATACGCGCTTATGGGTATCCAGTAGCCATAGAGATCAGAGAGCGCGTCGCAAACAATGTGTCCAGCCAGTATTATTAGTGCGCTTACACTTTGTATGTGCTCTCTCTCTCCCTCTCTCTTTATCATTTTATCTCTCTCTTCTTTTCCGACAACTTGTTTTTAATTTTATTTACAAATTTTAAATGAATAATTTCCAACATTTCTTCTTTGAGAAGATTTTTTTTGGATGGACATTGCTGTATTTAAACTCCGGCGATTTACAATTCCGGGCACCTATGTTATCTTCACATTTTTAAATCATTCTTTTTCTATACTGCTTGTTTCAATCTCTCTCATTCTCTCTCGCTCGCTATCTCTCTCTCTCCTTTTCTCTCTCTCTCTTTCTCTCTCTCTCTCTCTCTCTCTCTCTCTTTCTCTCTCTCTCTCTCTCTTGCTCTCGCTTTTTCTCCCTCGCTGTCGCTCTCCATCTCTGACGTTTCATTCGTAAACTGTTTAATATTGCCTTTTCCTTTCTGTACCTTCGTTGCCAAAATGCTAGCGTGTCAACCATGAGAGCAAGAAAGGTCGTGGCGCTGTCTTTTTTTCTTTTTTTTTCCATTTTGACTGCAGCTGGCAATACGCTGACGGTCACTCCGGTCCGGTATGTTTATCTCTGCTTCTCTGCGCCTCTTTATCTTTCTCTCTGTTTTCCCACCCCCAATCTCTCTCTCTCTCTCTCACTCTTTTTTTTCTCCATCTCGTTCTCCATTTCAACATCCCTCGCATTCTCGCAATATTTTCTCTCTTGCGTTCACCGTTTCTCTTGCGCTTCCCGCTGAGTCACTGCTTATACAAGTCGAAGAGAAGTGGACACCCGGGAGCGAAGGTGGAAAATAGAGAGAGAGAGAGAGAGACAGAGGGGGGAGAGGAAGCGAGAGAAGAGAGAGAGGGAGAGGAAGCGATTGAGAACGCGAGCTAGAGTGAGAGATAGAGAGAGGAAGAGAGAGATAAAGACAAACGGAAATAGAGATCAAAGTATGAGAGTGCCTGCGGTCAGACTGCGTTTCCTCTACTTCGTTTCAAGCATACTCTACCCTTAGTTCATTCTTTCGCCACCCTTTTTTAAAACCTTTTTTCCAACGACTTCTGGGTTTAATCACACAATCAAAACATTTATGAGCTTTAAAATTATTTATAAACTCACAATCTGTGCATATATTACATGCATTTTCGTTCTATTTTTTCTTGCAATATTTCAATCTCTTTCCGTCTTTACTGTACAGGTGCATTACTTGGGTGCTAAGTAAAAAACTGTTTGGAGCGAGACCAGAGATTGAGCGAGGTGAGAGAAGTCGAAAGGAGAAGAATATTGGTATGGAGCGATAGAATCGTGCAGGAGAGGGCTAATGTCAGAAGGATAGAGAGAGAAAAAAAGGACGTAGAGATTGAACCAGTTCAATGAGATAAAGCAGCGAAGAATCAAGTGGAAGGTAAGGATAAATGTTTTTTTTTAAATATTAAAACCAAAAAATAAAAAGTACAAAGTCACTGAAGAGTCAGCGCTTTATTGCTTTCCCTTCGGCGCGGATATCCCTGTTGTGTTTACTCAGACTTGATCGATAGAGCAAGTCAATCTACTTCCACGATTCCTATCAATCACTGACTAACTGCAGTTGCACACGGGTAAATTTGAGAAAAAAAAACAATTCTGCGAAAGACTATCCGCTCGCCAAACGCGTATATGTAGTTTATGTATGTAGTTTGATTCGAAAGATTATAATTAAAAAATAATAACTCTTAGGGATCTACTTTTCAATGACTTACCATAAATTTGAAGATGGTCAATAGTTCAAAAAATTATTACTTGAAATACGTATTTGCCCTGAAGATAGTTTTTTTTTAATAGATAAAGTGTACAAGTGCGGATAAAGTGTGATTTCTGACAGAATTTTCTCTTCGTTTGTTCTTATTTCTTTCATAAACAATCATAAAAAGGTCAGCAAATTCTGCTTTAAAATTTCTCACCATCGCAAGAGCTTGCATTTAATTGTAACTATGCCCCTTTATGAATTTCTCTTTTCTTTCTAACGCTTTGCTTTGATCTGTTTCAGGAAGTCTTCTTTATCGATCTGAAGCTAAGGTATGGTGCGAAAATTCGCCTGGTGAATTCCACAACTAGAAGTTCAGTTCAGTCTGTCGTTCTCACCAGACATGACGCCTTTGTGGCTTCTCTTCGTCCTCGCTACAACGACACCTTCGCTTGCAGCAAAGCCGTTAGTAAAAAAAAATAAATAAAAATACTTTATTAGACACGATTTAAATTATTCTCATTTAATAAAAAATGTTACTATCGATTTTATGAAACCTGATTTATTTTATTATTTTTCTTAGATACGATTTTATGACATATAATTTCGGGGACAATTTTTTTTTACGTATCTAAATTAGGGAACGGTGAGCTTTTACAGCGATAGAGTAGATGGAAATGATAAAAGGTCGCGAAATGCATAGAATAAGCGCAATCGAAATATATGACAATTTACGTGCATTTAAATTTTCATACAAATTCGGCAGTTTTTTTAATCAATTGCAGATCGATTTCAATAAAATGTGTCCAAATGGAAAATGCGTTGCGAAGTATGTTCGCAAATTTCACAGATCTTAAGAAAAAAACACTTATTTTTTCAATTCTTCGGTTAATGTTTGTATTCTGCAACCTCTTATAACCTCCACAAAAGTCGAGTTTTTTCAGCCAATTTCTAGCTAATTCTTCTTTCTCTATCAACAAGTCTCTATACAGTTGGATTATTTTATTGAGGGTTTTTTTTCCCGAACTTCATTCTTTCTGTTAGCCAACATATAAGCTTCGTAGAGAAATAGTTATCATCGAAGTCGCTGCCGTTTTTATTTCTTCTTCTAATTATTCGCTAGGCCAATAATAGTCATGACAAGAGTGGTTTTAAAAAGGCATAAGAGGGAAATGAGGGGGGATGCCATTGTAAACAAACATAGGGTCAGTCATGGGCGAAACAGCTGTAGATAGGCATGATGTACCAGGCTCCATTTTAGAGGTAGTGGGCAAGCCGGGCGAAAGAAAAACATGAAAGAGAGAGAGAGAGAGAGCGAACATAAATTGCAAGAATTAGCGGACGGTGGAGAAGAGAGAGAAAAAAAGAGAAAGAGGGAGGGGGGGAAGCGAAAACAGAGATAGAATGAGGGAGAGAGAAGGATATTAATAGATCGATAATCAGAGAAGCTGACTTTTCAACATTAAACAAATATGAAGAAACATTTTGCAAGGTATTAAAGTACAAGTAAGACAAATATTTAAAAAAAAAACCCGAAACATGTTAAATTGTGAATTGCAATAACACTATCACGATTTATCGTAAAATACATATGTGGTGTTTACTCGTTATCGTAGAGGCCACATATAGACTCTACCTTCAATTTCGATCTTATATGTATGTATATATTGACTGAAGGCTGCCATTCGTTGTGCTTCCGGCGGCCCTGCGATGGAATGCGTCGAATACGCTGATCGTCACTCCTCTGCTCGACGCGAACAATCTCGTTGACATTGAGCTGAGGTGAGCGAGAGAAAGAGATAGAGAGAGAAGAGAGAGGAAAGAGAAGAGAGAGGGAAAGAGAGAGAGAGGAAGTTAAAGAGAACGAAAGAGAGAGCGAGAGAGGAAAAGGGAAAGAAAGAGTGAAAGAGGATTTAGTAGAACTAAAAAATGCAGTTAGAGAGAAATAATAAACTCAATAAAGTGGACTGGAAATAATACAGAATCACAAATGTTTTATTTTAAAACTATTACATTTATCAGTTATACAAAATGGTTTTGGAAGAGAGAAAAAGTGAGGTAGAAAAAAGTAAATGAGAGAAAAAGTGAACGATATCAGGGTCGAAACGATTGCGACCAAGGAGACAAGCTCGGTGCTGCTGTACAGCGAGAGCGCACGCAAGAATAAGCAGTCAGGTATCGACTAGTATAGCTTATTGTATTAATTTAATTTAATTTAATTCATTTTATTCATCTAATTTTATTTATTTAATTTTTTAAAATAACAATTTACTTTTGTACAATATGGGCCTTTTTCGCCTTTTTTGCATCAAGTAAATTTCGAGAATATTTTTTAGTTTGTCATTTTTCGTACTAAACAGAATTAAATTAAATAAGTAAATTAATAATTTAATTAGTTAAAACTAAATAAGTGTACAAAAAATAAATGCTACTCCTAGGCGTCGCTCACTCCCTCTCGTTCTCGCTGCCGCCGTCGGCTGCTTCTTCTTCCGAGTCGTCCTCTTCTGCTGCCGCTTCCTCTGCGTCTCTGACCCTTTCGCTGAGCGGTCACTCTGACCTCTTGGCTCGTCTGCCACTCTTGCCCGACGTGCGCGTCGTGCACGTCTACGTCGATCGACCAGATTATCGAGCGGGCGAACGAGGTTGGACATTTTTTTCTCTTACTGTAGATTTTTTTTACTTCTTATTATTTCTTTTACTCTTATTTTTTTATTTTTTTTTATTTACAAACAAAAATTTACTTATCTTCACACTTTTGTACTGCAAACTAATTGTAAGTATAATGGAATTGTTATGTGGAGGCGTGATTGCTCCTGCTCATTGCCAAACAATCGTTTTCTCCTTTTTCATGGAGACTTGCTAGCAGAACCAGCAGCTACTGCAGTCACACATCTTCAGACAGAGAAAGATGCAATTTTATTTGTTTTCTCACTTTTGTACTGCAATGTACATATACATAATGGCAATAGTGGATTTAAAAAATATTCAAACCTTGTCCTTCAAATAAAAAATAAGATAATTGTAATATGCAAAGCTAGCATCTTAATCAACGTCGTGTTAAATGAGCCAAAAATTCGCTACATCTTGCCTGTCACATGGGCAAGAGAGAGAGAGAGAGAGAGAGAGAGAGAGAGAGAGAGCACACTTGTGATGTAGAGAGATGCGACTGCATTGGTTAGGAAAATGTGCAAATGTCTAGACAACTGCTGAGTTTTATGCTCGTTTAACCAACGCATTAAAGTCAAAGCGAATCCTCTCGAATTCTTTCTCAGTCAACGTCCGCGCCATGCCACTGACGACGAACGGCGAGCTGTACGATGGGCCCATTCAATTCGTGCTGCTGGTATGTACCGAAGCCATCATTGACTAGTCCACTCCAGTGGACCTCGAGTGCACACCTTCTTAATCTACCCTTCCTCTCTACCTCTCTACTGTCGTCTCTCGTTCTCTCTCTCGCTCCCTCCGTCTCTCTCTTCTTTTTTTTCTCTCTCTCTCTCTCTCTGTCTCTCTCCCTATTCCAGAATCCGGGCAACTTCGAGTTGCGTCGCCGCGTGGTGCACGCTGAGAATGGCCGCTTCGCGCGCGTCTCCTTCGAGCTGCCGGCACATCTCTTCTACGGCGAATGGAGGTGAGACTGATCTGAGCAGAGAAGCAAGTTAATTAATGAAGCTAATAAATAAATTTTATTAATAAAGTTAATTATTACCGCGGTCGTTACAATCACGAAGAACATATTGCCATTTATATAACCCCAGAGTTGCAAACGAAACACATAATAACTGTAACTTATCATTAAAACAGGTAAACTAATATTTCTAATTGAAGGAAAAATTTATTACTAATAAGCCAAAAAGCGTACCGGCGGTTTATATGTATATACATACATTGGTTCAATGATTACGATTTTTGGCGATTCCAGAGTGATGAGAAGTAGTAGCTGTAGTTTGAGTCATGATATTTTTTTTCGGAATTTTCATAAAGTAACAATTTCATGCGTCCTCTTCAGAATTGAAGCGCGCGTTCCCGGACATCGCAACGTTTTCGGCGTCGCACATTTTATCGTCCACGACTACGGTATAAATAGATAATATTATATTTACCAATTTGTTACTTTTTCATCTATTGTAGATTAAATGAAGAACACGATGTTGAAAAATATAGTTGAATTTTTAATTAAAGAAAAAACAACTTGCGTGAAATATAGACCATTGCGCTGGATAATTTATCTTCTATTTTAATTCCATAAGAAAATGTAATATGGAATAGATTGAAAAATTAAATTAATAATAAAAAAATTTAATTTGAACGGAAGAAAAATGTTCTTTCTCAAAATCAGCATTCCCTGCCTACGAAGCGGTGCTGGCGGTCGACGACGACGCTCTCGATCCTCGTAGCCTGGCCATCTCAGTGACTGCACGGTGAGGGATGGAGAGAAGCGAGAGGAAGAGAGAACGAGAGAGAAAGAGAAAGGTAGAGAGAATGAGATAAAGAGAGAGGGAAGGGTAGAGAGAGAAAGACAGAGAGAAGTGCAAGAAGTCAGAGATAGAGATATCTCGTGAATTGTATGCATATATACCGCGTAACAATTGTCATCAGTGGCATAAACAACTGTTCTCTCTACAATCCTTCTTCAGCTACTTCTACGGCGCCGCCGTCTCGGGCAGCCTCGCTGTCTTCTGCGTCCCGGACAAGGATCACAGCAAAAAGCGACTACTGCACGATGGAGAGGTCAGAGAACGACAGAGAGAGAGGGAGAGAGAGGGAGAGAGGGAGAGCGAGAGAGAGAGAGAGAGAGAGAGAGCGAGGAAGAGAAGTTGACAGGTACACACAGAAAACAAGTCAAGCTTGACTTATGTACATATGTACATATGTACATATGTACATAAGTATGTAGATTGAAAAACAAAACAACGTACGTTTGGTGTTTTCAATTGGAGACCATTAACACAACTTTTTCTCCTTTTTTCTCTCTCGCAGTTAAAGGAGGTAAAAACTCAATTTTTTTGCTATAAGGATGATTCTGTGAATATGTCCGGATTGAGCTTGCGAAAGCATCAGCAAAAAATAAATTTACTAAACTAAAAGTTAGAGGAGTAATTTGCTTCTGAAAAGAGTCGCCTGATCATGAGGGAAATATTAGTAATTTATACAGAACTTTAGATTTAACATTAGTCCGCTGACCAAATTACGGCCAAATAGGATTGACGAGCATATCATGACCGAAAAGCGTGAAATTTCGTCGTTCGGCCGTAAAATATATGCCGGCATATTCATGATTCACCAAACGGACGCAAACCGCCAATTTGAAATCGCCCAATCAAACGCATGTTTTAATAGAAAAAGTTTCGAACAAGGATCTTGGCAAATTGCCAAGAACGCGCGGCTCACGACTACGGTACTTGAATGAGTCGGCATTTCGTGCTAACAGTTAACGACTTTCAAGCTCCTTTAATCCCCCAGCATTATTCGAGTTCACTGGGCACATTTATGAACCTCTGACGCTGAACGAAACAAAAGCGCTGGCTTGAAAATGACTTATAACGTAATGTGAAATTTGCTACATTTACGCTTGATAATGTGGATCTGGTCCAAAAAAAGGGATCAGGAACGTTACTTATGTTAATTGTTGATAGTTTTTTTTTCTATCTTTGCCATTAAAAGATTTTATTGACATAATGGACAAACATACATATGAATTTGCATGAAGTACGATGGGATCAAACGTTCCATAAGAATTGTGGTGAAACATTTAATGACAATCAAACTGAATGGAATTTTACGTTTGCCCACAGGGCAATTGTTTGAGTTCTCTTCTTCACACTCTTCCTTTTCTATCTTTTGACTTTAACATCGCCCTTCTCTCGCTCTCTCTTTCCCCTGGCTTATTCTCAAGCTCGTTAATTGCCTGCTAATGATGCGCACGTCTCTTATACATATATGATATCATCTGGGAACTACCTTCGATTCCCACCTACGAAAAAAACAGGGCAATTGTTTGAGTTCTCTTCTTCACACTCTTCCTTTTCTATCTTTTGACTTTAACATCGCCCTTCTCTCGCTCTCTCTTTCCCCTGGCTTATTCTCAAGCTCGTTAATTGCCTGCTAATGATGCGCACGTCTCTTATACATATATGATATCATCTGGGAACTACCTTCGATTCCCACCTACGAAAAAAAAACGAGGATACGAATACGCCTAAATAAGTCATTGTTGCAATGTTAATCGTTTTTAACAAGTGGGCATTTAAAATTCTTTTCAATCAGGCAACAATGACTTCATCCATTTCTCATTCTTTTCAGAATGTACCAACAATAAGTCAGAGAGCTTTTAATGCACTCTATTTTTATATATGACATCCGCTGATGGTGTGATCCAACTTTTGCTGCCATCGAGATAGACGCAATGTGTTAAATAATCGTATACAAAAAGGCCTAAATATCTAAATACAATATTGCAATGATCGTCTAATTTGACTTTATTTCCGAAACATAAAAGTAATTATCTTAATCTAGTTGCTAAATCAAAAGTGGTTTCAAAATACATATGTACATTAGAACCCTGAACACAAGGAGTATGAGAGACATAAAATACATATATTCATTTTGTTTCTTTTTTGCTAGGAAACCCGATCGCTTTCACGCGAGCATTTGGTAAATTTGCTTGCGTCCTGGGAACCTCGTGTTCGTAAGAATGATGATAGATCAACAATTATTGATTGAATAGTGATCGATGCCATACATAAATAGATAACTTGAGAAATGTGATATTTGTACGCATGAGCACGCAAAGATATGCCTATACGAATATATGAGAAGAAGAAAAAGAAAAGAACTAACGTACTACTCAATGAGATCACACAGTTAATCTCGTACTTGCATGAAACGGTTTAACCGTGGCAAAAAATATGAATATATTATTTCTTCACTTACTATACACAAACACATATAGCCCACCAATCGTACAGACTCTCAGAACTTCCGCTCAAGAGCACAGATACGAGTAGAGAATCGGATTTAGCAGCGAATTGACGACGATGAGATCCTCGAGCAGATTTGTCCAGTTGTCAGAGATTGTCTTTAAGGAAAATATGTATATCAAATTGCGTCTCGATAAAGGAAATATAAAAAAAAATATCTAGAAAATCTTTTTTGAAGCGAAAAAATATAGCTTTTAAAATTAATTTTAAAAAAATGTCACATTAAAAGCAGCCGGATCGACGACGCGCAAAGTGGAGACGACATTGTACGGCAGCCACATGGCGACGTGCGCGAGCACAACGAGCAGCGCCGTGAGGAAGACGCGGGAACTTCAAATATTCAAATATTCAAATATAAAGATGGCGGGAATCTCATAGAAATCGATATCTGCTAACAATAATTGATTCTTCAGAGATTTCGGGAAAGCTAGAACATTAAAATTTTCAAATATAAGTAGTTGCCGTCGCCATAGCGTCGGCGGCCTCTTTAAAAAAAATTCGGAAAAAAGTTAGAATAATGTGAGAAAATGGCGGGAACATTTAAATTTTTAAAAAAATTACCGCAGTTGCCTTCTCCACAATGGCGGCGCCTTCTGCAGCCGCCTCGACGAGGACGACGACGCGATCGAGCAGATGAGCGGCGCCTCGGAGAAGCGCGCAAAGGCACTCTTCTTACGCTGCGCGGGAGCGGCGAGCGGAAGGGGGTTCGTGGCGGAGGTGCTCGCCGCGCACGTGGCGCCCGGCGCGCTGCGGCACGACGGCGATATCGACGGCTTCTCGCGAGCCATCACGCAGCCTGATGTGCTGCAAATATATGCTTAATATCACAAGTTTACTAGAATTTAAAAAAAAAAAAATTCAAGTCGAAGAAAGAAAGAAAAAATTTCTGTATAAAGACTTAAAAAATGCACAAATGTCCCAACTCCTTCCCAAACACCCAGTCCCTCACCCAGACGAACCTCAGCCTCGAAGACGGCCTCGCGGACGCCCCGGGCGTGCCCGATAGCACGTCGAGCGCGATGCTTGCATCGTTCAGCAGCTGCTGATACGCGGCAGGTCTGCAGAAAGGGAAATTTGAATTTGAATTGTTAATCTTCCCGCGCTTTTACATTTTCAAAGTCTCTTGTTTCAATACAAAGACACTGTCACCAGAGGTGGGAATGGGCCGGCCCGGCCGGCCCGCGGGCCGGGCCGGCCCAATTTCCCAAGGGCCCGGGCGGGGCCGGGCCGGGCCCAAGAAAAGTTGGGCCGGCCAGCAGGCCCGATTGGGCCCGATAAGCACACAAT